>CM051407.1:6552613-7019745 GCA_028052125.1 Melia azedarach
TGTCCAACAATATAGATAAAGACCTATTCTAAACATACCACTAATATTAAATAAGTAATTTTTAAATTATTAAAATTAAAATATATATTTGACAATATTTTTTAAGTATCATCGTACCTTTTTCTCTTATTTTATATTTTATGATTTAGATTATTTTATATTTTTATCCATAAATATTATTATATCATACAAGTTTATATTTTATAACTTTTTATACATGTAAATTGTATTTTTAGTGTTATTATGTTTCAAAAATTTATATAAAAAATTTATTTGTTAGAATTATGATGTATTAATTAAAAAATATTCAATAGCATAAGATATAGGTCCTAAATCTTTTTCTAATAAAACATTGATTATTGATTAATTATTGGTCCTACTATATATACTTATTAATTAGTCTTAGCTATATGTGTGCATGATCTATCAATCATATAATTAAAATTAAAATATATAAAATATAGGAAGAAGACAAATGGTGATCAATGATACAAGTTGTATAACAAATCTACAATAAAAATTAATTAACTTACAATAAGACAAATTCATATATTTGGATTTGATCATTCAAAATAAATTAAATTAATAATTAGTTTCTAATTGTTTATTTAAGTGTTGGCCAAAATTTTGGAAAATGGGTTTTGATGAATTTGAAAAATGTTCCATTTGTCATTGTTCTATAATCTAATCTAATTTAATCTAAATTAATATTAATTATTTTTTAATTAGCTAATGATTAATTGGGATCCCATCTATTATCAACAAGTGTTATATATTTGTTGATGATTCAATTTGATTCATTGATTGATCTATAAGAGGACAAAGATTTTCAATTTTAATAAGTATTTATATATAAATAAGGAGTTTTAGCGCTTTTTCATATTTTGAAATTGTTTGAATTTCTTTCTAAATCCAACTAATTTACTAACATAGTCTAGCTTTTGTTTAAGAAAATATTAAATAAGATGATAAATACAAACACAATTTATTATTATAAGGAATAGATTAATTGTCTCTTAATTTTTACACATATTTTTATGTTATTTGTAGATCATTAGATTTAGAGATTTTTAATAGTTGAAATAAAATATAATATATGTAATTAATTCGTAATTAATGTATTATAATTAATACATATGTTAAATTTAATATCATCTGTTAAAAGTGTTTCGATCAAACGATTTATAAATAATATAAAAAATATGTAAAGTTAAGTATTTGGATAAATTTTCTAACATTTTCATTTAATTTTTTTTTTAAGTTGTTGACAAAATATCCATTGAAAAAAATATATATGACAAATGCATGACACAATTCTGATATAGCAAGTCAGTATCATAAATAATGATAATAGTGAATTGTGTAAAGTAAATATCAAGAAAATCTAATACAATAATTAAATATCAATACCCATATGTTAAAGATAACTCTTTTTTTCTTGTCGTGTTAACAAATAGTTTAATTTATTTATAAAGTCAAAATAGAAATTTTATATCCTAATGACATTTTTAAATGACTATCACACATCATATACTTATTAATTTAATAATTTATTATAGTTTTCTAGTTCTAGTAATATTTAACATTGAGTGATACATTATATATTTTGTATATACAGATATAGATTTTAAATTAATTATTTTACATAGTTTTAACAAGTGGTATTAATGCTAAACCTAAAATATTTATGTAGAGTGGCCCAATATTTTGGACAAGGGAGCATTCATGCCCCCTATATTTATGTCCCATTTTAATGCTTTTTAAATGAGAAATTAAATATGTGAATATAATTATTAAATAATCAAAGTTGATATAAAAAATAATCTAAAAAAGAAAAGGTTCAAAGTATATTATGATTTCGACCTAACTTTAAAAGAGCATTTAATAACGATAACGTTTTAAGAAATTTACTCTTTTTTTATCTCGTAACAACTATAATTTTCAAGTTATAATATTTGAATATAAAAAAGATCATTAATTAAATACAACTTACTCAAATCAAAGTCATTACTAATTTAATTTTTATGAATATAAATTAAAGGAGATTGTGAGATATTTTAACTCAAGACTAAAAAGCTAACAATTATTATTACTATTGATGTATTACATATTAGTTAGGTAAATATAATTATGACATTAACTGAAATTCTTTGTTCAAAAGTGAATAATTCTTTGTTTAAAAATCTATTGAAAATACAAACAAATTCATGTATATATATATATATATATATATATATATATGAATACTTGAAATAGTAAAAATGTATATGTATTAAATTATTAATTATTTCAAAGGAAGATGAATATTGAAATAAAAATAATAATATATAAAAATCATAAAAGTCAAAATCATATTCAGTTGATAAGTCACCAAAAGGATGCAGATGTATTATCTATAAAATCATATGGCCTTTTTTTGTAAGAACCTTGCATATCTTCTTTTTTTTCTTTTTCTTTTTCTTTTTCTTTTATGTTGTTAGGTTTCATACGATATCTTGCCTTTTAATGTAAATATCTCTATTTATTTTAAAAAATTATTATTATTTTTTTAGTTTTTGATTTTCACAATCATATCATTCCATCTCTAAGGCAAGTGAATTAGGCATACTTTGACTAAAACCTACCGAACTTTGAATATATGATAGTTTAGAAAATTATAATTTTGTTATAAGTTGAATTTTCATGATTATTTACAAACAAATAATTGTTGCTTAACAAACAAATGAATAAATAAAAAAATATATTTTGACTGTTTATGATTATTTTTTAAAAAAATCGATAAATTTACGTTAGAAGGAAATATTAATTTTATATCTTTTAAATTGATACAAGAGGTATAAAGTTCAAACTCTACTCACATTGAATTAACGAGAGAGTCTCTCTCAAGACATTCACATTTTGTTAAAATTTGAAAATTAAATTAATAGGTCAAAATTTGAAATCATTCAACAGAATTATAATATTCAATCTACCAAATAAAATCAACTAATTTTAGTCTATCAAATTTATAATTTGATGGATTAGAATATAAATTCAATCAATCACTTAAATATTCGTATTTTAATAAAGTACAAATGTTCATACTTGATAAAACTTGTATATATGCATTTATATATCCAAATATAGCCAAAATTTTGAAGTGAATTGACAAAACATTGATTAAAATTGCATGACAATAGTGTGGGATGATGTGATGGGGACTTGCAAAAAATTATATATAACATCACAAATTATAGTTATGAAATGAAAGCAAATTTAATTGCTAAATTGAAACAATATTATGACCATGATGAGACTTAACCCCAATGTGGATCTCATTTTCCATGATATATTATTAGTCAATAACTTTAAATCAACCCAAGAATTTATGTTTGTAAGGTGACAACTCAATACAATTATTTCATGTCAATTACCAATATCCATAATTTTATTATTATTATTATTATTATTGCTAATTAAATAAGTCTTATTTTCATATTACAAATTACTTTAATACGATACAAAATTTTTATTTCACATCCATTTTAACATTTATTTGAGATTATATGGACTTTGATTATCTAAGGTTTGATTTTTTTTGTAATTTGAATGACATTTGTTTTAGTATTTGAATATAAATATTAAATTATTTATTTTTTTCTATAATAAAAATTTAAAAATTAATACTTTTATGTTATATATTATAGATAAATAAACATTATTTTACTCGTCATATGGGTAAATAACATTTGTATCTCTAAACTCTAGTACAATAATATATTATAACATAATATCTCAATTTTTATATTTTAGTCCCTAGTATAGTAGTGTATAGGAATAAGAATGGGGTGGTTTTATCATCCTCGAACTTACCCTTTTGGGACCGTTTTATTCCTGAACCCACTCCTCCCACATTTTGAATAAAACGAAGCCAAAACCAACTTGTCCTCGTTTTTAATCTACTCAACTCGCCCTATTTGATCCCGTTTTGATCATACTACAATATCCATCATAGTATCCACTATAGTGTCCAACCGTATATTCTTGGGTCTTGTTATAGTATTAGTTTGATATTTTAGGCCATCTACAGTATGATAACATATTTGATACCCTTTACTACAATATTTTCAAGTTGAAACCAGACAAAGCAGGACAAAATATGTAATCCTTGAACCTGTTCTAATTTTAAACGGATTGAATTTTTTAATCCTAAACCTTCCCAAAAGGGGCAAGGTAGGATAGGGCCCCATGAGTTCTAGAAAAATTTTCATCCTTACGGATACAGTGATATGAAAACTATGATATATGAGAGAAAGCACTAAAATAAAAGATTAAAAGTATTAAAGTAGGAATTAAATTATTAAACTTAAAAAAAGTACATCATAGTTTGTTATTATATTAAAATTTAAGGACAAAATATTATTATACCTTACTTTATATATATTAAAAAAATCGTGTTAATAATGTGAATTTTACTATAGTTTATAACATTGTAGAATTTTTTTTTGTCAAAAATTAAAAAGAATTTAAGGCAAATCTTGATAGAATAATATATTTAAGCATTACAAAGTGACTGAAAATTTTAGAATTTTGGTGAGTGAAATTAAATGAGAAAGAGTTTACTAAATAAATTTTTATATTATTGCAAAATGGAAAAATGTAAAATGTAAAATAGATTCATTAGTTTTTATAAGCAAGTGCATAGCAAGATTTGAGTTGTTGTAGAATTGAAGATGATGATGATCATAATAATAATAATAATAAAAGAAAACGTATTTCAACCTTTCTTGTGAAATGGAATCCTCTAGATCTAATAGAATGCATGCATAAGGTGTTAGTTGAATGTCAAACCCTAAGATTAGTTAAACTTCAACTTGCAATTTAAATAAAAGTGCTTCCTACAAAAGTACTTTTTATATTACTTATTCTCGTTGGAAAACTAGGGCATGGACAATGCTACATATCACTTATTCAAAGCCTATTATTTTTTGCTTATTGTCATTTTCATTGAATTAAATTTTGGGTTTAAAATAATCTCGAAATAGAACAAGATAACATTGAAATGATATCTCCATTGAATTCTTAACAATTTGCCTAACCACCTTTTCCCATATAAAAACAATAGTATTTTTAAGTCAATACAATGTTAAAAATGCTTTCTAATTCTACTTTTGATATTTTCAGTTTTTCATAGATGTATATAATGAGAGTTTTGACTAATATGCAAATGGAAATGGAAATATCTAAACACTTTTTGGCAATTATAAAAAAATATAAATTTAATGTTTAGGATCTCGAATTTTTTATATTTCAAGATGTAAGCAAAAGTTTGATTATGTTTTTGAAAATAATTTAAAAAATAAAATATTAAAAATTGTGGGGTGATTTTATAAACTATTTTTTAACTAAAATATTGAAACAATAATTTATTCTCTTTGGGCAATTTTTTAAAAATATCTCATTTTTCTTTAAAAGAATTATTTGACTCATTCTAAACATTTTGCTTTTATATTATTTTTTGTAGTATTGTATCTTGAAAACATTATTTTTATTTCTAAAGTAATTGTTGAAAATTAATGTTATTTTTATTTTTTTAAAAATAAGATGTTTATATTAAGATCCTGTTACATCATAACAAATATCTAAGATATAGTCTTCTTATTTTCTTTTTCCATCTATCAATTTACTTCATATTGGAGTCAAAACTTGGAATCATTTTGTTTTAAAATCAAAAATATTTATTAATTCCTGTTTTCATTGATTGTAGGTTTGAAATGAGAAGTTCCAAAATAGATTTCTAGAAGTATGATTTATTCACAATATTGTCTGACAATTCCAAGGCCCATAGTCGATATCACAAAATGGGGCGGACTTAGAACGATTAAGGATGCTACTATTTACACCCGATTTCTTTTCTTTTCCAAGGAAAAGCAAAAAAAACATGCAATTACATTTCATTTTATGGGCTTTTAGAGTGAATATGGCCCATTTTCTTGATGTTGGGTTCAAATTCTCCATAACGGCCGAACAACACTTTCCAAGCCCCAATTTGGAATCACCATATTAGATAGACATGGCCATTTTTTCTTTTTCTTTAACCCCAATGAAAACAAAATTGGTGATTTAATTTATTTAAAATTAAATATCATTTATACTAACTACTCAAGTAATATTTTTGAATATAGAATTATAAAATATGACAAAGAGAGTGATATATGAATGAGAATTAGGATTCAACGATGATCTAAACCAATAAAAAGGGACAAACATTAACACAAAAAAAAAATATTACTTAATTTTTTTGCTACTTACTAACATATTAAAAAAAAAAAAGATGATTAACTTCTACTTAAACGAGATAAAAGAAATTCATTCTACTATACAATCGTTTTTTATTCTTTTAATTACTTTTTCTCCCTCGTATTCTTTCCGAACATAAATGCCGATAAAATTAAATAACTAGTTGATGATTATATATAATATAATAGAAATTAATTTAATTTTAATTGGAGGGTACATGGTAGTATTTGCCTTTACACATGCATCTGTAAACAATGGGGCATGATTCAGCAGTGGAGCACTTGAAGCTCACCATCACCCTCTTGCATGGAAAGCAAGGTCCACATGCATGTGAACAGTCGGGTAAACTCGACCCCATCGGGTATACCTCCTCTTCTGTCGGGTAGACTACTGCAACACCACCTTCATTGTCTGCACCCTTTTCATGGAAGCTGACCGAAACATCTAGCAGAATAAAACAAAAACAATAATGAAAAACTGATCATTAGGAGGATCAAAATAGTGTAACAAAAAGAAATATAAAATGGGAAAGATGAAGAGAGTATTACAAGTGACGATGAGGTCTCGACGGGATCCGGAAGCTGCAACCAGTCGTGAAGAACATGATGATCATGAAGAAGAAGAAGAAAAAGAGCTTCATGGTTAATTTGAGAGGGAAAATGGGGGGAAGGAAGAGGAAGGAATTTATACATGTATAAGAGGAGGAGGAAGAAGGAAATAATTAATGTAGTAAGGAAAAAGAGCATTGATCACATGATACACGGCTGTGTTTTTGATAGTTTTCACATGTTTTGGCAAGTGAGATAACTCTCTTTTCTATGCAAATTGAACCCTAAATTATTCCAACTATAAATGGCGCACACACACACACACACACACATATATATATATATATAAAAACAGACATTCAGTACATTAATTGCATAATGGATTTCAATATGCATTAATTATGTTTTTGAAAGCAACAAAATAATGCTTTGTATGAGAAGTAGGTTTATAGTTATGAGATTAAATATCAATTTATGTATGTGTAATTAGAATTCAATATAAAGGAATATTATTAAAGGTTGGTTGTAATAATTTTTTAGGTAATAAATTTTTGCTTCTTGTTATTAGTTAGGGTTTGTTCAACAAATTAGATAAGCGGGTTTGAATAAAGGATTGAGATCCAATTCTGTTATTTTATATCTCGAACTTTTAAGAATTCATTAACACGTGACATGATTTAAAATGAAAAATTAAGATTATATTTTAAAAAAGTTATCACATCAATTCATTGTATTAAAAAGTAAAAAAATTATTTTAAAATTAATTAATAAATTTTTTAAAATACAATTTTAACCTTCTATTTCAAGTCATGTCACATGTAAATGAATCCTTAAAAGTTTGGGATATAAAATATTTGGACTGGATCTAAATTTTTGAATAAATATGTATTCTAATAGGAGTGAGGTGTTTTAAGTTTGAATATCAATTTATGTTAGACTTCCAAATAAGGAAATATTGTTAAGTGTGTTTATGAAAAAAATTTCAATCCAACCTGATTTAATAGAAAATAATTTAATTTTGATCTAATCTGGTTTGAACAAACTAAGAATTAATACATAATTTTGTTAGTGATTGAGATTCATTGGCAAACATAATAAAAAAATATGGGATTTATTTAAACTTTAAACAAGTATACTATTTGAAATAAAACAATAATAATAAAAATAAATATATAAATAATCATAACTGGATGTTTTAAAAAATACATAAAAACAGAAAAATGATTAAATTAATTGATGCTAGTTTACAAAAAACTTGTATAAAATATTAATAACCTCTTGATTTTACATATTTATTTACATCATTTATAAACCATTGAATTTCTATATATATATAGAAAAATCAATAGCCACTTAATTTTGTAAATTTTTTTATTATATTACTTATGAACTATTGGATGTAGATAATTTTAATGAACGAAAAAATTAAATTAATATATAATTAATATATCATAATTAATGTTTATATAATTAAGATACAATCTCAAATATCAGGAGTATTTAAATTCAATATATAATTAAATTTATACATATAATTAATATACTATAATTAATGAATATGTTAAATTAAATTTAATTCGTTGAAAGTACATAGATTCAACTGTCTTAAATAGTATATATATATATATATATATATATACAACTGTCTTAAATAGTATATATATATATATATATATATATATATATATATATATATATAAAACAGCAAAGAAATTGAGTTGAGATTGAAGTGATAATTACATGTATGCATGCATGCATGAATGAACTATTAAAAACCAGCCATAATTAACGTGAAGTTTCAGGTCTTTGGCTCAAATGAACGACTTGTTATTCATTCATTCCATAATATAATGCTTTTGTTTATTTACTATACTCTCGTGTTTCTTTCATGTTTGAAGGTACAATTCATTAATTAATTAATTAATTAATGTTTTGCCCCTTTCTATTAACTTCTCATAGAATATATCAAACTTCAATTAATAGGCCTGTCAATATGCTGCAGCTGCATTTATGATACATATGGATGATCATAATTATTATATTTTATTTATTTATTTATTTTTAAATATATAATCCTTCAAATATTTAATAATAATTCTAGATATCGAATTTTTAGATCTTGGCCCAATAATAAATTTGTTGTTTGATGAGGAATGGTTCAATTTATTTTCTTTTTAATTACAAGTTTTAATATTAATCAAAGTTAGATGCATGACATATATTATATCTCAAAATTTTTAACATATTAATTTGAGGGAAAATTTGATGATTAGAGTTTAGGTGTATGTTTAATTAATTTTTTTAATGGTTAAAAATATTTTATAATAAAAGTTATTTTTTAATTATTTTATATTGAAAAAAATTTTAAAAATTAAAAAAATATTTTTTTTATCAGAAAAAATTTAGAATTTAAAATTTTAATAATAAAATTTATTCAATTTTTAAGAAAATATAGTTGTTTAAAATATTTTTATTTTATTTAAAAGAATTTATATTATTTTTTAAAATAAAATATTAAAAATTTATTTATTAAAATAATTATTTAAATTTTTAAAAATATTATTTATAATAATTAAATAATTAATAATTTTTTATTAAAAATTTTATGAATAAAAACTCTACTTTAAAAATTAAAAAAGAATTGGCCAATTCTATAAAAAAAATGTTAAAAACTGGAATAGTGTTCAAAAAGTTTCTTAATTCTTATTAAAAAAGAACTATGAGTTGAGGTTTATGGGCTGGTCCGGTTTATAGAAATAGGGTTCGGTTTTGAGTCCAATTAGATCCTTGGGTTTGACTAGGGTGCAACCCGATCGGTTCGATTTGATTCGGTTTTCGGGTTTTTTTAATTTTACCCAGTAGAAACCCGACTCCAAAACCTCACTGCAGAGGGCTGCCATTCTCTTCTCGTTTCACTTCGGCCAAACCAAACCTTCATTCAGTTCTCTCTTTCTCTCTGCAAGCAAGGTAACACTCTTTGCTTAGTTTTCCTCCATCTTTTCATTTAATTCCTGTTTTCATTCTGTTTGATTGTTTGTCTGTATCTTTAATCTTAGAATGAGCACGACACTGCTCAAACGTAGAAAGCTCTTGACCATTTTCAAAAACCCATTTATATTTTATTCAAAACTCAAAACCCCACTAAACCCATATCCCCTAAACCCTCATATCAGAAACCCTTTTAGGGCTTCTCAAATTTCTTCTTTTTCAACTAAGTTCCCTGAATATGAAATGCCGTCTGTCACCTGGGGTGTTGTGCAAGGCAAAAAAGAGAAACTAGTTAATCGTGTTAAAATTTGTGATTATCTCAAAAATTTAGGTATAATTCCTGATGAATTGGAGAATCTAGAGTTACCTTCCACTATTGAGGTCATGGAGCAACGTGTTATGTTTCTACAGAAGTTGGGATTAACCATTGACGACATTAATGAATACCCGTTAATGCTGGGTTGTAGTATGCGTAAAAATATGATTCCTGTTTTGAGTTATTTGGAAAAAATTGGAATTCCTAAGTCGAAATTGGGTGAGTTTGTTAAGAATTACCCGCAAGTCTTGCATGCCAGTGTGGTTGTTGAGCTTATGCCTGTTATTAAATTTCTTCGTGGTCTTGATGTCGAAAAGCAAGACCTTGGTTATGTTTTGATGAAGTATCCTGAGCTTTTAGGGTTTAAGCTTGAAGGAACAATGAGTACATCTGTTGCTTATCTTGTTAGTATTGGGGTTAGTCCTAGAGATATTGGTCCCATGGTGACTCAATATCCATTCTTTTTGGGAATGAGAGTTGGGACTATGATTAAGCCACTTGTGGACTATCTGGTGTCTTTGGGTTTACCGATTAAAATTTTGGCTAGGATGGTGGAGAAACGTGCATATATTCTGGGGTATGATCTTGAAGAGACTGTTAAACCAAATGTGGATTGTTTACTTAGTTTTGGGATTAGGAGGGAATTGCTTGCTTCAGTCATAGCACAATATCCACAAATTATTGGGTTACCTTTGAAAGCGAAGATGTCATCGCAGCAGTATTTCTTTAATTTGAAGCTCAAGGTTGACCCAGACGGGTTTGCTCGAGTGGTGGAGAAGATGCCACAGGTTGTTAGCCTTAACCAACATGTGATTCTGAAGCCTGTTGAGTTTCTTTTGGGGCGGGGAATATCTTCCGGGGATGTGGCAAACATGATTGTGAAATGTCCACAGTTAGTTGCATGCCGAATAGAGCTCATGAAAAACAGTTTTTACTTTTTCAAGAGTGAGATGGGAAGGCCCATGAAAGAACTAATGGAGTTCCCAGACTACTTTACTTATAGCTTGGAATCAAGGATCAAACCCAGATACCAAAGGTTACAAAGCAAGGGGATCCGATGCTCGTTGAATTGGTTCCTGAACTGTAGTGACCAGAGATTTGAAGAGAGATTGCTGGGCAATTATATTGAATCAGAGAGCTTGGGTCCATCGTTTTATATTGGTGGGAAGTTAGAGCTACCAGGGAGTGAGGTTGTGTCGGATGGGGAAGATGAGAGTGATGATGAGGTGCTATACAGACGTACTGTCTCTTTGTAGTCATTTTTATCAATCAATAGAATTTTACTTTACAATTCAACACAGGAAGATCTTATTTTCTTTATGTTTTCCTTTTTAATGTCAGTCTTGAATTGTGCTTTTAGCAAATTTGCACATATCAAGTTTCTCTGGACTCAGTTGTCATAATTACTATTACAAGATGAAATTGTACATCACTATTTTGTTTCATAGAAACCTTAAAACTGTTAGTTGCAATCTACAAAGTCTCTACTCGTTTTTCTCTCAGTTGATATGATATTAAAAATGCATATCACTTATATTGATGGAGCATGGATTCACAAATGAAATAATTTCAGTTGCAACTTATGAAGCTTGCTTAGTGAGGCTTTAGATAAGAATGGATGCTTAGCCTCCTGCACCTTTGCAATGCACATCGATGAAATTTGGCACAGGCATTATGTGCAGTTTTTCAAGTCCTATATCAAGCAATTCATGATGAAAATTTGGCACTTGCTCAACTTCTTGATGGTGGCTTAGGTGGATGATATTATTGCATTGTCTTTATATGTTTCGTTCACTTTGTTATTGTTCTTAAGGCTTGTAAAAAGGGAATTGAGCGTCAAGTTGGGATTATATTCCTGCATGAGTAGCTTGTAGTTTTAGTTTGTTGAGATTGCCTTGCAAGCATCCTTCTCTTGGTTCAAAATGTTTTTGTATTTGAAGCCTTGATAAATTTTAAAAGTTAACAAGGGAATCACCTAAATCCTAAATAGAGTAGAACCCAATGTGCAAATGTTTTCATCTCTATCCCCTGAATTTTGGTCTTATTATTTTTTTTTGGTTTTGCTACGGAAAATAATTTTTCTTTTTTCTTGGACTCGATTTTGTATCACTTTGTATCTTTCTACTGCAATCTTAGATTATCGTGGCATAGATCATGGGATAAGTTAGGGTTTACTGGGATATAAATGTAAAAGATTCCTGTGATGATCCTCATTTGATAGATTAAAAGACATGAACGGAACTCCTGGACAGATGCAAGGCTTCTCTATTTTTTTTTTTTTTGTGTTGTCAATCATCTTTTATTCCTTGTTCAAGTTGTCCTTAGTTAAGAACTTTACGATATAACTCTGCATTCACATGCTTTGCTGGTTTGTTGGCATGCTTTATTATATGGGAATCCGCTTCCAACTGCCATCAGGTGAGGTAAAACCCTGGTTATTTACCAACTTATTTGAAATCTCAGGATGCTACGGTTACCCAAAACCTTCATGCAACTCTTGTACCTGGCATCATCAAGTGTCAATGAAAACATAATCCTGAATCAATCATGTATATAAAGGCATATGTGCATATTGATTTGTGATAGTTGTAGTCATATGTTCAGTTGGGATTTTGGAATCAATAGAACAAGCAAGTTTTGAATGGGATCTTGGAATCAAAAACAGGGGTTTAATTTCCATCATCCTTGAGTGGAGAGCATCAATAGCTTGTCTTGTGATTACAGAGACTTAAAAGTATTCTTTCATATTGGTGATTAACTTTAGAAGAATTTTCAATCCCAATACTATACATAATAATCCAAAGTTTATGTTGTGGTGTTGCTAGCAATGGCATTCATTTAGATAAGCAAAGCTAAGCTAAACATATGATCTACAGTTGCGAGTGCATTTGCAGGTAAAAGAGTCAATACAACTTGTCTCAGATGTTTCTTTGTTACATATACTTAATAGCAAGAATCATCTGTGCAATGTGGTTCCATTTGCATATCAGGTAAAACCCCAGCCAGAGCTTGGTAATAACTTTTTGTGTTCTTTATAGCTCACTTTTTCCCCACCTATTTTCATATACAATCCAATTTCAACCAACAACAAAATGAGATTACATGTAATATTATCAATTTTATCGTGCAGAAACTTACATATGGTTGATAGTAATTTGATGTAGAATTGTCATAATTCAGCGTCGAATTGCCAAAACTCATGTACCAATTTGTATACAGACATTTGCGTGGTAAAATTCTACAACGTAAAAAAGAGTGATAAACAAAGGAAAAGGCCATTACCCAAAAGGAGAGGCAAGCAAAAGCAAAAACAGAAACACAAGGGGAATGAGCAAATACAAAAATTTGCCTTCATCATCCTTCTTCTTGAAGAAGTCAAGAGCAAAGAACAAAATATGCTGAATGCATTATGATTAGGTCATCTCATGTCCTTTGAATTTGTAGCTAAGCAAACCTAAGGAGGGAGTTCAGAATCTTCAGATCAAGGACTACTATCACTATCACTATCACTATCACTATGAGCCGTTGGATTATGTAACTGCTAAAATGAAATGCAGTTCAAATGTTGACATGTATCACATCAGGCATTTTTCGGATTATAGTTTCATGAAATGAAAACTTTACATGTTCAAATATTAATAAAAACAGCTGTTCGTTTTTTTTTTCCAAACTTAATTAATAATGACATTAGTTGGTATACAAATACTGTATGTTTAGTATCACTTTTTGTAATAAAATAAAATAAAGTTGTTTAATTTTAATATATAAACAATTTATTGGAAAATTATTGGTATATAGAATTTAGAACTCCCACCAAGGAATTCTTCTATAAGTAAAAACAGAAAAATTCAAAAATTCTTACACATTCCATAAATGAACTAAAACTACATGGGCAGCCATTAAATTAATGGTAGAAAGATTGGTGTATGGAATCTCACAGAAAATGATTCAAATTCCTTGGCAGCTTTTTCACCGCATAAATATTGATTGTTATATCTTGGCAAAAATAAAAGAGGCTTGAAATTGCATGACTTACACAGGACGTTTGCTTGCTCACCGAAACTCTGCAATCTCAAACACTCTGGCGGTCCCATCAAGTGAAACTGAAACTAGGAAATCCTGATTAGCAGATACGGAGAGCGCCTGAATGGCATCAGTGTGTCCGCTGAATGTTCTTACACAGTCACTGGAGAGACTATCCCAGACCCGTACTTTCCCATCTACACAGCCTGTAACTAGATACCTCGATGTGCCAAGCCAAGTCAAGCAAGTTACTCCGTCCTGCCCACAAAAATGAGGTTTCTTTGATTAGATCAAGGGTGATCATCTTGAAATCCCAAAGTTTACTTAGTCAAACACCAAACTCTAATTGCAGGCAAATTGGTGACTGATTTTGAAGATGAAAAAATTAGTTTCATAAGAAATGAAAACGGACCTCATGATCAAAACTGCAACGGGGGTGACGAATGTTGCAGATCCCAGATAATAAGTTTCTGATCCATGCCTCCTGTTGCAGCCCAAGGGGTGCTGCCATAGACAAGAGCATTGAAATAGAGGAAGGTTAAATCAATTTTAGGTACACAATCATGCATTTGTAAATGCATACATAGTAAGTCTTTTAAACTTTCTTCTTTTCCGTAAACAGAACCAGTGAAAGTCAACATAAGAAAACACAAGGATCCTTTGAAATTAGAACTGGGTCCTAACTCAGCAACTTGGGGTGTGTTTGGTGCACCGAACTGGTTAGTCTTATTTCACGAGACTGGATTAAAATTTAACGATCCTATGTTGGTTGCAAAACTAAAAGGGACTGTACTCAATATAAAAACAAAATAATACACCGAAAATTATTCAAATCTAACCTGTTGGTGGATGTGGGTCAAGTTTGGACAGGATTGTTTTGTTACTCGTAAAATTTTGAACAAGATGTTATTAATTTAAACTAAATAAACTAAATAAAAAGAAATCCAAGAGGCAGCACCAGAACCTCTACTGACACCTGAAGCCACCAACGCCAGCAGCCCTAGACCATTATCAGCATCCATTGAATATTGTTCATTGAAGTCACTGATAACACCATCAGAATCCTCACTGATCACTCTACTCAACCATGATATCAAACTTAGTACAGGGAAACAGATGAAGGCGAGTAGCTATGTAATGAGACCACCATTGTGTAGATTAGGTGATGCTGAAGAGAATGGTGGTGTTGGTTTACCGACACTTGCTGCCATTCCACAGAAATATTATATGGCAGCCCAAAATTCTTTTCTTTGTCCGGCAAATGGTAGTTCAACCATAGGTGAAGTTTACACGGTTGAGTAGATCGACCAACAAGAATTCCAACGGTATCAATGAATGCTTCGATAGACAACAGTCATCAGCGGCAATGAACGGCAGTTGTTGGTGGACTGATGTCTACCAACAATTATTTTTCACTTCTAAAAATGAACATATTACCGTTACTAGTTTATCTTTATTAATTTAACAATTCGATAATTGCAACAAACACAGCACCAACATTAAATTTAATTCAATCCAATCCTATCCCATCTCTTTTATTCAGTCCAATCCAATACAGTGAGCCAAACATAGGATCTTTGCAAAGGGTCAATCAGGGCATTTCCCAACACATCCAGAAACATCAATCACAACATAGACATCCCTTTCTGCTAGTAGAAAAATTCCACATTTAATGTACAGCATGCACGTAGGTACAAGGAGTAACAACCACACAGTAACTCAGTTATTCACCAATTTAGATACACAAGTAATATAATTTAATGAATAAAGTGTCCGGCTGCCATATTTGGAATTGTACATTTCCTTTTCTACATTCACCAAGTACTAAATTGGGACTACAATCAGATCCTACAGTTTTGATAGTCAAGAAACTCGTGAATATCGATATAGATGGCGCCAAGGGAATTTGAACCCCTGAGCTTTTGGTTGAATCCAACTCAACCAAATGATAGATAACATAAGGAGTTGCTTGATAAGTCTACCAAAGAGACGCCAATTCTACTTGGGAGAAGAAGACATCTTTATTTGATTTGATAATGCCATTTGATACTGTAGTTGTTTTCTATAGTCCTTTGGTTTTACCTCAATAATGCTATTCTGTTATAACAGAGCAAAAGGGAGAGCAGTCTTCCCATTGATTTATTTAATATTTTCCTAGTCCTTTGCATTCGGTTCTTCATACTGATGCTATAACCATGTGGGAAGGGAAAGATGGAGAGATTTAATGATAAAATCAACATACCTTGGGGAAAACCCAACACATTCAATTGAATCTGTATGAGAAACCAGAGAACTTACAACCTGTTAATGTTACAAAAAAATCCATTATGGCCTTGCTTATTGATTGAAAACAATCATCTACCACGATTCATATAATGCAACTGTAAAAGCAAACATAAATTATGCAAATGAATGATGTTTGACATAGTTTATATCATTTATAGAACAATTGATGCAGATAAAAATATCATAAGCATATTTAACTGTCTCTAGTAGATCCAATAACAAAGTTGAAGAAAGAAAAGTAGTCATATGCACTGACCACCTGTGCCTACACGTGTTAAATACTTCTTTCTAGATAAAATATTTTATGCAGTGAAAAAATCATCAACCTGTAAGAGTCTTCAGAGAAACACTATAAAGCACATATGTGAAACTTAGATGAACTTGAGGCACTCACCTCTAGATACTAAAACCAAATGCACAAATTAAAAACCCACAGAGCAATAACAACAACAATAATACATAAACTAAAGGCAACACAAGTGCATTGCAAATTTGTAAAAGAAAAAAAATAAACGAATAAATAAACAAACCTTCCCAGTTGTTATATTGACCATGTGGACAGAACCATCCTTTGAGCCAGTAAGAGCAAGAGTTGAATCAGCACTTATGGTCAAGCATGTCAGCCCCTCAGTATGATATGGATGACCTATAGAGAGAGCATTTGTTAAAAAATGTCCAATGAAGACTGTTAATCCAGCCTTCACTTCTTAAATACCAATCAGTAAGATGGAAATGGTTCTGTGAGGTACAAATAAATATTCAGATCAAAATAAAGTGATGTGACATGCATTGCCTTAACAAAACTATGAGCGCGAAAGAAAAAACATCAGACTTTTTTGACTTGATATTTGTAGAGTATTTAGCAGGTAAATGTCCATCAGAAATTTAATTCAAGTTAGTAATTTCTTCATATACTCTTTCTTCAAATTTAAAGAACATTTGAAACTAAATTCCAAATTGGTACCTCTTATGACATGAATATTCTCCCCACTTTTTGGATTCCATATCCTCAAAGTCGCATCATCAGAGCCAGTACAGATTGTTTTACCTTGCGCAACCAAAGGAAGAAAATCATGAAGTTACAAACTAGATGAATAAAACATATAATAACTAGAGCTTAATAAAACAAGGGAACAAAAGGATTGAGTGTTGTAAGTGCCATCAGGGGTAAAATCACCACAAGTCACACTACTACCATGACCTGAAAACATATTAAGATAGGCACCTCTATCAGCATTCCACATCCACACTGCTGAATCCTCAGAACCAGCCAATAGTACATGTCCTCTTGGATGCCAACTGACCCACTGAGAAGTCATATATTTAATGCTTAATTTTGAAATAGGGATGCAGTAACAGAATCACTTAAAACCTTAATAATCTCACCTCAATGCCCCCTCCAGGACCTTCAAGTGCACATTTGCAATCACCTGATGATGTATCCCAGACTTGAACAAGTCCATCAAAGCCTCCTGAGGCGAGCAGCTGCCCATCCGTGCTAAAAGCCAAACTAGACACAGAATCCTTATGACCTGAATAGCAATTAACTTCAAATGAGAAACAAGTGATGAAGGAAAAAAAAAAAAACATTCGCTTATATCATCATTTTAGAAACCGTAAAATAAAGTAAACTTGGTTTCAACAAGCAAAGCCTTGGAATTTCAACAAGCAAAGCCTTGGAAAATGTAATGAAAAACGTGGAAGAAATTAACATAAGTAGCTAACGTATTGTGTAGCATTTTTAATTTTGAATTTACCTTGGATCTCAGAAGCCCAATCTCCTTGATTGATCCTCCAAAGAAACCCTCTGTCATCTCCACCTCCAGTTGCCACTAATGTAGCATCTGTTGGGCTGCATGCAACAGTGTACAGTTCACCTGCACAGAGAAAGGAGATGAAAATACTTTGTACCAAAATTTTCTCACAGATAATATGACACATAGCATATGCTAAATTTTCATGGAAAACCTTATCAATTTGTCAGAGCTGAAGCTATAGTGAACCCTGATGCCAAATGAAAAGAAAACAAGAGTTTTGGAAAAAATAGAGTGAGGATGAAAGTTAATATTCTACTTCCATTCACCCTATGTTATCATTCCTAACATTCAATAAATCATTTCAAGAAAAAAGCTTGTCAATTGTTTTACATATTAGCTTCATATAAAAGTGAAATAAATAACAGTAATGCAACAAGTCATCTAAGTAAAATGGCACTTCTGAATCAGTTGAAACTACAAATCCAAGCAAGAAGCATTCTTACCACTATGACCAGTGAATATGTGCTCGGAATCATCAGGTTGCTCTGGAAACACCAAATAGTAGGTTAAACAATCAATTGAACTGTCTGAACTCTGAACAGTAAGAAAAGCTTAGTTTTAATTTATAAAAAAAATTTAATCCCCAAGACAATGAACAAAATAACAAAAGCTTATAATATTTATTTATGCATTTTTTCAAAATCTACCGTACCAACTGTTATTTTAGCACCATTTTAAAAACTAAACTCTAATACATGCAAATCTAAGGGTAAATTTCATACCAGAATTTTCAGGATCAGAACCAGCCTCATCATCATCTATATCAGGAAGATCTGTATCCATCTTAAGATAATTATGAGTACTATGTGTAAGTACAAAAGATAAGTTAAAAGAGAAACTGAGAGAAACGGACCTTCATCATCGATTGTGACTTCATGGATAATGTCAGATTCATCGAGGAAGACCTCGCCTTGGTCGTCTTCATCATGGACTGGACTTTTCATCCTCTTTTTCTGTTAATTGTGTTACTGGTGAATAATGGAAGACAGTTTTAAGGGTTGCAGTCTAAGGAAAACCGGGGCCATTAACGTCTATACTTTGACAAAACTATTCAAAATAAGAAAAAAAAAAACCCTTTTCCTGATGGGCACTGCTGCAATGTAGAGTAGAAAAACTTAACAACAATGACCAATTTTCATGATCACACACAACTTACGACTTAAAAAAACCAAGTTTTGACATTTTTAACACATCCATAAGGCCTCTTTCATCTACCACACAATATTCTCACAAGCATATATTATATATTATTGGATTACAGGGGTCATACAATCAGTGTTTTCACAATCATTTCGTTAAACACTTTAAGTGCATAAATTAAAATTTGCTACCCACACAATATAATTTGTTTGCGTTTTCACAATAAGCAACAACATATTTCAGACTAGCGCTAGCTTCTTCCTATTGTGGGTTGTGGCGAATAATCAGATATAATAAAATCGGCAAAGTGAATAAACGAGAGAAACGCAAAAAGAACGAAAAGGAAAGAAGAAGTTAACCTTAGCCGGCGGCGTGCAGAGCAGAGACTGCAACAGGTGGGAGGCTGGCAGTGGCGGCAAGAAGCGAGAGACAGAGGAAACAGAGAACTGCTGGCGGGGTTTAAATATTTAAAATTTACATTGAGACCCCTGACGTATGTCAAAATATCATAACAATGAAGAAATGTATGAGAACCATCAATAAAACCCACATTTAAACATTAATATCTATTTTCAATTTTAGAAAAATATAACCATTAATATTTTGGTGTTAAATCCATTACATTGAATATCTTACTCTGTATTATTTAAATTCCAAGGTAAAATGTATTCTCTAATCATAATAACTTTGAAAAATGAAAAATGATTTTAGTGTTTGTCAATAAAGGGTTAGAGCAAAGTGAATTTAACTTTTTTTGCATTTTTATTTTTTATCTATTTTAAGATTGTTAATTAAAAATAAATTTATTTAATTTTATTAGGTTTAATTTTTTAATATATTTTTAATTCAAGTTATATTAATCTTTTTTTAGTTTATTTAAAATTTTTAATTTATGTTATTTTATTATTTTACTCTATATAAAAAGGGAAGATTTAACAACTACCTTAAAAGAATCCCATTAGAAGAATTTTAATATGGTATAGAGTAAGATAGATCTTAAGTTTGAGAGACTTATATTTAAAATTTCTATTAAAAAAAATTGACAACAATGATGTGATTTACTTAAAAAAAAAATTATGAAAATATCCAAAACTAAAAGAGAATTTAAAAAATATCCGACAATAATTTTAACTTTACAACTATAAAAAAATCTGAAAAATAGATGATTTTACATTTTTTTTATTAAAAATATGTAAAATAAATAATTTTAATTTTATTTTCGATCAGTCATCACTCAGTGTTAATTAATTATCACTCAATATCAATCGATCAACACCGAGTGTCTCTCAGTTGACATTGAGTGGCGATTGATTGACACTAAGTGTCTTTTAATTGTTGGTCATTAATTTTTTAGATTTTTTATTAGAGGGATGAAATTATTAGGTTAATTTGTGAATAATTTTAAAATTAAAAATTACTATTGAATATTTTTTAAATTTCTATTTTAATTTTGGATATTTTCATAAAAATTTTCCTAGAAAATGGTTATATTTTTTTTTAAATTTTTGCTTCATTCATTTATTTTTACTTCGTAATTCTCTAGATTTTACGGTTGTTGGTTTCAATTGTCAAATCCTCCAAATTTTTTACTTAGCTCCTAAATTTTTATCATCCAAATCTCTAATTAATTACAATTTTACCCTTACTTTTATCATTAAGGCCTCTAGTTTATCATTCAAATCCCACATTATGGATTTAATCTATGCACTTTTTTCTTAAGTTTATCATTCAGCTCTATAATCTTTTATCATCTAAACCCCTAAATTTGTCTATATTGTCCATATAAATCCTAGAAATTTTTTTACTCTCCTCTACTCCTCTCCCCAAGATGTTACTACTACTTGTCACGTGCTATTAGAATGGAAGCGGAATCATCAAACGCGCAAGGGCACTAGAGCGCGCAACTTGCAAAACCAGCACGCACAAGGTATTCGCATATGAACAATACCCGCGTGGATAATGTGCCGAGAACGGAATAGGTGAGATGGAAGGGGTGCGGGGCTTGTCGAGAGCACGCACAGTTTCCTACCACACCTAGCACAAAAGAAAAGCAAAATGGGCAGAACATAAGAGCCACATTGTAACCCAACATAGCTTACTTAGTAGTGTGACCTAATAGGCCAAAGTTTTAGGTTAGTGGTGATAGGTGAGATATTTGTGTATTTTATATAAATATGTGTACATGGATTATTTTTTGCCATTGATAGTGCCCTTGTTTAACTAAATCATGGCCATTCATTTGTATATATATATGTATAATGTTGTGAATGAAAGACGTAGAATTCATTTCTTTCTCTTTCAATTGTGCAACACATTTCTTTCTCTTTCAATTGTGCAACACATTTCGTCCGTCTCTCTTCTCTATATTTGCTTTCATTTTGAGCTCCAATTTGATACACCTCACAGTCGAATCAGCTCACACACCAAATACAAAGTAATCTTGGGTTAAAAAAGGCTTGCTTAGGCAATGCACAGTAGCTAGTCTAAGTGTCGCATGGGCTGGATTTCGTCTCAATTCCAAGCACATGAATACTGCCCACCCCTCGAATATCTGCATACTCACTTTTAAAGGAAGTACTACCATTGTTTGCCTTTAGAAGATACTACTGTTACTATTGGCCTTTGAAAGACACTACTACTTTGTTTTTTTTTCTCACAATTGTTTAGGATTTTTTAATTTTCTTCTCAATTACATTGACTTTTAAACTCAAATTTGCTCTATCGTATTGAGTTTGAGTATGAGTGTTAAAATTAAATTTATCTAACTTCAGTAATTTTGATTTTATTGAATGTATTTCTAATTCAAGTATTAGTCTTTTCTTAGTTTGTTTAGAATTCCTAATTTATATTATTTTACTATTTCAATTTATATAAAAACATGTACATATATTTAGTTTAACATTTAAGTGAGATTCAAGATAATATTTTATTTTCTTATCGAGGATTAAATTCATTTCTCTTTTTTTTTGTTTAAATATTTTATGTTTTGTTATTCGTTTATTTATTTCTATAACAATCATGTTGCCCTCCATTTATTATAATCTTTTCTTTTTATTTTTTTTTAAATAAGCTTTTTTTAAAAAAATTGAAATGAGAAGTGAGAAATCTCACCTACGAACTATTAAATTCCTTATATCGTATTATTACTCGAATTTAGTATGGTATGAGAGAGTCAAACGTGTCCCAAACTACCTAAACTACATTCAAGGGACAAAAATAAATTTATTTGTATCTTTTTTGTTATTTTGAAAAAAAAAATTATTTAATAATAATTAGATTATAAGTTAGATTTGAGTAATATCTTTTTTTTATATAGTGAGTTAATTTTTTATTTAGTTGATAATTCATATAGCTGTTGTGGCAAAAAAAACTGCTATAATTTGTGTTTATAATATTTTGCTAATTTTTTAAATTATTATCTAAAAATATTATATTTTTATCTTTATTTTATTTCTATTTTAACAAATAAATATAAATTTTAAAAAAATAATAAATAAAATTTATAAAATGATAAAACTTTTCATTGCCAATAAGGTTTTTTTTTTGGGGAAAAGCATTGCCAACAGGTGTTTACTTCTTCCTTTTTTTTTTTTAACTTTATACATATGTAATACGGGATAACAACATTTAGCTCCCTGAGTTTTGATAAAACAATAGATAAAGACATAATTTAATAAGTTTAACATGTAGGTCCGTAATATACTAATATTACTAATTACTAGCTTTAATTTTTTCTGAAACCACGTAATCCCGTCTGGTCGCTGTCAGAGTGTCAGTGTGTAACTGTCACTCCGTCAGTGGTTTATTTGTTATAAAATAACGAAAATACGTCTTTAGTTATTATTTTTTCAAAATATGGGACCTGTTCATATGCCCACGTCGGCGTATAAAACTGTATGGGAAGTGGCTTGGAGTGCCGCTTAGTTTGCTCTCCCTTACTTTTTAAATAAAAAATAAAAAAACTATACGGCAAACGACCCACACGTCAAACATCAGGTTTAAAAGTCAAAGGATTAGGCATCTGACGTGTCATCCACGTGTCAAAATACAATGCCTTCAAAGTATAAGTGGCTATCCAACTCCAACCACCCACATTGTAGATAATCCCCTATCTCTCCACCCTCCATCAATCTCCACTCAAAATCTGGACCGTCCATTTTCCTCAAAACCCCCATCTTCCCACCCAATCCTCTCTCAACCCCATTTCCTCTCCTCTATGCGTTTTCTCTGATCATCATCACTGAACGCAGCAGCAGACCAAACAATGGCCTCCCTCCGACAAACTCCGACGACGCTCTCTCTGCAGTCAAATTTCTTACCTTCCAGACGGGTAGGGACCAACCCTATGACTCTCAGACTCCCCGCCCCCCGCCGCGGCGCTGCCGGAGTGAGAATGTCCGCAACAGTCGCCGCCACCTACGCCGCAGCCCTCGCCGACATTGCCAAATCCAACAACACTCTCGACTCCACCAGCGCCGACATCGAGAAGATCGAGCAGGTGTTCGCCGACAAGCAGGTGTTAGAATTTTTCTCAAACCCCACCGTCGGCATCGACAAGAAACGACAATTCATCGACGAAATCAGCAAGTCGTCGGCGCTGCAACCCCACACCGCAAATTTCCTGAACATCTTGATCGACGCTAGGCGGGTCGACGCAATCAAGGACATCGTGAAGGCATTCGAGGCGGCTTATAATAAGATAACGGGTACGGAGACGGCGGTGGTGAGTTCGGTGGTGCAGCTGGAGTCGGAGCATTTGGCGCAGATAGCGAAGCAAGTGCAGAAATTGACGGGGGCGAAGAACGTTAGGATAAAGACAGTGATTGACCCGAGTTTGGTAGCGGGTTTTACGATCCGATATGGGACTGGCGGGTCGAAGTATATTGATATGAGTGTGAAGAAACAGTTGGAGGAGATTGCAGCACAGGTTGATTTGAGTGACATTCAACTAGCTACATAAGAGTATGAATGAGTTTGTTTTTCAAAACTGTTTTTGTTGGATTTCGTTTTTGTTTTCTGAATCAAATTATGTAAAACATTTGTTAAGGTTATATGCGTTTATTGTCGGATAATTAATAATTAATTGGATTCACAATCAAATTCAATGCAAGTGAAAATACCTTTTTGTCATTAATTTTATGCAATTTATTTATTAAAATTAAGCTACAAAATATATTTAATTTCTCTTTTGCTTACTATTTAATGTGTCTGCAATAATAATAACTTAAAAAATAACCGGAAATGTCATGTTTTATAATAAAAATTAAAAAAATACTCCGTCCATCATAATTTTATTGAAAAATATTTTTTTATATATTTTTAAATTAAAATGTCTTCATATCTAAAATTTATAAAATAATTTTGAGTTATAATATTTTAAAAGTATTTGTTTCGCGTTATTATAGTAACTCGAAAATGTTATTTTCGTATTACTACAATATTAAAAAATACTAGTTTTGAGTTATTATAGTAATTTGAAAGTGTTGTTACAATAAGTTTTGAGTAAAACAAAATTTCGCCTTACTTGATATTCAAATGTATGTGTTAATCAAAGTAGATATAAGAATATTTTTATCGAAATAAATAAATTGAGGTATTTATAAATGAAATTATACAAAATGGATATTTTTCAATTTTGATTATAAATGGGGATATTTTCGTTTATTTCCTTCATAACTTCAACTCTCAACATACTAGTGTCTAAATTAGGTATAATGACATAAATTTAAACTCAAATCTAATTAAATGAAAACTTCTCAAATTTTTAGTTATGAACTTTCAAATTATACTTAATATTATTTGTCGATGCTAAATTTGATTTGTTGTTATGTGTATTTTATGTAGGACAAACCTCAATCAATAAATACTATTTTTACTTGTAGGAAAACACGTTCACAATAGGATAATGGTGTCACCTTGGCAAGTAACTAGATTTAGTGGCGTAAGAATTTCAAGCAACTCAGAGTTTCTACCTAGGTATCTAGTTGCAAGATAGAAAAAGGTCAGTGAATGTCGGTAGTATTTTTGGCAGACCCTCTCCGATGCTCAAGTCGGGCAAATATGTATGAAAGAAGTGATAAGTAGGGAACACAAGTGATCATGCATATGTTTTCAATAATAAGATAGAGAATCTGTCGAATTTATCGAACCCCTTACCTAGAGAAGCTCGGGGTTTATATAGGTGTGGGAGAGATGGGTTACTCTATAAAAATCCCTTTTACCCAACCACTGTGCTAACTATCATGAAAATTGTACCTTCAATTGAATTTTTATCCTTATACACTCATTATATGTCGAGGACACAAAACCTCCACTGTCCTTTTTCTAGGTGTCACTTATTTATGGGCTGTTGTTGGATAAAGGCTCAGGTGACTTACTTTCATTATTCTTGTAATGACCATTTTATCTTCTATTTGGTAGTATAGGTCATATGATTAAGGCCTTTTTAGCTATGGCACCCATGACTACAAGTCAAGTGCTGTAAAACTTACCCATCAAACTACCGCCTCTTGATAGGTCCAAGTTACGTGTTTCAACCTTAAGCTTGTGGTCCAATATACGGGCTATATATACCATGGTGGTTCAAGCACATTTCCAATGTGACCACTCTTGTAACTTGATTGTTCTTCACGTACCTCAATTGCATATCTTATTTTCTACCATGTTAGTTTTTACTTTTTAGGCTATGAATACCATGTGATCATTAAAAGATCTTCACATAATATTATTTGTTTGAATAAATGAGAAAAAACTCAAGAGCGATTTTCCTCCAATTTAGGGGTAGAATAAACTATATTATAATATTATTGTTTTAAATAAACAGAAAAAAAAAATTATGGTAGATTTTTCTTCAATTTAGGGGTAAAAATTGCCCTATTTGTGTGTAATTAAAGTGTTATAATATTTACTCTCAAATTTGAGAAGTATTTACCAACATATGAGGTGGGTTTGTGAAAAAATAGAGGAGTCTTATCTTATGTAAGATTCTAGCAAACTCCCTCTACATCTTCTTATATGTGGAGGGAGTATGTTACATATAAGTGAAGGTCTTGATTAAATATATTTTAAATATAGACTTTCAAATTATAATATAATAATATATATATATATACTAAACTTTTGCACTATACATGATAGTATAGCTCAAAACTCAATTAAGTAAAGATCATCTTTCTTGATTATAGGTTTACAAATTACATCCTACTAGTATAAATCTAAATTTCTAAATGTTATTATAATAGTATAGATCTAAATTGTCTTTATTTAACGTAGACTTGAAATGTAAAGTAATAATATCAATATATACTTCTAATAGACTCGTATTTAACTCCTTATTTATGCATAATAATATAACTCTAAAATCAATTTAACGGGCAATAAAAATCGTAGACTTTTGAATTATACCTAAAATAATATAAACTTAAACTCATAATACATCTTTACTAGGCTTGGCAAAAATTGGGTTCGGGCCAGGTTTTTAAAAACACGGCCCGGATTCGAGTTTCTTTTTCATATATTTAATTCGGCCTGGACCCGGGTTTAATAAAATCGGACCGGGCCAAAATTCGGACCCGAATCTGATAAAAAACCGGGTTATAAAAAAATTCGAAAATTTAAAAACTTTTTCTTGTACTTTTGTTTACGGGTCAAGTTAAAATTTGGCCATGTCTAACCTAATAGTAATTTATTTAAAATTCAAAATTAACCCGCCTTGGACTGAGTTATAATGAAAAGAATCCAAGTCCAACCATGTTTATATTTAGGATCGGGTCAAATCCGACCCTAAAAAATTGGACTCACCCGAATCAGTCCGGACCTGAGTTTTTTTACCATTCCTAATCCCTACCTAAATTTTTGTGCATAATAACGGTGATATGAACTCAATTTAGCAAGAGTAGAAAGTGTCATTGGCTGTAGAATTTCAAACTATATTACAATATTATAAATTTAAACTTCTAAGACACCCTTACCTGATATTATTCTTTTTTATAGTATAAATCTAAAATCTAGTTAGATATTTGATTAAATTGGAACATGTTGTTCTTGTAAAAATTATCACTAAAGTGAACATTAAAAATTTTATAATTATATTTGGATAAAGATAAGTTAAATTTTTTTACCCAAAATACGAAAATCTAAATAATTTTATCTAATTATAACTTTAAATATTCCTATTAATTTTATAATTTTTTTAATATATAGTTTTTCTAATGATCTAATAATCTGTTAGTTTTTTAAAATTAAAATTAGACATTATAAATAAAAATATATATTACTCAAAATTATTAAAATTTATATATTCATATTAGTGGAATTAAAATATTCATTTAGTCAAATATTAGGGGTCTATATGTTATTTTTAAGGGGAAAAAACAGAATTTTTAAATAAATAAATAAATAAAGCTACAGAGGCAGTGTTGGGGTGGACCCCACAAAAGCCTAACAATCGAAAGCACGACACCACCCGCGTTAATAATATCGTCATCATTCATAATTAATTCATCCCCCTCTCTCAAAGGATTTCATTTCCTTAAACCGTAAGCAAACGACTTGTCGTACTTGCAGCGACGCGTCCTATCAGTGTAGCAGTTAGATTACATATAATAGCTATCGAACAGAAATCTCTTGATCTTCGTCGTGTCGTCGTCGTCATCTCATTCTTATCTGCTCGCTTTCTTCCTCCGGTCAAATCAGAATTTGATTACAGAGACTACAGTTATAGTTGCATTGTAATCGTTGGAGGTCTGAGATTTTGTTCTGATCTGATCGTTAATCATGTCGGTGCTCGATTCTTTCTTCAGCAAGGGCTTCAAAGGAGCTAAATGGTATTTTTTTTTTTAAAAAATAATTAATTTCTTAATTTCTTGTTGAATTATTAGTGATGAGACTGGAAACTAAGAGTGTGGTTTATTGTCTGTTTAATTAATTGGTTGGACAATCTTGAATTATTTGCTGCGATTAAGCTATAGAAGCTTTGAATTTTAAGGATTGAGCGAATTGTTTAGAGAATTATGCGATTCTAACTGAGTTTGAGTATGTATGCTTGAATTGAGAGTGTTGTCTTGTCGTCAAGTCTGGATTTTTGTTTTGAATTAAGTTTGATAAATGTAGTATTGATTTTTTTTTCCATATTCAATTATTTTTGGCTTGTTTGGTGTTTAATTCACAGCAAAACCCTACTCAAATTGGCAATACCACGCATAAAGTTGCTTAGGAACAGGAGAGAGGTTCAGCTTAAGCAAATGCGACGTGACATTGCTAAGCTCCTTGAGACAGGTCAAGAGGCCACTGCTCGCATCCGGGTATGTCCACATGTTTTGCTTAGACCTTGAAATATGAAAGATGTTTCGAAGGGTTTTCTTATAGGGGGAAGGCTTGTTATTTATTTTATGGTCTCAACAGATGGTTCTATTTCAGGTAGAGCACATAATAAGGGAAGAGAATATGATGGCAGCTCAAGAGATCCTTGAGTTGTTTTGCGAGCTTATTGCTGTTCGTATTCCGATCATTGAAACACAAAGGTAATTAATAGTTATTGAATATGCGTTGGCTCTTGGCTTTTAGTATTATGTAATGCTTGTGTCTATTAACATTTTGTTAATTTGGCTTTTTGTTCTGTTTGTGATGCTTCTTGAGACCAGTCACATGTTTTTGGGTTCAAGCAAGGTATCTAGATCAGATCTATGATAGAAGTTTAGGCCAATTATTCAGGAAAAAACCCACGTTAAAAAAGAAATGAGAAGTTGGCTGATCTATGTTTGTTTAGATGGCTGAACTTTGTATTAGAGGCTTGGATTTTAAGCTACAGAATTGGTTGACCCAATAGCTCAAGAGATTAACAAAAGAGAGGAAAACATTTTTTAATAGAAAATTTTGGACTGAGCTCAGAATATTTTGTAAATTTATCTTATATAATATTTTGTATACAAGGAAGCGTGACTGCAAGATTATTAACTAAAAATTTCAATCAAGATGCACTGCATTACTAAGTATTTCAATCAGAACAACTAGGCTACACCCTTGGGGATGCTTTCTAATGACTAGGATTTAAGGATACTCTTTGTGAATGCTTACCCTGTGTGCTGGAGTATTTGACATTCAGAGCTTAGTCATTGTCCTACCACTACAGAGAGTAGTAAACATGGTAATTCAGAACGTACCTCTGCTCCATGACCTGAACTGATCTGATTATGTTTGATTTCTGGTCCATCAAACTTATGCCCAGCTTAGTAGTAGGAGTAAGAATTGATTGTTTTTATAGTTTACACTGAGTCTGGTGTTGTTTGGTTACCGAAATTCATCTTGTCTGCTGCCATGCTACTTGATTTGCTTAGTCCAGATTTAATAGTCATTAAATACTTAATCTGGAAATTTATTACCTATAGAATCATTTCAGTTACCTGGAGTTCCTAGTTGCAGAATTTTCAGAAATTGAATTATTAAATGATAACATTGTTCAGGGAATGCCCCCTTGATCTGAAAGAAGCAATATCCAGCGTCTGTTTTGCTGCACCCAGATGTGCCGATCTTCCAGAGTTGCTGCAGGTGCAGATGCTATTTGCTTCCAAATATGGCAAAGAATTTGTAGCAGCTGCAACTGAGCTCATGCCAGATTGTGGCGTTAATCGCCAGGTCTTACAAATTTTTAGCTTAGCATTGACTTTATTTCGAAGATAACTGGTTATGTATTTTGCTTGTATGTTTATATGACATTTTACAAGAAATTGTGACTGCAGTTAATAGAGTTGCTGTCCATTCGTGCTCCTTCACCTGAAAAGAAACTGAAGCTTCTTAAAGAAATTGCTGAAGAGCACGAGCTAGATTGGGATCCAGAAGCCACTGAAACCGAGTTTTTCAAACCACAAGAAGATTTATTGGTAAGAATCTCATTGTACTTCTCTTTCTCTTGTGTCCTCTTCTTGTCTCATAGTTTTCTCTCTTTTTGTCAGAATGGCCCAACACAATTCGTCAGTGGGTCTAAGCTACCCCTTCCCAAAGAGAAACATGATGAAACATTAAATTCTGTGCCTGATCAAGTCCAGAATAAACAGCCCGATTCTGATATAACCCTTGAGATGTTAGCTTTTCCTGAAGTTCCTACGGGAGCACTACAGCCAAATATAAATGCTGCCTCAGATACAGAAGTAAGTCCACATATTCCAGCTGTCTCACGTCCTGGAATTGTGCATGAATCATTAAGGCACAGTGGAACTACCCAAAATTGGTCACAAGAGCAGCACTTGGAACCTGAGGTTGTAATGCAAGAAAGCTCAGTGGCTAACAAGGATGACATTCCTGATAATTCAGTCGGTGCCGAAGAAGACAGACAGTTCGTGCCATTCATTGCTCCCCCTTCATTATCTTCTGCATCATTTTCTACAAAACAGAGTAGTCCACGGCCCACTATTTCGAAAACAAAAAGTGAAACCAATGTGGATCTGCAGGACGTTTTGGCTGCTGCTCAGGCTGCTGCAGAAAGTGCAGAACGAGCAGCAGCAGCTGCTCGCTCCGCAGCTAGTCTTGCACAGATCAGAATTGCTGAACTAACTCAGAAGAACAATGCTGCGGTCCCTGAGAGTGGCTGTGAGAACCCATTTCACACGGATGGTCCCGCTGAATCAGCTACTGCAGAAAAGCAACATTTTGACTGCAAAACCTCTTTACACGATCCTGATGCCATTTTAAATTCTCCAGATTCCAATCAGGTTCATGAAGGCCATAGGGCATCAGAGTTACCAGATCTTCCTTCACTCGACAAACTCAAGTTGGCTTCTGATTCTCCTCATTCAAATGATCATATCTCTCATCAGGAACCTGTTCGACACCAGCCCCAGAGATTGACATCAATGGATGATGAATCCTATTTCTCATATCCGAATTTATTTTCATCACAGAATTCAAATCTTGGATCCGGCTCACATTCATTCAACGATAATTCCAGATCCAACCATGAGCCTTGAGTTCACCTCAGGCATTTCTCATCTTGTTTTAAAGGCAAGCTGGTGAGTCGATTTCATCTTTATAGCACTTGTAGAAAATGTTTTGATGTTTTATTAATGCGTGTAAAGTCTTCTCAAATACAGCATAAAGCAAGTTACTGCTGCATCCGTAGTTGAAACCATTCAGGCTGTATTGTGATAATAGTGAATTTCAAGGAATATTTGATTTAGAAAAACGTCACCTGGATTGTGCTTGAAATAAAAGGTTTCTTTTCTCGTGTTTCATTTATTTATATTCATTTAGAATGTACTTGGATATTGCAGCTTAGTAGTTCCAAGTTATTATATGACCTAAAAAATGAGATGAATCCAGAGCATAAAATCTCCCCCATTTTGGGTATCCAAAGATATCTCAAAATTCCAATCCAGATCTATAGATCAATCACTTGAGCTTTAATGAAAATGAATGGAGATATCAATCAGTTGATTTTGCACAGTATTCTACAAAATAAGCATATTGAAAAAGAAATTAGAGTGAATGCACAATCGACTAAGCTGCCACAGCCACAGCTTCATCCATCTATTTAGAAACATCAAAAGGGTCTTTCAAACTGAGGGAGGCAGGCAGGCAGGCAATACAAATTGCACCTTGACAAAGGGACTCGTATGCACAAGTGTAATGAATACAATGCAGAATGTGGGCTTACAGAAATCAGAGGATATTGTCGTTAATGAAGAAAAAGAAAAGGAAAAAATTATGATAAAAAAAAAAAGAGAAAATAATAATGATAATAATAATATTTAGTAGTAGTAGTAGTAGTAAATTCTTTCCTCTTTACTTGTGGTTGGTGTGCCAGGGTTGGCTGGGTCACCTTGGACCAGATAACTCAACTGCATGGAGATTCTCTGTTGAGTCAACTATCCAATCAGAATTAGGGTGAGGGGCTAGTTCTACCTCCTGCCGGAGAACTTCCACCTTTTGCCACTCATCCCACCTTTCTGCCAACCCATCTCCTTCAAGCATTCTTACTACTTCTGACATCTTTGGCCGGTCCATTGGAGACCCTTGTGTGCAAAGCAATGCTACCTGGATTAGTTGCTCCACCTCTGCTTCCACATAATTGTTCTGGAGATCAGGGTCAACCAGCATTTCTAACTTCTTCTCCTTCAAAAGACCTTTCACCTGGATATAAATGATCAGTTGCATCAGAAGTCTCCTATTAGCCTTTTAGATCGGAAAGGAAATGGCAGAGTGACAGTTAAGCAAATCAATAAAATATAGATAAAAATTACAGCATATGCATACCCAATCAAGCAACATGACATCGTCATCATTTGCAAGACGAGCAAGATCGAAGGCCCTCTGTCCAGTTATCAGCTCTAAAAGCATAATCCCATATCCAAAAACATCTGTTTTCTCTGAAGATTTTCCAGTAGAGAGGTATTCTGGAGCAATATGTCCAATGGTGCCACGGACAGCAGTAGTGACATGGGTATCCTTGTAGTCCATAAGTTTTGCCAACCCAAAGTCCCCAACTACAGCCTCAAACTCCTCATCTAACAAAATATTTGCAGCTTTCACATCACGGTGAATGATCTTTGGATCACAATGATCATGCAAATATGAAAGGCCCCTAGCAGATCCCAATGCAATTCGCTTTCTTGTCGGCCAATCAAGAGGAGGTTGTGAAGGCGGTCGTTCTACAAGAACACGTTAACAAAAATTATGAGGTACAAGTTTGATGATAGAATACAGTATGTTGACACAACAGAGATGAGATCATGTAGAAAACAGTCAGAAGTGTATAAACACGATTACAGGTTTTACCTCTCAAACATGATGCAACACTTCCATTTGCCATGTAGGGATATACAAGCAGTCGTTCAGTTGGTGTCATACAGAAACCACGTAACCGAAGGAGATTTCGATGCACAGCCATACTGATCATTTCTACCTCTGTTTGAAACTGCAGCTCCCCACCAGGAGTACGCTCTTCTTTCAACCTCTTTACAGCTACAAGTGAACCATCTGCCAAGCGTCCTTTGTAGACCTTACCAAATCCACCTCTACCCAGAATGTTTTTATTGCTAAAACTATCTGTTGCAACTTGCAATTCTCGCAGTGAAAATCTTTTTAGTTGCCCGAGATGAACTTCTGGATCCTCTTCAGCTGTAAAAAGGCATAAACAGTTTATCATTTATTCATTAGAAAAATAGGAGTACACCCAATTCTCAACATTATCACACACCAGGTACATCAAAGAAAAATTCTTGAGGTTTTCTTCGACGCCACCAAGCAAATGCAATTGCAGGGGCAGCAAACAGTAAGGCAGCACCAGCAGCAACACCTCCGGCAATTGCTCCAGTAGCACTATTCCCACCTGAAAATCAATGTACCAAATGAAAATGAGAACAATCAAGACCAACTCCACCACTTGAAGTATCACCATTAACATTGAGAGTCTTGAACAAAATTTTGAGAACATTTATCAAAATGATAGGTCATTTGATCTATTCAGCTCAGACTAAAGAAAAGACATACTTCTCAATCACATCCTAATGAAATTCAACAAGATGAATGAGAAGAACAACAATAAAACCACCTCTATTACAAAGAAGGGTAGAAAACTTCCACCCCATTTGACTAGGACATCCTTGGGTGAAAAAAAAAAAAAACACACAATTGAAGCAAAACAAATGAAAAGGATAGTAAGAAAGGAAAAACGAGGAGAGAAAAATAAATCCAAAAGCAATCACGCATCAATTTGTTTAGGCAGTTATAGTGTAATCAGCAAAATCCATGCACGGACATAAAAAGCAATGGCTAATCAAAACAGGAAAGCTGAGACCAATCATAGTTCACACCAGAGTGAAATCATTCCAACAGTAATAACTATAATACCCAGCACATTTGTACATTCTACAGCTGCAAAGTTCAAACTAAGATTTATGATAACATTACCTGGTGTAGAAATTGGGGGTGGTGGAACAAAGGGAGGAGGAGGAGAAAATGGAGGAGATCCTGGGCAAGGGCGCCCAGTAACCGGACCACAGAGATCCAAATTGTTAGCAAAACTGCAAACAACATAAGGTATTAATCACAGTCTTCTAATCAGTCACTGGATATGCGTAAAGCTCAAATTATTTTCAAAAAACCTGATCGGAGTAAATAATGAGAAGGAGCCATTGTCGGGAACCACTCCAGAGAGCCGATTGTTTGATAGATCCCTGTTTCCCATGATGCAAATCAAGAATGTCATTTTCAAATCATAATCATGCCTTGGAGGAGAGAGAGAGATGTCTTAACAACTTAATAGAAATAACAAATTGGCACTCACAATACTTGAAGCGAGGAGATGTTAGTCAATGACATCGGAATTGGGCCTGACAGGCTGTTGTTGTTAAGCCGGCTATCCTTACACAAGCATTTCCAAAAACCAAAAAATTGTTATGAGCTGAAACAACCAATCAAGGGATACAACTTATGCGCACATTTACACAGACATCAGCATGTAACATTTAGTGATAAAAGTGCTTTTATTTGTATTTGATTTTTCGGTACAAGTTTCAAAAGCTTATGAATTTTTGTTAAATAAATCAACTGTCAGTTAACAAGAATACAATCACTTACTGCATGAAAATCATGTGTCTCATACAGTATAGACAGAAAACGAAAATGGAAACTGATTTGATATGATATGCATTAAATATATATAAAAAAAAAATTCAGACGTAGAATAGTATGCTTACAGGAATCGCAATTTTGACAGCTTTCCCAATGTGTCCGGGATAGGACCAGTGAAACTATTTAAGTACAGATCCAAGCTCACCAAGCTAGTCAAATTCCCAAGATCACTAGGAATCGGTCCACTTATGTTATTACTGTAGAGTTCCCTGTTGTATACAACACAGCTTAGCTATTTTATGCAAGAAAAGGTCCGAAATAAATATATGACATGCCAGATATAAACTTGTAAGCACATGTCTTGATGATTCACATTGACATTTTCCAAGCAGCAAACTAGAAAATTCTCAAAGGGCCTATTAGGTAAACCAATGACTTGATTCAAACCATGTTTCATTAGTCCCTTCAAGGAAAATGCACTAACATACCGAAGAAATTCAAGGAGCAAGTATCATGTTATATACTACACTTCCATGAGAGATATGAACCCGCAAAAATGTCATTTCAAAGTTATTGAAGGACAAATAGCTTCTACTCTTGCTCAGCAATTAATATCAATTCCTTTGATATGACCAAGCATGTATCATATAGCCAGAAGCTGCAGGGTCATGCCTAACATGATCCCAAGCTGGTTAAACATAATACTGAGAGACCTTTCTAACCCTTTTCAGTTACTACAGTTACACTGGTTCTGCACGGAGACATCATACTAGCCCACATTCTTTGGCACATCCACATGTACAGCATCACCATTTAAAGGTCCATCCAAAGACGAAATGTAATTCATTCTGAAATTGTGTTTGATCCAAAGACAGCAAAATCTGAGCAAAAACCATTTAAATAGTTCTACATCAGTTTGTGCTAAATAGTGCATCTGAACCTATTAGGATCATTAAACCCTAGGCATTCCAATTTAACCAGTATTTTTCAACCCTTTCAGAGTATGCTGCTTTGCTAGTGGACCCTTGGTTTCAACATAGAATCTCACGTGGGTTCACATATTGAGAAAAGAAAAACATCATTGCATGTGGGAGAGAAAACTTGTGCCTTGAGCTATCATTAGTAACGTTAAGAGTTTGTCCCCCTGCCATCTCATGTGAGGAGAAAATATCCTCCCTAAATCATCCCATATCTGTTCTTCCGTCACATCCCCGTCAAAGATACTACTACGATGGTTTTCTTATATTGAGATATAAGCTTCTTCTTTTTTCTTTTTTCTTTTTTTTTTGAAAGATGAGAAATAAGCTTCTTGATATTATAATGATATGTGTCAACGAAGTTTTCCCATTTTAATCTGAACTCAAGAAATCTCTCTTCAAATCTTTCCATCATTAATGCAGAGAATACTTATCTCGATCCAGGGAAAACTTGGAAAAGGATATCTAATATACCATACCAAATAGTACCCAATGTCTCTTACCCACTTCCTACCAACACATCAGTGCAGCTTATTATCTAGTTCCCAACTACTTAATCCATCTCTTTTAAACATATAGAACAACATACAGAGTTTCAAAGAGACAGTCAATGTGAACTTATAACAGGAACAAAAAATAACATGCAGGAGACTGCAATTATCTGAGAACAAACACAAAATATAATTTTCAAATCAGGATGCATAACGTACAAATACTGCAAATTCTTGAGCAAGCCAAGCTGTGGAACCAGTTGACCAGATAAAGCTGCATTTCCTAGATCACTGAAAAATCACAGACAGAAACATCATTGAAGGTACAGTTTTAATATAACAAGTTTAAAAGTTACACTATAGGCATGCACTCAGAAGACGATTAGCAGAACTTACACCCTTATAACACTATTATCATTATTGCAAGTGACATGAAACCATGTGCAGGGGTTGACAAGGGTAGGATCCCAACTCTGCAGGACATTGTTAGGATCAAACAAGTTGATCCTCAAGCTATGCAATGCGTCACCTGTTCCAAGATACAAACCAAGACAATGAGCGGAAGACAAAAATTTACTATATTTGTAAAGCATATTGTATCAAATCCAAGCTTCACACACAGAGAATGCAATCCCAAGATAGTAGATATACACTTAAATTCATTAAACAAGCAGAAAGCAGAGTTGTTTGAAGCTACAAACAGAATAAAATAATTTTCAAAAGACAGAATTTTCTGATAACAGAAACAATGTCAAAAGTGAAAAGGGAGGATAACGGCTGGCAAAGCATTGAGCTAAATGGCAAAAATAAATATTCCTTTATTACTAGTATGGGTTTAAGACTTCTATGGATACATCAAATTTTTATTAAACTAGTAAGAAGTGTCAAAAACAGTTTGCAAACGTTACCACAGTGATCACTGTCACAGTATCACCCACTAATCATTCAATGTATCCCAAAGTACGCAACCATCCAACTGTAAAGAAACATTCCAAGCAGTTGGGTAGAGGCCTTCATCAAAAAGCATTCTCTGAAGACACATTCTCTCAAGGACCCTTAACAACATTATTTTTTTTCCTTTGGAAAGAAAAAAGAAAGGGAAAGAAAACCTTTAAGACACAAATGAAGTACACCTACGAGATCTTCCCCTTTATACTAAACTAATCAATATTATCATAAATGAACCAGTACAACAAAAAAATTGAAGAAGAAGACAACGACAATAAGATTAAAATTTCAAATAACCCCAACACGAACACTCACTATCACACAAATAAATACACTCAGTTAAGCATTTTTTTTTTCTCTCTACCCAAATTAAAACAAATGAGAAAAGCAAACAACCCACATGCCAAAATCGATATTTAATGCAGAAATAAAGATCAAAATCTCCAAAAACAAAACCCCAAAAAGATTTTGAAAGAAGTTAATTTTAAACATTAACATACACATAATAGAAAGAAAAGTAGAACTATACAGACCTTCCATGTTAGCAGATGCAAGCCACAAAGAATGGACCAGCAAGATCACACAGAGAGCCCAAACCTTAATCTCCATTTTAGCTTCCTACTCTGTCAGTATCTTCAGATCCAAACAATAAACAAAACCCCAACAACACACCATATCACTAAACCCTAGCCCCCAAATCCCACTAAACTCTCCACCATTACCGCCCAAAATAATCCCGCATATCAAATCTCGATCTCACCCAAAAAGGAAACCCATAAAAACCGAAGCCCACCAAGAAAAAAATCACCACAAATTTATTCAAACAGCTGTTCACAATTTTTTTTCACTTCCTTTAGGCAACAACAAAAACAAAACAAAACCAAAACCAAAACCAAACAAAAACCCTTTCCCTTTTCTGTTTTTCTTTTTTTTTTTTTTTTTCACTTTCTAGTGAGTAGTCAGTGTGTGTGCGAGAGCGAGACAGAGAAAGAGAAAGAGAAAGTGAAAGAGATTATTAAGTATTGTTGTGTTGTTATGTTATCTACTATCCTTTAACTTTTTTCTTTTTCGTTTTTTTTTTTTTTTTTGGATTTTTGGTTTTGGGTGAGTGAGTGAGTGAGTGAAGCGTGCGCAGACAGAACAGAGAGAGAGAAGGGTAGGGGTGAGGGGGCTTCTGTTCTGCCCGAACGGTGTTGCCCGCTGCCCGAACGCAGTCAAAACGTCTTCGCGCTACATCGTGGAAAGTGACGTGACGGGGCCAAGACAAAGTTTTTCGGTCAAATTTTAGGAGTATGTGGGACCCACTGAAGCGGCCACGTAGGATTCGGTCCAAATCATGATATCATTTTGGTCGCACTTTTCGCATCTGCTTATTACAAAATCACATTCCGTTTCTAGACCTGACCTATCGATCGAATTGAATGGAACGATTTTCCCCCCTTATTATTTTTTTTAATTATTTCATTAAAAATAAAAATAAAAAATCATTTTTTATTTTGAAATTATTATTTTATTTTGTATTTAAAACTTCACCTTTTTCTCTCTCTTTCTTTTCTAATTTGCAAAGCCTGCGTTGGATTAGTTGCTCGGTGGTAGTTTTACTTGCTCTTTTCAGGTTTAATTAATTATTAAAAATAAAATTACATATATACCCCTACTTAAAAAGAACACTTCAATTTTATGAACTTAAAAAATGCTGGTATTAAACCTTTTGTTCAGACTTCCTTTTTAATCTAAAATTTGAACAAAATAATTCATATATATATAAGACATAATTATTTTTAAATTTATATTTAAAATTTTATTAAAAATATTTTACAATAATTAAATTAAAATTTTTAATTAAATATAAATAAAAAATATCTAAATAAATTAAATATTTTATTTATTAATAATATCTTAAATTTACTATTTAACATTTATATATATTAATAAATTAACATATTAGTTTCAGATTTTTTATTTTTATAAAAACAAATAACTTAATATTTATATTCATACATTTAAATTAAAAAAATAACTATATCAATTAAATTACATTTAAATTTCAGATAAAAAAATAAATACTTTTTTAAACGATTTATATGTTTATTATAATTATTGTGATATTTCTATTAATTAAATCATTTTAAAAGTATTTTGCTCTCATTTTTATCCAAATTCAATAGGTTGTTCAAATATTTTTCAAATTAATGGTATCAAAAACTCTAAGTCAAATTTTAAAGGTGTACGTGTGTCCTTTCATTTAATTAATTATATCATGAACATATTAAATATTAATTTTGTATTATTTAAAACTGGTTCTAATTTTTTTAATAATATTAGATGAATCTAATTCAAATTCGTCTCTATTGTGAAGTGAGCAAATAGAATTTTATACCTCTTACAAATAATTAAAATAATCTAGATTTTATTAGATCAATTAATTAACATTTGCATAAAGGTTTAAATATTTAAAACTTTTTTAAAGTTACATGAATATTTTTTTCATAAAGTCGTATATATGTGTGTATTTATAATTTTTATAAAATTATCTAATAAAATTGTGCCACCATGTGAGAATATAATTTAAAGTGTAGAATGTCTCCAATATTTTAATATAATTTTTATGATTTTTTTATAAAAATATTAACATATTATTATCCTTATTGTAGAGGATTGGTTGCATTCTAATATCACATAGGTCCATTAATAATTAATTATCTTGTAAAATAGGGATTTAATCCCATGATTAAGTAACCACCAAGTTAAACTCAAACAAATATCCAATGATGATAATAACATGTGATTGATGAAAAATCAAAAATCAAAATTGAAATCAATAATAACTATCCATAATGTGTAATTGATTTATTATTTATATTATTTAAATATTTATTACACTCTTCATTATCATTTTTGTTAGAATTTAGATTAACACATTCCCTCACGCGAAAGAATAAAGATCTTACTATTATTAGAGTGTCCAATTTTCAAAAATTAGCTAAAAAAATAAAAATGTCCGATTCATATATAAGGATAATAATATATCGGTGTGATAACGATGGGAAACGATTAATATAAATAATTTTTTAAAAAAAAAATACTAACATGTTAAACGAAAAATTCTTACTTCTGATATTAACTCGTCTTGTATTAAATCTTCTTGCATATGTAAAAACGATAGAATGTACATTTTTATTTATAAAATTTATTAAAACCAACACTTAGTAATAAAATAAAAAATGAAAAATTGCAGATTCATGGTTATTTAGAGTATTAATTTTAAATCACTAACAGATTAATTTTACACTTTGAAAATTGCAAGGTATAACTTTAATAGTTTTATTATTATTATTATTATTATTATTGTTGTTGTTGTTGTTGTTGATGTTGATGTAGTATTTTTTATTCTATCTAGTGGAAACTTATGAAATGATATTCAGAAACTTTTTTAAACCTAACTAGAAGTAAATTAAAGGTTACGTCGTTTGATTACTAAATTTTTTATAGAGTTAGATAGGAACACAATAATTATAAACATAGCTTTAATTAATAATTGTAAAAAAATTATTATATTTATATATATATATATATATTTAGAAAATAAAATAATTTGATTGTCACTTGTTAACTTTTGAAGTTTGAATTGACTACCATTATTCTTTCAATATTTGTTTATCCACATTACATTTTTTTAAATATTATTTCTAAAAATAAATAAAAAATGGATAATTGACTGGTCTTCATACTCTAGGCATAAATACATTTTGGGTTAATTACTTAATTAATTAGACCATGCACGTCTTAATCACATTTAAATAATAATAATTAATTTGATTGAAAACTCTTTGTAAAGTTGAAATTAAAACATGCACATATAAAAAAATATATTTCAATGTTTGGACCATGAGATTGAATGTTGACTTACATCATTCATCATAGTCTATTGCATATTATTAATTATAATTATAAAATTAAGCATGCTATATAATTATTATTTAAGTAGGACCAATAATTAATTAATGTCTTTTTTAATAATCCTCTACTTTTCTAGGTAAATATTCTTAATTTATTATAATAATCAATGTTCAAGCGTGCACATATATATTTAAAGTCAATTTGTATTTTTAAAACCTTATGGTGAAATTTAAATTTATTTTTGAAGAATAGAAATAATATTTTAAAGAATAGATTAAAGATGGTGCTTTTAATATATAAAAAAATTGGGTTTGATAATAATTTTTTATGTATGCTTTCTAAAATTGCAAATAAGAAAAATATTTGTTATTATTTCTGAAATTTATTGCTTTTATTTTTAATATCATAATTTTGAAATTTTTTTTTGTTAAAAAAAATTATAAAATATTTTACAAAACATAATTTTTCTTCGATTTTCATAAAGATATTTGTCAAATTTGTAAATGATAGAAGAAAAAAAAAAAGGGATAAAAATTTATGGTTTGTTTGGAATACTAAAAATTGAAAAACAATTAGTCATAAGAGGTATTGAAAAATATAATACTATCTAGATGGATTATGAAGAAAATATAATATAATCTCTCAAATGAATTCATATATGAAAATAATGGTATTGGAATTAAAAATAGAAAAAAAATATGATCCAATAATTATTTTAAAAATAAAATTTAAATAATTAATTTTTGTAGGATGTATAGAATGATGAGTACAAGAAGAAGGGTCATCTTTACAGGCATTGTTTTCTTCAAAAGAATGATTGTAGTCTTTATGTCTTGTGGGACTCTTAGCTTGGGTCCAGCACCACAACAATTCATAAATCATTATATACATATATATATATATATATATATATATATAGATAGATAGATAGATAGATAAATAAATATTCTTAAATATTTTCTCGTATTTTTTGTGATGACTATCTCAACATAATCCAAATTGTTTGAGGCATGCTTAACTTTCATACATCATTCTTAATTCGAGTAATAATAAGAAGAAAAGGTTAAGTGAGAATTTCTCACTCTCATTTAAAATCTTTTAAAATTTTTTTTTAAAAATTTACTTAAATTGTATTTGATATTAAGGTGTTAGGATTTTAAAATTATAGATGATATGAAGTAAAAGTATAAAATTCCAAATATTAGTTTAAAAAGTGTGATGTTTTACCAAATATTTTTTTAGTTTAGTTTTGAAAATTAATTGAAAATTGACAATGTCAAATGTACTTATAATGTATATTGAGGAATTAAGTTATTCTAAATTTTAAAATTATTTATTATAAAATAAAATCATTAAGTTAATAAATAGTTAATGAATATTGATTCAAAAGAGTAAAAGTACATATATTTATTGAATATTTTAATTATTAAATTAAGTAAAAGTATTTGTCTATAATATTATAAGCAACAACTTTTTGTTCTTTGAAATGGTGGTAGGAAAGTGATAAGATAATATGACTTATAAGCACTACATCTACATCTAGATATTTTGGTAGAAAGAAACTTTAAAGAACGAGTTGAGAATTTTGTTTAAAGCATCCATTTGTGAGTCTATTAAAAAAAATTAAAGTGAATAAATATTTGTGTATTTAATTTTTTTAAATTTATTAAAATATTTAATACTACCGTTAAAATAATATGAGTATTATTTTAGTCACCATATAATTATATATTAATTTCAAAGTAATTTTTAGTATAATTAAATTTGATAATGTTCTCTAAATATAATTTAAGTAGTTTAGGATACATATTATCTTGAATTCAAGTAACAGTAAAATAAAGTTTAGTATTTTTTTTAATGAGATTTCTCGCTTTTATTTAAAATTTTTTGAAAAAAAGAATTGATAACATTATATAATTATAGTGTGCTAATTAACACTATTAAAAAAATTTCAAATAATATTTTTTAGTATTAGAAAAGATATATTACAATTTATTTATATTCAATAAAAAAATTATCCAAAATTGATAGTCACACTTAAAATCTCCAAAATTTGGTGGATGGAGGGCCCTCTACGAAAAAGGTAATTGCCTTTTGTGAACACTAAAGAGGGAAGGAAGAAGATGGTCTGTTCTATTCATGTGTAATGTAATGCCACTCCCACATTTAATACAAGTTCTCAACCCACCTAGTTTTTGTAATATTAATATTTTATCATCAATTTATTAGAATCATATTTTAAATTATTTTGATTACAATGCATAATTAAATATTAAAAAAATTATAAAATAATTACAAGCTCAAATTCTTATACTCGTATAAAATAATTTTTATCTCTATTCAAATTGAACTGTACAATGATTCGGTAGATAAGAGTTTCTTTTTTTTTTTTTTTTAAAGTAGAAAAAAAGTTCACTTTACGTCGGAGAATTTCCAAGAAAAATATTTCTTTATTATTTTATTTATAAAAAATAAAATTTTATTGTCAACCTAATTGTAAATATTTACTTTCCTTTTAAATTTAAAGAAAGGAGCGATGTTTATTTAAATTAAAAAAAGATTTGAATATCTATAACAATATTAAAATAGACTTTTATTTTTATAACTAAATATATATATAAAAGAAAAATATTTTATTTAATTAAAAAAAAAGTTCAAGTCTGCTCAATATTATCATATTAATTCACAAGTTATAGGAGTACATCATGTATAAAATTGTGCCTTATTAAATCAGAAATAACTCTTAATATTATAAATCAATATAATAAAATGTTTTATTGCATAACCTATTGAACAAATTTTTAGACGTAATTTTACTTAAAAATTAAAATATAAATAAAAAATAAAATTTTAAAAAGCAAGAAAAAAAAAAAGGCCGAGGGCGTGGCCGCGTGGATAACTCTCTCTCTCTCTCTCTCTCTAACAAGTGTATTGTGGAATGTGGACTGTTGGGGTAAAAGTAAAGGCGGGGCCAGCCCATTACTTTCATAAAAGAAAGCCCACATTGAACTAAAGTTACACAAGTAGGGTTATTTTCGACATGTTGTTGAAATAATATTTTATGTTTTACCCGTGATATTTTTTCTTATTCTCGTAAACATATAAAATATTTGATAAATAATTCGATATTATTATGTTAATTTAGAATAAGTATAATTTTTCAAATGCTCATTAATGACAATAAGTATTTGAACTTTTGAAATGTAACTGCATAAGAAAAATTTACGAAGAAATTAAAAAGAATTTAAAAAATTAATAATTAAAATTCAAGAAATTATAAGCATCAGTTAAAAAAGATAAATGTATATTTAAAAGTAAATATGAGATTATAAATATACACCTTATAACTTTTTTAATTAATAGTATCAAATGTGCATGATGATGGACAAAATCAATAATTTTTTTTAAGTATTATAAATAAATTAAAAACAAAATTTAACCCGAATCTAAGACAAAGAATTGAGCATCAAAGTCAATAATATTGTTTTGAATATCAATTAATATAGGATATCCAATTTTCTTCTGAATAAAAAAGAAAATAAACACTTATCATTATAATTTTAGTATAGGAGGATTTACGAAATTAATAACATTAAACATAATTTTATTTAAAATTTTTTAGAATTTTAAAATACTAAGAGTCCATTTGCTATTACTTTTTAAGAAGAGTTTTAGAGTAAATTTTTTATTGGTAGAACTTATATAAGTAGAGTTTTTAACAAAAATTTATTAATTATTTGGTTGTCACAAATTTAAAAAAAAAAGTAATTATTGTAATAAGCAAATTTTTAATACTCAACCAATCAAAGAATTTTATTATATTCTTTCTAACATTGTTCTATTTCGTCTCGTATTTTATACAGATAAAGGATATTGGAATGAGGTAGAGAATGTATTTTTTTTTCTATTCTATTAAAACTAATAATAATAAAAGAGACCCTCTCGAAAATGTCTCTTATCCTAGTAATGATTAATAATTGTTCACATGATAAAGCAGTTTCATTTATGGACTTCTAATTGCGTCTCTAAACTATTAGATTTTGTACTTTTAAGAAATTTAAAGCTCTATAAAGGATTTTATAAGATTAAAAAGGATTAAGAGAGTCTATTGAGCACCTCATAGATATGTTATAATAGATTCGAACACTTGCCCTAAATCTACTTTAACATATAATGCTCTAGTGAATAAAAAAAATATAAAATATTTAAAATAAAATTAAAATATTTTAAATAATTTTATTTTTTAAAAAAATTTGAAATATTCTACTATTAAATATTTGAATTTTAAATTTTTTCTCGTATAATAAAAATAAATTTTAACATTTTAATATTTTTTCAAAAATTTTAATATTTTAATATTTTTTCAATGTCAATCAAGAATGTCAAAAAATTAATATTAAAAAGAACTTTTATAACATTGATTTATTTTTAAACAATAAAAAGACAAACGATACGATACTAAAACTTATTTATCACCTCACCAACCGAGTGCTTTTGATATACTTCTTTAGACACTAAAATCAGTATTGACCATATCAAACAAAAAGAAAAGTATAAAAATACGAATAAGAAAAATACAGAAACGACGACGTCGAGTTTGTCTGCTATTTGTTTACTAAGATTCTTCTTCGAAGCTGAACCGGTTGGAACTAAAATCTCAGTTAAAACCTGTAAGGTTCTTTTCGGATGTTAACAAATAGGTCCCTCAATTTTATCAAAATAACGAAGAAGAATATTTTTTAATTATTTATAACAAATAAATCCTAATAATTATCGAAAGTTAAAAAAAGTCTCGCTCTCGCCAACCTTGTATAAATTAGTTGGAGACTTGAACTGTTCTCTTGATAAAAATCCAACGACCCAAAATTAATTAGATTTACGTGAAAGGAATTTGAGATATTGTATTAAAATTTAGGATGTATTTATTAAAATGATTAAAATATGTCTTTAGTTATTATTTTATTAAAAATTAAGGACCTATTATTTGTTATTCTTTCTTTGATAGGGATGGAATTTGAATAGGAAATATTGTATTAAAAGACAAGAGAGACAGTCCATGGATTTACAACTGTCCTCTGACATCCCTCCCAGGAGGAGTAGGTAGCTTACCTGACCTATACTCATATATCTTTAATGCTATTCTTAATATATAGCTGGCTATTTACATTTGAGTCCCTTTTTTGTTATGATTTCTCAAATAAAAATATAAGTTCATTTGTTTATTATTAAACAACTCTATCAGCTTAAAATCATTATTTTTTTGGTTAAAATTTAACATTAAAAAGATAATTTACCTTTTTAAGTATAAATTAAAATTTTGATTGATTCAAATAGACAAAACTATATTGTTATTTGAAAAATATTAAAAAAATTACTAATTTAAATAATATTATATTTTTTTAACTACATATATATCTATTAACATTATAATTAGAGTTTTTCTAAGAGTTGCGATACATATAGTTGTGGTAGGCGAATGAGTCTTGCTAAAAGTAAGATTCGAATGTCGACTACCTCTTTTTAACATTATATTTATTAATAATTATCTTTTGTATTTTATAAACTGGTAAGAAAAAAACACATCTTTAGTAAGACTTTTTTGAAAAATATAGATAATTATTATGAGTGAAATTTGACTGAAAATATTTTGTCTTTTTTAAAATATATTTTTAGAAAATTTTAAAAATTATAGAGTAACATATAAAACACTTTTGTTCTAAGCATTTTTATTTTTATTTTTTTAAATATATAACTCAATAAAAGAAAAGGAATTGCTTTGGATGGATTTGTGGGGTGTAGGCAGGGGATGCTTCAAAACATAAGAGAAAAGAGGGGGGATAAATTTGTAATTTTAATTGAGTCAATTTAGATATTGAATAACATGAACGAATGTAGCATTTAAGAGAGTAAATGAAGTTGGTAAATGTACATCAATCAGCAAGAAGATGAAGAAGTTAATGGAGAGACCATCTGCATCTTCATCAGAAGATGTGAGTACTGATCAAGCAGCTGGCTTTTATAATCCATACTTAATCTACGAAGCTGTAAAGAGAAGTATTCTCAAATGCTTGGGCATTAACGCTGACGAATCCAAACCCCAATCAGAAAATCAGCCAAAAGATGATGAAGATGAAGCAACTTGTTCTTGTTCTTGTTCTACAGCTGCAACTGATCCAGCACCACCTTCAACGACAACAGCAGACTCAGAAACTGAAGCTGATGCTGATGATCCCCCCGCTGTAAGTAGTAACAACTCTTTTAACTCTCTCTCTAGCTCTCAATCTATATATATACAGAAGATTGGTGAGTCGATGAGTCTCAGATGTGATTTATTTATTAATTTTATGTGTTATATATATATATATATATATATATATATTATAATATTAATAATATTTCATGTGATATACATGCAGGGAGATGAGGGTATAGCAGCGAGCTTGGCAGTGCCTCCGAGGCCGGGAGGGAGCACAGGACGCGGGCCTCGGATTAACTGAGATTACTTCTTCTTCAGCTCAGTCTAATCAACAAATTAAGCTTCATCGTGATTTCAAGTTTCAATATAATATATCTGCAATCGATCGATCGGCTGTGAGATGAAGATGATGCAGGGATACTCGTGTGCTAGCTGTTGTTCATGCAGTAGAAATTAATTAAGAGGTGAGTTTAAGCAGATTGACTGTAAATTCATAGCTTGATTGATCATGAAGTCTGATTCTGATCATCATGATAATAAATGCTAGCTGTGATAAGGATATATTATGTATGTATGTATGATTTTATCCCTTTAATTAGTTAATCTTTTGAGTAATTATTTAAAAAAATACTTATTAATAAATTTAATTAGTATATTAGAAATAATTTTTAATTAGCATATAATTACATGTTAATTAATAAATGACACGCATTTGAGTTACAATAATTATGATATGAAAGACCTAGATATTGAATGTTAATGAAATACTAATATAGTATTACTAGATATACTATATTTCAATATTAAATGAAAACTATCAATATTAGATATACTTTTAATTTACAAATTAATAAGTAATTAATTAACCTTAAGAAAAACGAAACCAATTAACCTAGCCTTTGGTGGATAAACTAATTTGATGTTCTTAAATTTTGCACTTTTTTTTTCATTATGATACACCCTCAAATTAATAAATATAACATTTGAAATAAATTTAAAATTAAAATTTAGCATAATTACAAAACATATAAATAACTCTTTGCAAACATCGTTGCATTAAAATTAATCCTTTTGTCGGTTAATTTTACTGAAATTAATTAATCATAATATGGTATCATTAATATTAGCTATTTATCCATTAATAAATATAATATGTTAAATAATATATTATCATATAATATTATTAAAATAATAAAATGAATGAATAAAATAAAATTTTACAATTTATTGCATAGAAGTAATGTGTGGTACCTCTTATTTTGTATTTTTTTAAAATATAGAATATTATCACATTTTTTCGTAAGATTTGAGATTGTATCATTTAAATAAAAATAATTAAAAATATATCACTTACCTTTTTAGATTATTAATTAAAAAATTTTAAGTATGCAATTACTAAAATATCCCCAACACTACTTTTTATTTGACTAGTCTAAAAATTAGAAAATACAGTATAATCAATTTTTTCAATTTTTTTTTTGTAATATCTAAGTTAAAGATTAAGAAGAAAACAACACCTTTCATGATACATAGTATATATGACTGAATTTAGGCTTTTATCGTTAGTATTAATTCTTGTGATATATAGGTGTTGATTTTTTTTGCCTAAAGTCTGAACATAATTAAAATTAAAATTTGATTGAAATATGAATATAGTTAATATATTTGTTTTTTGTACCTTAAACATCTGAATATAAATATTAAGTTATTTATTTTTATAAAAATAAAAAATTTAAAAATGATATATTAACATATAAATCCTAAAAAAATTGAAACTAATATATGAATTTATTAACAAATAAAATATTTAGTTTATTCATATATTTGATTATTTAGATTACATAAGTTAAATAATTAAATAATTTTTAAATATATCTTAATAAAATTCTTCAGACTGAAGTAAAGAAAACAAACACACCCTTAATTTAGCTAATATTTTTACAAAATTATAAATAGAATTTTAAATTTTGTGATAAACAAAATTTCTATAATAAAACACATTAAAGTGAATAATCAACTAACGATTATATAATAATAGTTTTCAAATACAATAGTTTAATACATTTATTATAAACACAACAATTCACCAACCTTATCATGGGAATTGAAAATTTTAAAATTCAATGATAATGATGTCGACATATTCTAATTACATACCCATATTAAATGGGCAATTTTTAAATTATTAAGAGTAAAATATTTATTAAACTATTAGCAACCAATCCTTTTACATTGCTTCTATATCTAAATCCATATCTCACTTTATGAAGATAATATTTTATGATATTAATGCTTTGTTTATGGGATACGAATTACATAATTTCTTATTTTTTAAAATTTATTTTTAATTTTATCTCTTGTCAATTTGAGTTTTAAATAAAAAATAATGTTATAATTAAACTCGAGTGCAAAAGCTTTATTCTCAAAATATTAAAAACAAACATGAACTTATTCTTTTAAGAAATTATAAAATTAAAAACAATTAAAGAGTCCCAAAAAATAAAAATAAAAATAAAAATAAACCACATAATAAAACCCTAATTAAATTTTGACAGTAGTAACATATTTAATGACAAAATCAACTACTTCTTTGGATACTTTTGAAGTTGATTCCTTCAAGTTTTTAATTTTAATTTCTGTTTCCTCCTCTAGCTTTTTTCCTGTTGTTCCTGAACTTCCACTTGTCTACAAAATTAATTCCAACAATATAATTAATTAAATTTTCTATGAAAGTCTTAAAAATTAAATATTACGTAATTATATATTAATTATGAATTAAATTTAGTAATAAACAATTATATATAAATTAATGTTACCTCAGATAATATCTTTTGGTGTTCAGCTTCTAAATTAGAGCGATGAAGTGTGACTTCTTTCTCAGCTTCATCTTTAGCTTGCTTTAACCTCGTCGATTTCACTGAAATTAATTAATTAATTAATTAATTAATTATAACATGATATATTATTAATCAATATTAGCTACCTAATTATATAATAAATAAATAAATAAATATTAAATGCTTACAATTTCTTGCACTGGAAACAATGTGTTGTGCTTCTTGTTCTGCATTTAATAGCATCTGAATTCCTCCTTGACCTCTGAATGAATCCATTCTTCCAACCAATATCATAATAAACATTTATAAATTAATAATTTAAATTTAAATTAGGATAATTCAAAATTTTACGTTTAATAACGATGTCTACTATCGAATTATTAAGAAAAAAATTCATCGATCCCATCATCATATATCGAAAATTGACTTGAATTAAAAAAAAAAGAAAGAAAAACATACCTTTGTAAGCTTCTAAGAATATTTTTCTTCAATGGGGAGTTATGGAAATTGGATTCTGAAGAAGAAATGATTAAATCTTAAATTAAATTAGAGTATTTGATTTTATCCAAAGTTATAGGGATTGATTGATTGTTAATTAGTTTAATTTTGGTCTGTTAAATCTTAAATGTGTGCTTATTTTTCGTTCAAAGCTATGGATGCATATTTCACTCACTGTTGTTCACGTGTGATATTGATTGACTTGTGCCACGTGTATAACTAGTTATGATTGAATTTATATTTATTTTTTTTCAATTTGATACTTGTGATAATAGATTTTTATTAAGATAAAATAATTATCTTTTTATTAATAATTGGATTGTTTTACAATAAATATATATTTTTAAAATTTTTGATATAATTTTTTAATTAAACGCTTAATATAATTTAATTTTACTTATTCAAATGTTTTAGACGTGTTAACTTTCTAAGTTAATACTGAAAACTTATTAAAATTGGATGTAAATGTACGAATAAATTTATCTAATTAAATTTATGCAATAATATTGAATTGTAAAGTTCAAATAATAGTGTCAGATTCTAACTCTTGTAAAAGCAACATTGAATATCGGATGTTCTGGACGTCTCAAATTCTATCTTTAATTCTCATTATATTATTTAAGAAGAATTTGAACCTTAATTATATTGCTAATCTAAATAGACAAATATCATTTAGTCATATAAATATACATCATTACTTATATATATCAAAATTTATTTTTTATTGCATATCTCTTTGATATTTATTTTAAAAGCACATGTCAATTAAGGAAGAATTTGATTAGGTTAATTTTCCAACCATATCTTCTCATAATTAACTTTTCTGATTAGGGTTTACAGCCATATCTTCTTATAATAATACCGCATTGGAAAGGGGTGGAATTTGGTTGCAGAAGGGCTTAAAATTTGCTGTGCATTTTAATGAAGCCAAGATTTAGATCACTCAATCAAGTTAAAAATGTTGTACAAAATGGAAATTATTAGGGTTAACTAAATATCCCATAAAGATTAACACCTCATTCTTAAGGAGGAGTTCTTGATAGTCAACATAGGAATAATATTGAAAAACAATTAACACCTGAAAGAATGTAATGAATTAAAGAAATTTACATTATAATACTCAAGATAAGTTATGTTTTTGGTAAAATTGGGTTTATTATAATAAGTGTAATGTCACAAACAACTTGCGTTTCAACATAGTGAAGTAATATCCCAACGAATGATATTTACACTTTTTTCAATTCATGTAAAATATGGGACAGATCTGATAATGTTAGCTTTCGTTTAACTTTGAAAATAAAGTTAGAAAATAAATAATTTGGTAATACTCAGTTTTAATAGAACCATCTACTTTTTTTTAACTAATATTTAATATTTAATGATTTTATCTCATAACAATGGTGACTCCTCAATTTAAAAAATGTCGGTAGTGTATGTATATAAACTTTTTTCAATTGCAAAAGCAGATTTGTATCTATTTTGGCAAGGTTAATTTCTCAAAGATCTTATGCAAATGAATGCTTTTATGTACTTAAATTGTAGCGACAAATTGATTTCATTGGCTAGAAACTTAGCAATGAAGAATGAAATGTTGCAAATAAACCATAATAATAGTTAGAAAAAGAAAAATAACAAAAAGTTATAAATATATATATGGGGCAGGATTAACGAGCCCTATTTTTTATACAAAATCTTACATCAAATATAAACCATTAGATTTAGATATATTTGACGGTTGAAATTGCATCTGATATGCGCATTAATTATGAATGAATTATATAGTTAGATATCATCTCAACCGTTGAATTTGCCTAGATCTAACGACCTATATTTAATGTAAAATTTTGTGTAAAAAAGATGGATCATTAATCATACCCTTATATATATATATATATTAAATTATATTTTACGATCACCGGAGTAGCACGTGTGTGAGTCTGAGGTTGAGCTTGAGCTTGAATAGTTTAATTAAGTCAGCTTTCGCCAAAGAGATGCTTTTGCAGCTGCTAAGGACTTCACCCTCGGGAAAACAAAACCAGCCTTTGGTGGATTTCCGTTAACAAGAGAATTCTCATAGATTTCTTTGCACTCTTGTACAACCTATTTTACAGAAAGAACATAACGATGCTGCTAAATTGATTGAGTAAATCCTATGAAATGAAATATTAGGCAAATCTTTTCCTGCTAGGCAAGAGGATAGCGGGTAAAAATTATGCTTCAGTAGGCTATGTATTTCTATCAATATGGAATTCATAGTTAATCATTTTGTCAATTTTTCGAGGTTTTAAATGAACGTGAAAAGACATAAGAACTCTTAAATGAAAATTGAAAAGAGATGGAACGCAGGAAGAAGGGGTTGATCTGTATTATCTTGACTCGGTTCTGATTTATCTATTTTTATCCGTATCGAATAAAACCTTTCATGGTTAAAACCTGCTTGATGAAAGCATGTGCTACGATTCGAATATGAGAATTAAATTTCAGCGTTGAACATACCTCCTTTGCATCCTTCCTTGGTATTCCCTCTCGTAGTCCAACAAGCTTCTCAACAACCTCGGGCTGCAATTGGATAACACAATTAATGTACAATTTAATCAAAATGTTCACGGCAGAAATCTTCAGGGAATTCAAGAGACTTGCGTACTTCATCTACCACCATATTAGAAATTATTGAATGTTAAAAATATATGAGAAAATTACAACATGAGATCAAAAGTATAACTTGATTGCAGCAGAGCCAATATGAATGATTACCGGGCAGTCAGGTTGATGTTCAAGGATATTGGTGTAAATGAGTGTAAAGGTATCCAGGCTCTCTGCTGAAGCAAGTTCTCTTAAATCACTCAATATCCTAACTCTGTTTTCAACTTTCTGCAACAGCAGTAAAACAAAAATGATTGAGATTTAACCATTAGAATCAAACTGAAAAAAATATATCCAACCACCAAGAAATTGGCAATATAGAATTACTCTGTATATGCAGATTGTTAGAATTGAAAAGTGTTTTGATAATGATAATGTGCTATGCTATGAGGTGGTTATTGAACATGATTTAGTTTTCTTGAACAAAAATATTTTGGAAACCCGAGGTGAGGAGTATTTGTAGTGTCTTTCATAGGCCAAAAGTGTCTTCCATAGACCATAGATGAGCAGTAGTAATAATGCCTTCTAAAGGAACAGAAGATGAAAGAGCAGTCGGATAGGAACCGAAGACGAAAGAGTGAAAGATGAAAGAACAGCCATATAGGAACCGTGAACAGTTTCTTCTAAAAGAATAGAAGATGAAAGAGCAGCTATATAGAAACCGTCAACAGTAACTTGTGACAGGAAATCGTGAACGGTGCCCACAGAGCTTGGATTAGGGGTTTTAGAATTTTTTTTCTAGGGTTTCCAAAACCTCTTTTTAGGTAGAAAATTAAATCATGCTCCCTAACCATCTCACAGAATAGCACGTTATCATTATCAAAACTTTTCTAATGCCACTTTGAAATCTAAGAACAATCCGCGACTCTGCTATGACAACACATTAAATAAAAGAAAGTAGTGCATTGAGTCTCTCTTTTTTATGATAAACTAGCACATGAAAGAGCCTTTATATAGGTTAAAATAATAAAGCAACATAAACTGAGAATTCTCATAAATTCGAAATTCTAAACAAAATGAGAAAAAACTAATAATACTTAAACTAAACATATACTAAATAAAGCTAAAACCTTGTGAAACTAAATAAGACTAATTTCAAACATAGATGACAAAGGAAAAATAAAAATAGGTCAAAAGGAAGGATGAAATACTTACATTGACACTTATATATTCCCTAAAGAAGTCCATAATAACCTCTTCATCCAGCCTCATTCGCTCGATGGTTTCTTCCTTGATGTAATTTCTCTAAAGTTGCAGGTAACATAAGAACAATCAAGCCACAGAAATAGAGGACGTCATGGGACAAAAATATGTCTAAATCGAGAGATTAAGTTGGTCAAATTCCATTTCCGGAAAGAAACAGGAAAAGAGAAAACCTGTGTTAGAAGGTGATCAACGTAAACAACTATGGTTTCCTCTAAGCAAGCTTCAACAAATCTTCTGAACGATCTCTCTTGAATATACCTTAATTACAGAACAATATTAGAATCAATAAGAGGTTCTAGTCCGCCTAAACTAGAATTACCAGAGTCATAAAGCCATAATCATGTTAGAGCACAGACTCATGGATTTTGATTATATAAACAAAAGGTAGAAAACACAGATAAAGAGCAATACTAATACAAATGCAGTCACATGAGCGGTTTTGAACAAAAACTCTTTTAGTCAAAACCAGCTCTAGTATCATATTTTTTGGGTTATCAAACTTGACCTAAAGCTTTAAAAGTTTGAAGTAAGGGTCCAAACAAGAGTATTTAACTCATTTAACAAAGCTTTATCACGTGAATCCAAAATATTCAACTCAAGTGGCCAACTTTCATTTCGTGTGAATTATAACTTAAATAATAAAATAGAATGTGTTTTGAGGGGTGGGGGGAATTTAAACACGAGACCTTAAGGTCAAACTAGCTTTGATACCATGTTAACAAAGAGATGAAGCTCAATAAAGCTAAAAGAGTATACGGATAGGAGTATAGCTAATAAACAGTACAACTAACATAAAATTACGTCCAAGGTAAAAAGGGAAATACAACCATAGCCAATCATAATTTGTAGACAATAGACTACAGCTAAATGGCATAATCGAGTTTCCTAATTGGTTTCAACAATATTAACTTACCATTGGACCCAAAACTTCAAGCTGATGGGTAAGAGCAACAATAATAGTATTAAGCTTTAACAAAGAGCACTCTTCTGTGGACTAATGATGGTTAAGACTCAGTTTTAGATGGTCAGAAATCATATTAAAGCATATAAAAAAGCATCATGAGTTAGGTTGTGTTTAATCATTAATGTGTAGATCATAAAATTCTTGTATGCTTACACACACTAAAACCATAAAGAACATGGTTTTCACATGCATGACCATATGGCTAGAATAAGCTTCCTATATATAGACAAAAAGTACTTGTAAGCCAAAAAAACCATGAAGATTTTACATCTGAGAACTGCTATTTACCACAATAAAAGTATACTAGCCTTGTGATTCCTAGTTCTTACGTGGAAATAATGTTGAACCCCATACCTAAAAGCTGTTATAACACACTGTTATGATTGAGCCAAGACCTTAAAGAAGAAAAAAGAGGTACAAGTCTCAAAAGGGGAATAAAGTACAAACCGTTTCCTAGGAAACATGATATCACAAAACGTTGGTTTCCATTTCTCTCATTTTGACATAGATGCTCTAGCAAATACTGCATTGAATTCATAAATCAAAGATAGTATCCACCCAGATCAGCTTGTATGCATCAAGGTTCAAAAAGAGGATTAGCAACTAGGGAGACCAACACTTCATGCTTAAATCCCTTGAAGAAACAAATAAATTTTATTTGGAAAAAGATAAAGGTGTAACAATACATGTAAGTTTGCATGATTTAGTCATGGCAAAAGCCTTGGTACTCTGTCACATCTTCACATCTGAAATCTGAAATCACTAAATCTGAAATAAAGGGAACTTACATCTTCACATCTGAAAAATAATCACTAAATGTTGCAACTAGGTACTCTGTCACCTGTCCTTCACACCATTCTGAAACATAGGAAAGGTAAAAATCCAACTCAGATGCAAAAAGAAGTAGTTACAAAGTATAAATAAAATATTGAAAAACTTTCCAATAATGCAACAAAATTTTGTAGACATACATCAGAAAGCTGTGATAGAATTATTACAATGTTTAGCACTAACTCTACTAAGCACCTGTGTGAGGTCTTTAAGCCAGGTTGCTTCTCAAACTGTCAAGAATTGCAGAAGGTAAAACAGAAATTTCTTATCAGCTGTTAAAAATAGCATTTCATTTATTCTGCTTAATTACTTTGGATTTTGGAAACCATCACGTTTCATAAGTACATTGATCCAAACATCAGGCCTTTCATTTTAACATAGTTTCTAACTCATGACGTCAAATGAACTTGTTTCCACAGACAGGATCCTCTGTCATTCTAATGAGTTTTCTAAGTGCACACCAACCCCTGTGATGCCTTTATTTCTGCAGAGACCAATTGCAGCCATTCCCTTTCCCTTTAACTTGTACCAGGTGGTGAGGAATTGAAGTCATTACTAAAAATTAAGTTGCATATACAAGTGGTTCATTATAACACCTTCACTTCTATGATAAGTTTGAAGTTCTTTTTCAAAGCATAACCTTACTTTTGAAGGAAACATCACCATTACAACCAAAATAACATTAAACGACTCTTATGAAAATCAACAGCAGGGCAGAATTCTCTTTGCAATGAAACATTGTTGTACTATACATTTACAGAGACTATACATAAAATGCACTTGCATGCTCCAAAAACATGGAGTATCCACTCAAAAGCAGTTACATGAAAAATGAATTTTAGTCCCCATGGTAAATCATAAATCAATAATTATGGATAACATTACTACAATGTCTTAGAAGGTCAAGGCATAATATACAAACATGGACAGAATGCTGTCAGCACATAGTACTAGTGGAAACAAGGTGGTGCTTTTAGCTATATATAAATCACCATATGCATAAGTACATATTACAGCCTGATAGAAGTAACTTTCAGCAATCAGAAGATGCACTAGCTGATTTCCAATTGCATATGCCATCATCAAAATAAATGGAAAGAGTTTCACTCTTAGTAATTTTAAATTGCCATTTGACCTAGAAGTTTAAGCTGATAGGTATTGACCTAACTTAATATTAAGTTTTCACATATCCTCTAACGTGCAAGGCATGTGGACTAAACCATAACAAAATTGTAACAAACACAACTTAATATAATTTAATTAATTACAATGGGGCCGGGTTTGAACACAAGACCACTTGATGAACTTGGCCCAAATACCATGTTAAGTAGGGGTAGGCAAAAATACCCAACCGATCTGAATCGAACTGTTCGGTTTCAAAACTAAGTTTGGTTCTAGTTGGTTCTTAAACAATCGATTCGGTTTCGATTTTAAACCGAAGCCGATTGTAAAATTTCTTATAACCCCTTATTGATTTTGTAAATTATAAATAATTAATAATTTGATAATAATTTATATAAATGTATATAAAATATGAGTAAATATTAATAATTTTTAAATTTTATTTATTTTTTATAATTAAAATATAAATTAAGTATACCAATAAAATTTTATAAAACAGAAATCTAAAACTAAAGTGAAACCGTATGGTTCAGAAATCGAAGTTGGGTCCGAACCGAACTTCTTCGGTTCGGTTCGGTTCGGTTCGATTTCATTATTAATATATTTCGGGTTCAGTTTGATTTTATAAAAACCGAACCGAACCCAATTTTGCCCACCCTTAATGTTACGTTACCACCACTTAAAAACTTAAGCTAATAGGTTTGGGCCTAATGATAGTATCTAAACTCTAACAAGTATTATAAGGACCGCAAATATATGGATAGAATAGAGAAGAAATTTACCCTTCTGATAAAGCTTGACAAATAACTCCTGCACCCCAGGATCTTCGAAGATAACAATAATAGTTTTAAGGACAGCTTCCTACAATCAATGAGTGATTCAGATGAATCCTACAAAATTCTTATTAGCAAAAAAGAATTTCCATCATTATAATAATTTCTGCTCATACACTATGACCAATAGCTACAACTTATAATGATACTAAAAAAGATGTAAACAAAACATTACAACCTTAAAATAATAAACAGAAAGTGAACAATCGAAAAATCTATAAAACCATTCAATTTTTGCATATGAGTTCAGACTTCTCTGATATAAAGCCAAAAGATTCAAAAACATTTCCAAAGACAAACTAATGTCACAAGTGCATCCCTAGTTAGGCTAAGCCTCTTGTAAAGAAGCATATGGACCCTAGCGAATCGACTAGTGTAGATTTTAAATTAGCTGTTTGGAAAACCAAACTCACTTATTTGATATATAAACATTTTTTTTTTTTTGGAAAATCAGGTTCAAACCCACAGTTTGAGCACCGTATTCTAATAGGTGCAAGTATTTGTTTTGATAAGGATGGCTATTCGTATGTGCAGGCCTGGGTTCGGGAAAGTATGAATGAACTCGAAACAAGCTTGATTGGATTTGTTTTTATGTTTCCCTTGAAGATCTGGGTTCATACTTGGAGGCATCTACCCTAAACCTGAAGTGTTGCCATAGTTAGGTATGTCCCAATTACAAATCTGTTTAGCTACAGCAACTGTCAAATTGATATCCGTAAAGGATAGACTAGTTGGTTGGATCTTTTGCAATGAAGTAATAGGTCTAGCAATCAAATACCATTATACAAACCTTAGAGGCAGATTGTATATAATTTGTATTTGTCAAGGTACGAGGATGGTTGAAGGTGTGTGAAGAATCATTACTACTAAAAAAGAAAAAAAGAGTTCTAATGGATGGAATAAATGAGGAGGAACAAAAGCAAATCACACCAAGACATATTTGGGAAGTACATCTAGCTTAAAAGAATAAGTAATGTGATAAAAGTTTTAAGTTTGAAATACCTTTGCAACCTCTAGGAAACCTTTGCAAGTGTCTTCAAAGTTGACCTTCAAAAGTGAAAAAAGGAAACAGATAGAGAAACTGAAGTAAGAAGTTTATGCCCTCATAATTCAGAGGTTCAAATACAAAAGCTTCAAAATCTTTAAAATATATTCAAAGCTGATGAGGTTTCCTTGTGTTAGATGGTGATGGTGAAAGTATTGTTGAATCCAGGGCTCACAAATGATATTCTAGGATTCATGAAACTTGACATGCCTGCCCAGGTTAACACAAAAAGGTAGAACCAAGACAAAAATTCCCAGTAAAACAAAAGCAGCGTCATCCTTCTTTGAGGCCAAACAATTACTCATTCATGCAAAATGAGAAAATGCATATGAAAAAACAAGCTGGCACATGTGAGTCTATTGAATGCTTAACGAAACATAACTCTCAAGAAACTAAAATGTGGCCTTATTGAATATAAAATTTTCCATAAAGAATGGAAAGGGAACCAGAAAACAAAATAGGATAATAAATGGATTCAGCATCACCTGCTCGGCATAGTTTGGTGGCAGAGCTTCTATGGTGCTGTTGCTTAGCTCCACAGCAAGGTCATAGCAGCGTAAATTATTGTTTATCTGTACATTATATTAGAAACTCTCCAAGGAAAATAGTAAACAATGATTTCTGCACAAGCAATAGATACTAATAAAAACCATGAAATAATTTCACTAACCATTGCACATAAAGGTTCCAGACCGATTTCAGAAGCAGGTTGTGCAAGTCCTTCCCTTTCAGCTGCTTGGAAATCAATCATTACCTAGAGAAATGCACAGCAGACAAGTTTAAGCAATAAAAGAACAAAACAGAAAATCTAAATGCAAAAAAAAAAAAAAAAAAAGAGGAAAAAATCAATTGAAAAAACTACAATACTGCTGAAGGAAGACAGACAGAATACCATCATCGAAGAAAATTGAACTAAATGAATTGTAATTTTCTAATGAAGTTAACATATGTGGTAGTGACATATAGTGACAGCATAAGTCCCTATAAACAAGCAAGGCTACAGAAGTTGTGATGAAGATTGTGAAGGGGAACAATTGAGTCATATTTTCTTTTTATTTACAAGAGATCTGTTTAGGGAATTTCCACATTTTATAATTTTATTGTTTAGGTCGTAATTCCTAGTTTGAAAGCCAGTGTTATTTCAATTGTTTTCCTATCCTGATCAGCAATCTTTCATAGCAGTATGAATATAAGTTCTTAAATAGCCCTTTCAGACAGAACAAAAATAAATTATACTAGAAGTAATGCAATGATCTATATATAATTTTAGATGAACTTTACCTGAATCAGAGTCAGAGCAATTCTGTATAACATGACATCAGTGCTATTATCCCTAACAATTTGCACTTGTTCTCCAAGGATCCTAAACAAATCAACAGCAGCTGGAGTATATAGCTTCCCATCTTCTGTCTTCTTTGGGGGTTGTACTTTGTCAGCACCCAAGATATTCAAGTACCATTTCTAGAAAATAGAATAAGCAAATCTTGCAGTTTAAATAAGAGGGAGAATTAAACGAATTGAGTTACAAATTACCAAGTAATAGCACACTGACTGTAGGGTAGTGATATGCTTACCCTTGTTGTAGCTTGCATTCTCTCAACATAAGAATTCATTAGGGGATCCATAGCACCACTTTCAGAACAAACTTGAGCAAGAGACTCATCAACCCCAAGCGCAATTAGGTTATCTTGGTACTCAACAACCCAACCAGTTACCTAGTTTCAACAATAAAAAACAATGAACTGCTGAAATTATGATATGGAGAAACTAAGTGTTAAAAGGAAAATTGAAAGAATGAAGTAACAAATCCATTTTGTAAGATGAAAACTCCATGATGCTTAAAACTGTAATGTAACTCCAAATTTAAAAAAGAAATCAAATCTTCGGTGAAATCTTAGAACTACTAATTTTTTCTCCTGTTTCAAATTTCTATTTCTTTTTTCACAGAAACTGCAGGTAGCAATATGGTTACATGGAAATGGAGCATTATGAGCAATATGGTTACATGGAAATGGAGCATTATGAGCAATATGGTTACATGGAAATGGAGCATTATGATAGATCTGCAGGGACATGACTATCAGCCAACAGCATTATCTATGACAGAGCTGAACTCAGAATCTTATAATTGCAGCATTAGAATTGAATTTATAGGTTGTCAAACGTAGCCAAGTCAAATTGCTTAAAAAATGTCCTCCTTTAGAATTAAAAATGTGCTTCCAACGCAATAAGAGTTTCTTTTTGAACTTTGACACTTACAAGTTGCAATGCAGTTTATAGTTCTGCTAAGGCATATTATCGCAGGCCAACATGTCAAACAACCAATGCCAAGTTCTTGTCAATTATCAACATTCTCTCACTTATATCAGATAAAAAGCTAGAAATCAAAACAAATAAGTAGCAAGGAAAAAAAAACACCTTTAAAGTCTCTATATTTGTCAGTTCATTTGCCCTGTCACTTAGCAATCTAAGCATCTGAATAAACCTCTCAGTATATAGGTTTACCATTAGCTGGAAAATTTCATATCTGTATAAATGGAAAACCAAATCAGAATGAATAGGATATTTGGATGCCACCCATGTTCAACCAGGCACACTGCTTATGCACACAAAAGCCCACCAAATCTTTAATAGGGAGCAACAGGAACAAAAGGTTACTATCTGGATATGTCAGATGAAAGCTTGGGGTAGATCCAGTTAAAGCAAGAAGCAGATTTAGCAGAGGACAAACCTAGGAGGAAAACATGGGGCCACATAATCATAAATATCTCCAAGCTCTTGCCCAATCTACAAGTCAAAAGAAATCTCAAGTGTATTACATTAGCAGCAAAAATTGCAGCAACAAAATTATAGAACAGGAAATTTAATTACTAAGATTACTATGCCAAAAGCCGTCTTAGAACTATATTAAATATTAATGGAGATAAAAAATAAAATGGCCATGAAACATGATATGCAAAGACGAGAAAACAATCGATTCACGGATAGATATATATTGCAGCTTCAACATTCGAGAGAAAAGGAGAGAGGTCTAACAATTAACTATGAACATGGGAGTACTAGCATTCTAAGAAAGCAATAATATTCCTTCATTCTAAAATACAAATAGTAGTTAGCAACTTTACTAACACCTGATGGGCACCCAAGAGAAATGGTAAGAAACATCCTAGAAAATTCCTCATACTTCCACTAATTTACATTCACAACTACAACAAGCTGAGGCAACATTGCAATGAAGTGCACGTGTTTCTCTGAGTAATTGTAGAAATTACAAAGTCGACACAAGACAATTGAACAAGAGCTTTATTTCATCGAAGGTCCTCCATGGTTTCATCTTCCAAATTGATCAATAGTCAGTATGTTATTGTGGCTTGTAGTTCATATCATCGTCAATTTTCCACATTGTACCCTCTGAAAAAAATTATGTTCTCTGTGTTATACACTGAAAGTTATATAAATTCTTCAGAGAACTTCCAAGAGTGATGCTAGCTTTTTTATTTCAGTAACTTAGTTATGACTTGAACTGAAAGGGCTTACACAATAGTATTTAACAGTTAATATTCTCCCACATGCAATGTTGGACTCATTTAACAGGCTGCACACTTCATTTTGTGATTATTGGATCATAAGCTCTACTTAATAAATGGAAAAAATGTTGGGCTATTCAAACAGGAGACCTTGGTGTTGATACCATGTTAAGTTACCACTAACCAAAAGCTTAGGTTCGAAGGTAAAGGCTCAGCTACCAATATTTGAGCTTTAACACAAATTAGTAATTGTTATACAAGAAAATTTAATCATTATTTATATACAAGAAAATTTAATCTTATGAATGATGAAACATTTCATTTATTCTTTAATTTTCCACTTAGCCAGTAAATTTAATCTTATGAATGATGAAACATTTCATTTATTCTTTAATTTTCCACTTAGCCAGTAAAAAGAACGAGTATACCAGCACATGAGAAATCTGGCATTTGATAAAGGAAAAGGAATAAAAAAGGAGAAAATTGAAAGAAAATTTGATGAGCTGATGAAATTTCCAATCTTTATGACTGAGACATAGAGAACATAAATTTTACAAAACTAGAGGCTGATGGTGCATACCGTTCGAGCTTCCTCCAAAGCTGCTTTCAGGTCTTGAAAAACAAGCTGGCGGACAGATTAAGGTACTGTACATTGATAAATAACTACAAGATATTCTCACTTATTATGATGAAACTAACTGATAACCCAAAAAGAAGGGGCACCTCTGTTAGAAGACTATTGAATCTCCCTTCAACTGTCTTCCTTATTTGCTCATAGCATTTATCCTTATAACCTTTGCCCTGAACCTTCAACTTCTGCTGGCTTAGGTTTTTGGAAGAAGCTGATGCAGTGGTAGACTTTCTGCATTCCAGAATTAAAAAATTAACTAAAGATTCATTACCATAAACCTTAGTGAAACATCTTAGTATGCACTCAGGATAAATGAAATGTAATGCCACAAAAATGTTCCATAGAGAGAAAAGGCAACAAATGCCAAACTAGAACTGATATAACATAGAAAATAATTATAAAGTGGATACTTGGCAGTTCTACGAGGGTTTGCGATTGTTGCCATGACACCTTCTCCCTCAGCTTCAGCTGCTTCCTCAGCAAGTTGCTGGTCAAGAATTTCTTGCATTTCAACAACCCTAGAAGGTGAAAAACAAAATCAAAACCAAAAATAAAAAACTGGATATATATTATTATATTATCACAAGAGTAAACTGATCAAAATAATAAACACAGACACAATCTGTTGCAACATATTGCCCAATGAATCTAATCCTTAAAGTAACTATGAGACACAAAAATTTAAGCATCAGCAGAATCATAAGAAATCCAGAATGTATCCCTACATATGGAAAATTTCTCTGCAAAAAGTTTCCTTCAAAGTAGATCAATGCCAATTTGCCAATTTCATGATAAAATATTTCATTTATTTGTTAGCGTATGCTCATGATTCACGTACCATTGCATAACCACACAAAAAAACAGTTATTTGAGTGATTCAGAATTTTCTTTTCGGGTTTTATGTATGTAATTTTGAAAGTTATTCTGCAATCTACCGTGACATGATTCTTGCTGTTGATTACTTTCATCTTTTGTCTATACCTTTTTTTTTTTTTGCAGAAATGCAATATCTATATACATCATCACAAGATCTTTCATTTTTAGGACACCACCAATTGTTTCATTAATTATTTGCTAGTTTCCATTTGAATCGGATATGTTCTATACAGAAGGTCCGGGTAAGAGATAACTAATCAATTGTTATCCTCCCAAGTGTTTACATCAAGCAGTTTGCTCCAAATTTCATGGTTTTTTAATATATCTTGTATGATATCCATTAGTTAACTCCATCACTATTAATTATCCTCTTATGGAGCACAACAATACATTACATGCATCATAGTTGAAAAATCAAAAGGCAAGAAATGTCTAATTACACCATAGGCAAACAATGTCTAACTACACTATAGATGTAAAGGTTGAAAAGTAAGATCCATTGTCAAGAAGACAATGGGTAAAAGGTTGATCAGCTACATACCTCAAGGCACGAACCAGAGTTTGTGGGCTGCAAAATATGGGTAAATGAAGTTCAATATATTTGCATGCAAATAACGCAAGGACATTTCAATGCATGAATAATGTAGAATCAAGAATGATGTAGCTTTACAGCAAATGCATGTAGGAAAGAGTAGCCAAATCCACAACAAAACTCAGCATTAAAAATAGACATGCATGTGAGTGCCTGTTTGTTTGGCAGAATAACAAGTGAAAATGCTTTCATATTCCAATGGAAGGAACAATGAATACTGGAAGCATAGGGAACCAGGTAAACCAAAATTTACTCTTTCACTGGATATAGCTTACTGTGTTTCCTATCAAAAAGAATTTGAAAAAAAAATGGAAAATGAAGAAAGGAAGAAAGTACAGGCATCTAAATGAATCAATTCCAACAAACATTAACACATTGTGTTTTCTGATTTAGGTCCTATTAATGCAATGACCATGAAAATTATCTTCTAAGTATGTAAGGTTTTAAAATGAACCAAAAGTAGCTTATGTACTTTTAAATTTGCAGTTGATTTTTGTGAAACTCTTTTTCACTTGTTTTCCAGTGCTGCAGCAAACGCAGGGAAATATGCATAGTAAATTATTTTTCATGAGACATACAGGACCATATTTTAGACTTTATATTATCTCTCATTCAACGTAAAAGTTTATTTTAATTACAACAAGCCCTCAAATATCCTAGTAAGCAATATACGCCGTTGTTTATATCGCTAAAACAGAAATGAGCACAAATAATGCACTAAATAAACAACTCCAAAATCTGGTATCTCCATGTAAGTTAAGCACAGGCAATTAACTTCTCTAAGCTGATTGGATTCTTCTTTATAAGAATTCAAGCCAATATATTTCTCATCAATTCAAAACAAAGCGTTGATGTGTACTTCCTTTCCTTCATTTTTTATAAGAGACATATTCTTTTTCCCCCTTCCGTCTTCTTTTTCTATTTCTATTTCTTTTTATACTAGAAGCAATGTTGCTATAGTGCTGCAAATAACTGCTGAATCGACAGACAGTTCTTTAGGCCTACTTTTGCTGCATCAACACACTGTATTATCCTTGATAGTTATATACTTTAGATTTGCTGCATCCAGTGAATGTTAACTTAACTGCCTATACAGAGAGGCATCTCAAGGAAATCTCAAATTTTCAATTAATCAAAAGCTAATTAAAATAATTTACACGCATTTTTATGCAGGACATCAATAAAGCACTAATAAAGGACTTCATGAAATATGGTTCCAGAGAGAATGAGAGAGACAGTTCATATGCAATAAGTGACCACCCAAGCCTATTCAGATCACTTGAATATACCTTTCCTTGGAGAGTTTATAGAAGTTGGATATATGCCCCCATAATGTCTTCTCAAATGTCTCCCATGTTCGATCGACATCTTCAAAATATTCTCTGGTAAAAATTCAATGAACAGCATTCAATAAAATTAAGTCATTAAACCTTAAACCATAAATCAATGCCCCATCACCTCACCATCCAAGTATCCAAGCCTACCACAAATCCCAGTTAGAAAAATAACTCAATATTTGCTTGCATTAGAATGGATCGAATTTGATGAGATTTTATTCTCATAACGATGAGATGAGATTTCATTCCCTTTACTCCCAAAACTATGATCAAGAAACAGAATTCATAATTCATTTTCACTTTTTTGTCATAACAAAACTATACGAATAGGCCACACATGGAATAGGCAAAAAGATGGTATTACTTATGCTAAGTCCAGTAAATTGTTGTCAGTGTTCATTGTTCATTGTGAAAGATGAGAAATTTTAAGAAAGTAATGCAGAATTAATGTGATTCTAGTGAGAACAGTGATTATATGTGTGCTGGAACTACCTCATTTTCAAATAATGTGATGACCATAGTGAGTTAAAATTTATGCATATAAAACATGAAAATGAAGAGCATAAGAAAGAGATTATGTATGTTTATTTTAAATTACAATAAGCAAACATGGCCTAACACTATAAATCCAAATGTTTATCTTGAATAGGTATCTAAGTATGTTCTAATCCCAACTTTAAATATGGCTGCTCATAAAGCAAGATGGACCATGTTATAGAATAATGCCGTTGAAACCCATGTACAACAAAAGCAAAGCCAATATAGCTAAAGGTTGAATTACTTTGTTATGTGAATTGACCAAAAGAGAAATGAAGACGAGCATTTTTAAATCAGTGGCATTAACAAATTTGAAATTTCCAAGTGCGTTTACTTGGTAAAATAAATCAACAGCTGGTTATTAAAGATAGATACTGGTTGACAATTCAATATTCTAACTTATAAATTACTGCGCTGCAGAACCATCATTAACATAGCATTTAAAAATATAAACCAGGAAACGGCCATGAACGATAGCTGTATCAATATTAATTTTCATAGTCAACAGCTTTGAGCTTATTATGAACTCAGTTACGAATTTAAGAAAAAGATACAAACCTCAGTCTGCCAACCTCATCTTTATGAGATGCTGCAGCTGCTAAGGCAAACCTCCGTTTGCCATCAAGTGCTGTTAACCTCTATGACAGTGGAAGGTAAAAGGAGGAAAGATGGAAGTTTAATATGCTAAGTATGATATATGAGATTTTTTCAGCTTGAACCTACAAATGATACAAGAAACTAACTTTACCTCATAGGTGTTAACTATTTCTTTATCATCACTCAAAGAATCCCGAGCCTCAGCTGCTTCAACCGAAATAGACATCATACCCTCAACATCCTATTGAAAATCAACAAATTTAATACATGTTCACCAAAAAGCAAAGAAGTGGATCAACAAACAAAATCTACTAAACCTCACACTCCAGATTTATTACTTAAACAAAAATGGTCCTTCAAAAGCATCCAAAAGAAACCGATATTTGGCCAATGCCTGTTTAATGCAACTAATTCATATAGAATGTACATATTGTACGCATACAAGAAAATAATTATCAATTTTGTTACCAACTCTTCAGTTATTTTTTGTCCTCATGGGAAACAAAAACTTGTTAATAATCAAAATGAAGCAAAGTAAAACTGTAACCATAATTAATATGCTCATGAAATTAGGTTGAAGGACTACGCTCACCTTGAGCGTTGTACCCAAGTTATTCCTAGCATTGCTAAGGAGCTTTATCTGATCATGATTTTCAATCAAGTTTTGGCATTCTTGACAGTACCTAATGTAACAAGACACCCACATTAGCCACAAACCTAGGCACACCAATGTTTAACATATATCACCAACACATACCTTTCAATCGAAATAAAGTTATCGCGAAGCTGATTTATCGTCTTCTCTGATAAGGTGAGTGATTTTAACCCAGCTTGTGCCTGTTCAATCTGTATGTACGATAATCCACCAAAGCATAAATTCATATTACGCCCAGCAATAAATTAAAAATCACAATAAAATAATGAAATTTCGAAAACTGCACCTGCTCGGCGACCATTGTACTAAGCTGCCCATCATTTGCCTGACAAAAGTAACATTTATCTCAATATACCGGAGATAAGTTTAGTTCATCAGAATTTCAATTCAGCAAAATTGAATATAAAGATTGTAGAAATACGACATCGGAATCGAATTTTAACCTGTTGACGAGCAATGTAATCGGCTTTCAAGTCTCCGATGAAAAGTAACTGTTCAGGCAGAGTCAAGAGCTTCGCCACTTCACGAACCGCAGCTTCCTTAGCTTCAACGCCGAGATCCTCGCTCATCATCTTGTACCGGTGAAGCAAATTCACTTTATTCTGTGTATTTTAATTTAATTAATTGCGAACATTTTGAAATCTTTTTGCTCGTACAAACGGCAGAGCGCGCGTTAATTTCGCCTATCATTCGAATACTGGTAGGTAGTTAGTTATGAACTGATCTCGGTTTCACATTTCCACACAGACCGGGTAAAACCCGAAATTTCGGATTTTTATTTTAATATCCTCCAAAAATTTATAAACTGCATATATATTAGGGAAATAACCAAAAATACCCCAGGTTTGTAACAAAAATTCAAAAAAAGCCCTCAATAAATTTTTAATAAAAAATACCTCTTTTTCACTCTTTTGGACGGAATTGCCCCCATGTCCCTTGTCGAATTTTATTTGAAAATATTATTCTGCGACTAACCTTTAATACTTTTTAGTCAAGTTATATTTGAAAGTGTATTTGTAAGGTAACTCGAAAGTACAGTATCTAGTCACATTTTAAATATACTTTCGAGTCAAAGTAATACTTATAGTTTCGAGTAATACACTTTCTAGTTAAGGTAAAACCTATAATTTCGAGTCAAGTTCGGAATACACTTTCGAGTATAGTAGAAAAATAGTTTCGAGTCATGTTAGAATTACATTTTTGAGTTAAGATAAAACTTAAATTTCGAGTTAATTGAATCCATAGTTTCGAATAGAACATGAGTTTCTAATTAAACCAAAATAGTTAGTTTCAAGTCAACTATTATTTTCAGTTTTGAGTATTTTACTAAATTTCGAGAAAAATAGAATATCAGGCATTTTAGTTGTTATTTCTTTCTTTTTTTAGATTTACATACGTATGTAGTATGTTTTTAATTGAAATTGATGAACTAAATGAATTTAATACAATGCATATGTATAAGTTAAAAAGATTTTGGAAATTGGTTGGGTTGTTTGCTATTTTGCAGAGAGAAGAAGAAAGAAAAAAGGGGAGGGGGACGTGACAATTTCATCTAAAAGAGTGAAAAAAGGACATTTTTTATTTAAAATATGTTGATGGAGTATTTTTAAATTTTTATTATAAAGTAAGGGCATTTTTGGTTATTTCTCTTATATATATATTGTTATAAAACTATTAGCTCAAAATATAATTAAAAAAAATTATAAGTATAAATATAATTTTTACTAATATAAAAATATAATTGAAATTTTACACTCAAAATACAAGAAGAGAGAAGAGAACGAGCAAAAGAGACGTAGCTCCCGCGATAATTTACATTGAAAGAAAATGAGAGTATTTATAGTGGAATTGGGGGGGTATATGTGATATTATTGTATAATAATGAAGAAGTCTTGTTGATATTTTTTATAACCTAACTTTCCATTTTTGAATCTCTATTATTTTATAATAAGAATTTAATCGAAAATGACTATATTTTATCCTTCAAATTAAAAAATAATTATCTTACTAATTTTCAATTAAAATTGATCACTCTCATAATTTTTAGATCAAATTATCCTTCTCAACATTTCTTTAAACTGTTCAATTTTTCTATCTCAGAAATTTTTTGTTTGTCTTCCTTTTCAGTTCGTCCAATAATTTTTCTCTAAAAAGAAAATAAAAACTTAAACACCCAACCAAAAACGTCTATTAATTTTATCATTCTTATATATTACAGCCAATAAATTCCAACAAATCGAAGGTTTATTATAGAGACAAGATTAAAATTTGTATTTTTAATTTAGTTAGTTAAAGGTTTATTTATTTTTTATGTTATCTTATTTAAAATACAATATAAGTGTACTAGAAGATAAATTTAGTGATATTGAGATACATATGAGAAAATTGGTGAAATATGGAGGTTGAAGACGATTTAAAAATTGAAGCTGTTTGACTCGAAAGTACACTCTTTAACAACTTCCTTACTCAAGAATACATTCTCGAAGTCGACAGAAATATTCTCAATTTTTTGTGTGTTTTGTGTTTTTAAGTTTTTAGTCGAAAATTAATATTTTATTATTTATGTATTTTAAATAAGAAATCATAAATTTGGGTGCGGGAGCGTTCTATCCCGACAGATCTCGGGGCGTTCTACTCCACTCGTGAGTGCAACATTATTAAAGTTACAACATATAAAAATAGCATGACCCATGCAAAAATTGGTAATTGAGTACGTAACAATAAAGTTCTATAAATTACTTGCAGTCTCTTAATGCGTAATTCGGCTAATCCATTTTGAGTATAAACACGTGAAATTGGATGCCTTCCATCAATCCCCACTAATGTGCAATAGTCATCAAATACTTTAGAAGTAAACTGTCAAGATCCGACCTGATCCCTCATGGAGTCCAAAACGAATATTGTATAAACTTCTATCTATAACATTTTTTTCAAATCCACACATAACAAAATTTTATAATAATATAATCAATCTCAGGCCTTCATTGTTAACACTTAGTGAAGCGCTATGCCTCATCAAAAATATATATATAATATTTACATGTGCATATATTTATACATGACGTGTTCAAAATATTTTCATGCAGTTGGGTAGAGTGGTTTTAACCTTGACTATAAAACTTTATCCTGTACGAAATTCTGCGTATTTAAAGGAAGTAGGGAAAGTAGGGGAAGGGTGAGCTTGCAGTTCAATGAATGGATATAAGTTTTAAATAAAATACTTTTTCACCTATTTTCATAAATATTTCCTCAAACATTACATAATCAAATCATAATCTATATCACAAATATAATCAACATAAGACATTTACACTTATATCCAAAGCTCAGAGACCATTCTTCCATTAATGTACATTAATCATCATCCATTATTCACATTAGCATGCATACATAGCTCCTAAAACAATATTACTTATGACAAGTAAATCATCTTTGCATGAGTAAACAAAACATTATTCTCATAACATCTATCATCATCAATTGTTCATACTAGCATGCATACATAATTTGTATGTTAGAGACACTCATCGTAAATCAATCATCCTTGCACCCAACTGATACTCGGAAAAAATCATGCTTAGAGAAAAATATCATTGCTTAAGTAGAAAAAATACCATACTCAATCTGATGGTCTCATATCTTTGTCCAAGGAGCTCATATCATACCATACTCAACCTAATAGCCTTATATTCTCGTCTAAGAAGCTCATATCATATCATATTATGTACGTATATTTTTATTCATATCATGTACGTATATTCTTATGGGTCTCAGTGACCTATTATCATTACTAGGGGATGAGTACATGTAGGCTGCCTCAAACAATCATAAATCGGTTAAAAATAACTTGTATGTATAAATATAATTTTCACTAATATAAGAGTATAATTGAAATTTTATACTCAGAATATAAAAGGAGAGAAGAGAACGAGGAAGAGAGCCTGAGCTCTTGGGATAATTTATATTAAAGGAACATGAGAGTATTTATAGTTGAATATGGATGAGTGTATGTGATATTATTCGTATAATAATTAAGGAGCTTTGTTGACATTCTTTATAGCCTAACTTTCCAAACTTGAACGTGGAATGAGATCCATTATTTTAGAATATATTATATATATATATATATATATATATATATATATATAAACTTTCCAAACTTGAACGTGGAATGAGATCCATTATTTTAGAATATATTATATATATATATATAATGCCCTTCATAAAAAAGAAAACAATTTTCTTTTTAATTTTTTTTCGTCATTTTACTAAATTTTACAATAAAATCATCCTTACAATTTGAAGCAATATTTTAAAACAAATTTATGAGTCTTTTTAATTTTATAGTATAAATTAAAATACATGAAAAATATTAATAAATGTAAAAGTATAAATTTAAAAAATAATAATAATTTGCCAATACCCATTATCATATATTATAGGTTGGGATAACAATTTGACATGATTCATCAATTCAATGCAAATAGGATACGAAATTATTATGTTCAGGTTAGTTGAAAATAATATAATTAATAAATAAATTATAGTAATATAACATAATTAATAATTGAGTCGAGTTTGAGTTTGAGAGTTTTGATACGATAACTCGTTTATAACATGATTAATTATTTGAATAATAATTTTATTTTAACTCATTTAAATTTAATATATTTATTTTATACATTTCACATTTTAAAAATATTTAATTATATTTTTAGTATTTTAACATATATTTAATACTATTTAGAATAAAATTTATTAGTATTTGTGTAGGTAATATTATAAATATTTTACGATTATTAAGCGAGTAATATCTGTTCATTTCAGGTTAAAATTTCAATTTTTGACATGATTATTAAATGGGTTATTATCAAATTCCTCCCTTGAAGTTTGAGATTGTATCAGCTAGATAGAAAGTTTGAGGAATGTATCAAAAACCTCCCCTTGACCTTTAGTCAACTAACCTCAAGTAATATATTTACTAAAATACCCACAGTCTTTAAATTTTATATTATTTAATTAATTATAAAGATATTTTAGTTCCAAAGGTTTGGCCTAATATTCTTATAAGTCATAATAATTTCAAAAATATCTTTAAAAATCTTAATTTATTATAAAATAATAATTATACCTCTCTATAATAATAATAATAATAATAATTTAATAAAAATAACTAATAATACTATTTCAAAAATTTATTAGGTATTTTTCTTACACAATCATTTTATTAATATATTACTAAAATAATACTGTTATTTATTTAATTAACATATCTTATATAACTATATTATATTTTACTCTTACACAATTTATTATACATTTTCATTGATATTTATTTTTATTATTTTATTTGTATTTAAAATATGTATATATATAATTTTATCTAAATTACAATATAATTATAAATATTTATTACATATGTTGTAAAATAAAATAAAATTTATAAATCTAAAATATTATTTATTTATATTTTTATTTAATTTCTAATAATTACGAATGCGTAGTTTATTTTTATTTAATTTCTTTTAAATAATTACAATACAATTATTTTATTAATATATTATTAAAATGATATTGTTATTTTGCATAAATATATTATATTTTGTCTAATTTTAGAGATTTATTAGTTATTTTTAAATTATTATTATTATTATAGAGAGGTATAATTATTATTTTATAATAAATTGAGATTTTTAAAGATGTTTTTAAAATTATTATGACTTATAAGAATATTAGGCCAAACCTTTGGAACTAAAATATCTTTATAATTAATTAAATAATATGAAATTTAAAGACTGAGGGTATTTTAGTAAATATATTATTTGAGGTTAGTTGACTAAAGGTCAAGGGGAGGTTTTTGATACATTCCTCAAACTTTCTATCTAGCTGATACAATCTCAAACCTCAGGGAAGGAATTTGATAATAATCCATTATTAAATAGATTGGATTCAAATTAACTTAAAATATTTTATGTTTTTATTTAGTACAATACAAATATAACACGTTACTTAGAATTACCACCCTTAATTGTAGATAATGTTTTATGATAGAAGATTATGTATCATTGGAGATTTGTGTAACGTAAAAATAAAGTAATAATAGTATGATTGATATCATAACGCAACTGATACGATAAGCATTATGTAATTGTCTTATAATTTCTGATAAGGCTTTATTGTAAATTTATGGACTATTTAGAATAGAAATGTAAAATGCATAAATTTAGAGGATTACATGATGTAAATCCCCACAAATCCCTCATTTTGTTACTTCATAATTCAAAATTTTATATTATTTAATTCGTAACATACTATATGAAAACTATAGGAAAAGTCCACATGTCTCTCTTGAGATTTGTAAAAATTTCAGTTTGAAGAAAGATTGTGAAAAAGAATATAAATCTCTCCTATAAATAGTAAACTTACCAAAATGACCTAAATCTATTTTTTTAAAATTACAAAATAAAATTATGAAACTTTAATGAAAAAGAGTAATATTTTAACCGTTACACCAAACACATTTTAAATATATATTTTTCAATTTTTAATAAATAACTCTTTTGGGAATGTATATTTAATAATTTTTATAATAATTAAAATTATTTTGTTATTATAAAACTTATAATTAAAAAAAATCTATATAATAACTTGAATTTAAAATTATTATCAAATAATAACAAAATTATTCTTAAATAATTATTAAAGAAAATAAATTTAAATAGTTGTAAAATAAAATTATTCTAAAATTATTATTAGCACTTATAATTTTAAAAAATTATTTTTTAAGTAATTGTTAAATAAAATAAATTATTTTATTTAAAAATCTAAATAATGATAAATTTTTAAAATTTTATAATTTATTAATAATAATTTTAAATTCAAATTATTATATAAAATTTTAATAATTATAAAATTATTTTTGAATTATAAATTTTTTATAGTAACAAATAATTTAAATTTTTGTAAAAAATTATTATATATATTTTCAAAAAGTTATATATTATAAATTAAAAATTATATTATTAAATTTTGTTTTAATATAATAGTTAGGGTATTGATTTTTTTTACTAAAGTTATAAGTTTAAATTTAATCAAAATAATTTTATTTTATAATTTTAAAATAAATTCAGAATATTTTGGTAAGTTTATTATTTGTTGTAGAGGTTTGCGTTCTTTTTCACAAATTTTTTTTTAAACATTTCTTTTAAACTGGGATTTCTATAAATCTTAGGGGAGGTATGTGAACTTTTCCCTGAAAACTATAAATGGAATGAGAAGAGAATTCTTCTTTCAGTGACTTTGAGAAAATTAGAAGCATGGCGAAATCTCATTTACCCGCGTACTCTTCCTCTTCCGCCAAAATCCATCCGTCGAACGACCCTGAGATAGATCCCAACTCTTACTCGCTTGAGAAATTCAAGCTATACGAGACCAGAGCGGTGAGAATTTTCTCTTTGATCAAATGATACTTTTTTTAATTTTAGGTTCTTGAAATTGTAGAGTAGCTATCTACATTGATAATTTGAAGCTGCTGTTGAAACAATTGCAGTATTTTTTCTGTTTTCAATTTTGTTATGATAAACTAAGGGTTATTTATTTAACTGATAAGAAATTGTGTTTGTTTGACCAGAGATTCTATTTGATTGGAAGTGACAGAAACAAGAGATTTTTCCGGGTGTTAAAGATTGATCGATCAGAGCCGTCTGATTTAAATATCAGCGAGGACCCAGTGGTTTATTCCCCACAGGAAATCAAGAACTTGCTTCAACGAATTGCTGAAGGAAACCGTGCTACCGGGGGACTCACCTTTGTGGCTAAAGTTTTTGGAATTGCAGGTTAATTGAAGTTCATATTTTATGCTTGTTTAGTTTAGTTTATCTTAATATGGAGTTCATTGAATCATTTTGTCTGTTTCTTTGCCTTTTTAGGTTGCATTAAGTTTTTGGAGTCGTATTATTTGATTTTAGTTACTAAGCGCCGACAAATTGGATGTATATGTGGTCATGCAATCTATAGTATAGATGAGAGCCAGTTGATTACTATTCCACATGTCTCTGTTCAGTCAGATGTTGCCCATTCCAAACCCGAGCTAAGGTATTCCCTTTCCTTTGATGGCCTGTCAGGCCTTGGTGTTTATTTTTGCTTCTCTATATGATTAGGTGCTTTATTTCTTGTTAAGTTCTAAATATTAATTGTATGGTTTGAAGGTCTGGAGCAATGTTCTTTTAGGTATTAGTTTTTGGCATCAACTATTGGCTTATTGTCACATTGTTGATTATCATAGTTGCATTATATATGTGATCCATTTAGTTTTATGGCCATTGATGTAAGGTTTACCTTAGTCTATGAACTTATTGTCACAGAATTGACTGTCATAGTTGCATTATATGTATGATCCATTTAGCTTTATGGCCATTGGATTATCTAAGCTTTACCTGAGTGTATATGACCTTTCAGTAAGGATCTCCGTGGGGTTTACTCTCGGTTTTGTAGTAGAAACATGAAAGCCATGAGAAGATATACAAATTTTGTTTCATTTTCCCAGTACACTTGACTTAATTCATCTGTTGTCTCCAACTAAATCTTAATTGGTTGAAACTCATTCAATTACTGCATTTTAGTTTAGAGGGAGCCACCCAGCCGAAGGCTGGGTGGTAAGGCATGCCTCATCATATATATATATATATATATATATATACATCCCAGTAAAACCTTAACTTGTAATATTAGTAATTCCCAAAAAAAAAAAGTCTAGAGGGTTTGGTAACTAATACCTTATTGAAAGAATTAAATTTTTGTGTCAAAGAATGCATTAATAGTCTCTTCTATCCAGATATTTTCTTTGTTCAGGATTCATAAGCATAAACTCAAATTGTTTGAGTTTTTTATTTTTTTTTCCTTTATTATTTTTAATAGAAGATTGACAGTCATCTCTTACATGAGCCTTCTTTCTACTTGGGCCGTAACAAAGCCAATAATTTATTGACATGCATGGAAATAGTTTATGCAGTTAAACTGTGTTCTTGACAGCCAGTTAATTCTTATGTAATACTAATTGCAAATTTAAGAGAATTGTTATGTATAGTTAAATTTAGTGTACAGCACAAAGTGCGAACGAATGGTGATAGGGTTATGTAAGTTTGTGTTTAAGCCATAACAAAAGAATAGAGGTAAAAGTCAAGTTGCCATTGGATGCAGATACTTTATTTTGTTATATGGTTTGTAGGATAAAAGTGTTGGAAATCTATATAAGATTTGAAGTTAAACAAAAATATGAACTTTGAAAGAAAGTGAAAGAGGGGAATGGTTGAGATAACAAAAGTAAGCAAAGCGTGTAAATGAGATTTTCTCCAATGAACTTATAGATCTGAAAGTTTTTGATTATGAGCCAGAAAAGTCACCTGCTTTTGCAGGTTACTATGGAACCATCTATTATAAGCTGCAAAGATATTGTTTTTGTTTGTAATTTGTAAAAGAATCTTTAACCTTTTCTTTAATTGATTAAAAGTTTTACACTCATCCCATTTTCCTATCTGCTGTTATGGGTAGCAAGTAAACTTTTAGAGCATTTTAGTGGTTTTAATCTGTATATTTGCCAAGCTGCAGGTACAAAAAACTTTTATCCAGTGTCGATTTGACCAAAGATTTCTTCTATAGTTATACTTATCCTATAATGCAAAGTTTGCAAAAGAATGTGTTATCAACGTGTGAGGAAGGGATGCCATACGATAACATATTTGTGTGGAATGCATATCTAACACAAGCCATTCAATCAAGATGCAATAACACTATTTGGACAATCGCATTAGTTCATGGGCATTTTAAGCAGGTATTTGGTTCTGTCTAACTGTTATCTTTCTTCTGTTGTCTTCATTGGAAAACATGGATTTGATAAACCACCACCTATAATTTTTTGCATCACGCGTTGGTTATTGCATTTAATTAGTTTCTTGTAAAATATTCTTGACTTTCTTTTTTCATTTTTTTTTTCAAATTGTTGCTTCAACATTTACCTTGCAATTAGCTTATAGTATGCTTGCTTATGTAGTTCTCATCATGTACGCTTCTAAAGTATAATACAATGTCGATTGATGATTGCAGGTTAGGCCATCCATATTTGGGAGGGACTTCAGCGTTGCTCTGATTTCTAGACGCTCTCGGCATTTTGCTGGAACACGGTATTTTCTAATTTGAACCTAGGCCATTTATATCTGAAAATCTACATGGTATTCAAACATTTCGAGTATATCTAAAGAGTCTTGCAATCTTGGTTGCATGTTTTTGTATTGCTTTAAATTTTACTATGTCCACTGTGTGGAGTATCAATTGAAATGACTTTTAACAATAAATCTAGTTTATTGATGGCTTTGAAAGTGGATTGCAGTTTTCTTTGGATGCATGATTACTGATTTTTCTGTACATAGGTTCTAATCATCCATCTGCAGTGTTCAATTTTAGTTTGTGGCATTTACTGTCTGTGTAATTTGGATTTCTTGTTCATGTATAAGCTTTAATTATTTCATTGGTTTGTAGTTTACATGTTTTTAAATGCTGCAGCACGCTTATCCATGGTTCACATGATTTCTTTATGTGCTGTTGTATTGGTTTGGAAGTGGAACTTTATGTCATCCTTGATATTGTTAATTTCTTTGGTTTTGCTGATGCTACTGATTGATCTAATATCCTTATCCTTTTGGCATAGGGTAAATTATACTCTATTTCTAGGCTCAGTTATTTTGCAGCAGCAGTCTACAACTTGTATGGTTGTTAGCTGTAGGTTCAAAGTCTTGTGCGGAGTTGTTTGTTTCGTGAATAACATATGTGGTTGAATTGTGTGGTATTTTAAGAGGGTATACTGGAGGGCACACCACAATGAGTCTTCCATAATAAATGAGACTAATTTATTCTTTTTCTTTTACCCTTCTCATTATTCTGTTCATTGTGGAGGCTTGCAAACTGAAAACAAACAATTTCCTTTTTCTATGTATTGTATAAGCTCCATTAACTATACTTTTAGGATTTGAAAGATCGTGGCCCCTGGAATGAAATATGGGGAATTGGTTCCAGCGTAGAAAATATTTTAGTGATGTTGTAATTTTGTTCTGTTCTGTAGTTATTTGAAAAGGGGAGTGAATGATCGAGGAAGAGTGGCTAATGATGTTGAAACAGAGCAGATTGTCCTTGACGAGGAAGCTGGGTCATGCAAGGGAAAAATGAGTTCTGTGGTGCAGATGCGTGGTTCGATTCCCCTTTTCTGGTCTCAAGAAGCTTCAAGATTTAGTCCTAAGCCTGACATTATCTGTAAGAATATTCAATTGATATCTTTTATTTAGTTGGTTGTCTAAGTATTATGTTGAATGGTATAATTTTATTTTGATATCTAGCTTTAGTGTAAACAAATCTTTTGATGCTTTTGTTTTGATGTCAGTGCAGAGGTATGATCCTACATATCAGGCAACTAAACAGCATTTTGAAGACCTGGCAAGCAGATATGGCAATCCAATTATTGTTCTTAATTTAATCAAGGTTATTTTAGATTATGTTTGATGCAGATTTGCTTGATTTATATTTTCTTTTAAAATCATCATACTTGACGTTTTCTCTAATATATTATTTGGTGAATTAGTATCTCATCCTTGCATAAATCTAACTGAAAAGACATGGAGATCATTGTGGCAAAATTTTATTGACTGCACAAAGTTCATCCATTTGCACGCATATTGAAGAGATTAATTGACTGATTTCCTTAAATGTGCTGTTTTCAACCAGATTTCCTTTGTTAGTGCTCTTGTAAACAATTTGGCTACTTCTTGGATTCAATTTTACTTCTGTTTCTCGATATGAACTGCATTCTTGCATAAATGCATTAATACATGAGTACAAAGTATGCATCAATTTCATGGAACTCACTAACCCCTTATCTTAACTGAAGATGGATCTGGGCAATTTTGAAATTTTTCATATCTCCTTTATCTGGTTGTTGTTTGACAGAATAATAACCAGCCAGTACTGCATGTAATTAGACCATAGTTCAGGATTGGTAATGAAATTTGCCTTAAATTGAATCTACATGTACAATTTTGTTATTGTGTATCATAATTTTCTCTTAATGTCTTTTGTCCTTTTGGTTATTTCACTTGGTTCTTATCATAATTACTAGGTAGTCATGATTGTGTTTTCTTGAGCACATTGAAAAACATAAACATGTTGATATGTAATATGCTCTCCTTTATCTGTTTAGCATTTTATATTCTTCTTTTTTTCTTACTCCTTGAGTTCCTTAACAGCTTTTTATTAGATCATTTTGCATTGACTGAGTGCTTTCCTTAAGCTTGTTTGCATATCAAAATGCAGACTGTTGAGAAAAGGCCTCGAGAAATGATGCTAAGGCGTGAGTTTGCTAACGCAGTTGGGTATCTGAACACAATTTTTCCAGAAGAAAACCAAGTTCGATTTATCCACTGGGACTTTCACAAGTTTGCAAAGAGGTATGCATGTATTCATTACATTTTGGCCATCACATTGTTGTTGCAAGCTACAATTCCACAATTTCAAGCTTCAGCTAACTTTTTTCACATTTTTGCTTATTTTATAGCAAGTCTGCCAATGTTTTAGCTGTCTTGGGTGGTGTGGCGAGTGAAGCACTTGACTTAACTGGTTTCTACTATAGTGGTAAGCCCAGCATTGTTAAGAGGAGAGCCAACCAACTTTCTCGTACCGGAAGGTATTAAAATTCTTTTGGTGGTTAGATTTTCTGATACATGTGTTGAACATTTCTAGTGTTCTTAAGGTTCAAATATATGTCAGATCTTAGATTTACATTTGGGTTATTCTGGAATCTTGCTTTTTTTTTTTTCTTTATGGAGGATTATTGTTGCATTTGCTGGGGGCAATAAAGTTTTGTATTTATGGAGGTAGATTATAGTGGTGATTTTCTTGTGGCATCGAGTAAGAAAGTGTAAGGATTATCGAAGAAGCCAAGGGGGAGCAAATAGGTTTCAAATGTTCAATGATGCTTTGTTGATCTCTGTGGCATCAAAATTTATCATTCTAAGCACTCCTATCTTATCTGTGGACATTAGAAGCAAGTTTGTGTCATTTTTAGAGTGTCATATTTAGATTGATATTTTGAAATTCTTTTGGTGTGCTACTGGTTCATTTTATAGTTTCTGTATGTCTTAGGATTAGAATTTGTTCAGTTTATGGAAAATAAAAGAAAAAACTCCTTTCTAGAGCTGTCAATACGCATTAGAGGTTTAACTGAATGAAAGACAGTTGGTCTAGCCATCTGGCTGTTGGTTGATTGACAATGTTTAATCTTCAGTTTGATAGCTTTTTTTTTCCCCCTCTTTTTAGTTTACTTATTTTTTTGGGTCCTGGACTGCTTTTGTTAGAGATCTGAGAACCAGTTCAGGGGATCTTGCGAGACTTGAGAGTTTAAATTCTGTAATCAATCGAGACAAAGATGCAGATTCTAGTCAACAAAATAAAAATGACTATCATGATGGTGAAGCACCTTTTTTTCAAAGTGGAGTTCTGCGCACTAACTGCATTGATTGCTTAGACCGTACAAATGTTGCCCAGTATGCTTATGGGCTTGCAGCTTTAGGCCGCCAACTCCATGCTATGGGTTTGACGGACATGCCCAAAGTTGATCCTAATAGTAGCATAGCTGCAGCTCTTATGGATATGTACCAGAGTATGGGGGATGCTCTTGCACAGCAATATGGTGGCTCTGCCGCCCACAACACGGTATGGTTATCACTGACTTGAGTATGTCTGTGTTTTGTTTTTGTCTGCTGTTATAGGTCATTAAATTTGCACATCCCACTATATGTTTATCTTTTTGAGAAAAGTAAATTATGAATATCAGGTGTTTCCAGAGAGGCAGGGAAAGTGGAAAGCTACAACACAATCTAGAGAATTTATCAAGTCTATCAAGCGATACTATAGCAATGCCTACACCGATGGTGAAAAGCAGGATGCAATAAATTTGTACTTATTCCTACCTTTCATAGTTTCTTTTTAATTTTACATGTATTATTGCTTTTCCATTGGCCTGGTAACTATCCATCTACATACTCATATAGCTTGTGTAATTTATAGTAGATTATGGGTATTTTTATCAGGGCCCTTGAGGTAAAGCCTATCGAGGCTACCCCCATGTTTTGATATTAGTCTCAAATACCCTTCTGTCACCTAAGTTGAACACTATAAGGTTATTATGCTAAACCCTCAAGAATATTTTAATATTTTTATTAATTAAAAGTAATAGCCTTAATTGTCAACTAAATTGAACACTACAAGGTCATTATTCTAAACATGTGAATATTTTAGCATTTTTAATTATGAAAAAAATTATTTTTAGCTCTTCTCAATTCTTTTTATTTTTTTTATTTTTCCTATCTTCTTCTCTCTCTTTCTGTCTATCTTCTGTCCCTGCTTGCCTTCAATCCCTCTCCAGCACCTTTAAAATTGGTTGCAAGATTATGTGGCCGTGCAAAGGGCTAGTCATGCAGCCAAGTGAGACAGAGTGGGACCTGCCACCTGACCACACAGGGGTATGTGGGGCAAGCCGAGGGGCTGCACAAGGCCCTGCGGGGCAAGTAGTATGACCTCACTACCATCTAGTTGGCCTTGTGAGGCTAGTCACGGTGGCCATGAGCACAGCCACTCATGGCCTTTTGATTGATGCATGATTAGTATATTGCTTTTAGTTTTTGGCTTTTGTGGTTTGGATAAAGATTTGGGTTGTTGATTGTTGAATTGGGATTTTTGGAGAGAATTTGTTATAAATATTTTTATAAATTGCTTCAGTTTAGTATGGTGTAGATATCCAATTTAAGTGGTGTGATTTTATGATATTGAAGTGGTAATGTTGGATTGATTTTGTGTAATACTTTTAAATGTGAGTTTCCACAAAAGAATGAGAGAAATTTGAAGAGCTAGTCTTGAGAAATGGAGAATAAATGGAAGAGGGAAAGAGCAAAATAGAAAAAGGAGGAAAAGTAAAGGAAGGGTAATTTGTCATTTGACATCTAACTTCGTAGAATCTTGGTAACAACAAGAACATTTAGAACTAATATCAGAACATGCTGGTTGACCTCAGTATTAGGCCCAACTACCAATGAAAAGATCCCTTCATAGTTGTATCTTTGAGACGATTGTGTTAAATAGTTGCGCTGAGCTTAGTTTCACTGTTTCTTAAGCTTTTTATATGTTACTTTGTATATGTTCTGAACACTCTTTCATTTCTTTTACCAGATTTTTGGGTTATTTCCAACCACAGGAAGGAAAACCTGCTCTATGGGAACTAGACTCTGATTATTATCTTCATGTGTCTGGGATTGGTGATGACCTTTTTCCTGATAAATGGTACACATCTATGTTTCCATGATATGCTATAGGTTTAATTTAGTGTGTACTCTCCCATACAATAACAAATTTTCTTTTCTCACACTCCTTTCCTTCTAAATTTTCACATTGCAGTTTGGAAGCTAGTGCTAAAGCAATAGGATGTGGAATGACTCTTGCTCCTGTTGCTGCTTGCAAAGAAGACTTTTCTCGGGTGAAGTTAACTTCTTTTGATAAATTGATAGAGAGAACATGCAGTGCGATAAAAAATGTTAGACTTTGTGGTGAACCTGATCAAAGACTAGGTGGTGGTGCTGGAAGTTCTGGTGTGGCTCCTGATGCAGCGTAATTAATTCTTTAACCTGATCTGTTTCTGTGATGATTTTGAATACTTTTCTGCATTCTTTTCTGCATTGCTATACTCCCTTTCTCTCTCCCTGGCCTCTCTCTCTTTCAACATTTGCATAAAATTTTTTTTTTTTGTTTCTTATCCAAATAGGGAAAAAAAAAAAAAGCAAAGAAAAAAGTCTCTCATGCTTCTTAAATGATTCATTCTATCAGTTTTCTGATCTTATTTATTCAGTTTAATCGCTTATAGGTTTCCTCTTCTGTGATGGTTTTGCATACATCATTTAATTTTTCTTAATCTTGGTACTCCCAACATTTGCCCACAATTTCTGTCATGCTTCTCAAATGATGTTGATTCGTTCATTCTGTTTGGTTTTCCGGTCATGTTTATGTCACTTTAGTTACTTATAAATGTTCATTTTCTGGATATGCATCACCTCGAATATTATGTTATTAGATTATATTGCAGCTCTCAGTATGAGAACTAAAGAATCTTTAGTTTCTTGTTGATAACTTGATTAGCTCTGTGGGTCGTCACCCTATACCAAAATGTTTTACCATTCTACTTTAGGTTTCACTTGGTCACTAGTTTTTGATTCCTTGCTTGAACTGAATACTGAAATAACCTCCTTTTCTTCTAAACTTCACAAGAATATCAATTTTTTGTCTAAATTATTATGATACTTGCCTGAAGTTCTCTTATTGGTGTTTTTGATCTACACTTTGATCTTGCCTATGGAAATACATGTTACTTGATGGCTCAGATAATGCTACCATATTTGAATCCCCCTTCTTTTTTTTTCTGTTGCAATACAAGATAAACAATAGATGGTGATTATTTGGAAAACCTTGTAGAATCTTTAAAAAAAGATTAAAAAAACGTTTTTAACTATTACAAAAGAAATCCAAAAGCTCCATTTTGATGTTTTTGCCGTTTTCCAAGAATTGTTTTTCAATTTCAAATAAGAAAATATTGTCGTTTCTGTTATCAAATATCATACTATATGTGTTTGCACTATTTTCATTTAAAAAAATACTGTTCTTGGAAAATGCTACTACATAAATCCTTGAGATTTGAGAATGTCAAATCCAATTTCCCATTTCATTTTCTGAATTCACATTTTTTTAGAAACATGTTTGAAACACCGTACAGGACATGCCTTAATTTTAGTATGCACTTGTTAATGTGAAAAGATTATAATACAAATGATTACTTTTTAAGTTAAAACTTTCTGTGTGCAGTGAAATTCAGCTGAGGAGTCCAAACTGGCTGTTTGGCCAGAGAAAGATCGAGGGAAGTGGGGCTTCCCCGAAAGTTACTGCAAATGAAATTGCAAATAGGGAAGTTCATAGTGAGATGAGAATTGACAGCCTCTGTGACTTGAATTGGCTGTCTTCTGCTGACGACATTGATAAAGAGGATATCTTGCAGAGGTAATTTTCTCTACAAAACAGTCCCATTTTATGAAGGAATTTCTGTGCTCATTTCAGTGTAATTTGTTAGTCAACCGAACTTAGTCTGTCAGTAGCTATGTTGGCCCACAAGTCAGCTTGTCATGAGTCAAAGCCTGAACTCTATAAGACTGATATTTCTGCATTTACTACCCTGGTTGGTTTTCATGTAGCTTAGCTGATATAAATATAGATAGTGCATGAACAGGTACACCTCTGCTTGGAGTTGTATGTCATTTTTGTAGACAGACAACTTATGATTTGTGAAATTTGATTAGCATCTTGACTCATTTTTTCCAGTTGAAGATAAGGATTTTGAACCTTTTGAGCTACACCTTGTTTGGCCAGACAGTTTACTGAATATGGCCGTAATCTGTAGATATGAAACAAGTATATCGTTCTGATTCGAATACTAGGGTAAACATGGCAACTCTGATATCTGGATATGGAACACAGCTATATATTTGTATGTTGTGTAATTATAACATAAAACACATTAAATTAGTCTGTGAAAATTTTACTCCGAATTTATATAACATCCTAAAAATATCAAATATTCACAATTCTTAAAGCTTAGGCACTTTAAAAAAGAACTTTCAGTCTTCTTATTTGCAGTAGATTTTGATACCAATTTTCTTTGTTTTCTCCTTTTTTTGTCTCTAACTTATGAAGGGTCTGCTATTTCAAGTTTCCATTATATTCATCATTTTGTAATGCACTATATATGCTTATATTTTTTTAACACCTTTTTACTGTCTTGGGATGTGAAGGTATCTCGCAATGACTTCCACTGATGAAGCCAACGGTTGGTATGGTGGAACACTGCTCGGTGATCAGGATGAAAGCAGTGAGATATATAGACATTATGCTGAACTATGTCAGGTAATAGGATTTAGGCCCTTTGATGAAGCCATTTGACAACATCATGCAAGCTCTGTATCTTTCTATATTGGTTTTGCATTCTGGCAAGAAACTGTGATTTTTTTTATTGGCCTTGGAAGCAAACTTTCGAATTAAACATCTTTTTTCCATTCCGTTCACTGTTTCATTCAATGTATTGACTTTTCATTTTTGGTTAAATTATTATTTTCAGAAGAATATGAAAAGAAAGAAATTTCACATCTTTATCTTATTGTTGCCATTGTTATTATCATCATTTTCATTATTATCAACATCAGTCATCTTAGTATTTGAGATGTTGGAATCACAGGGCCTGGCAATGGAACCATTCGAACATGATCAAGAGAGGGAGAAGTACTACGCTGATGTGCTACAAATGAATACAATTGATGTGGTGGATGATAATGCTATTGAAAAAGAGATGGAAGCATCTCTCAAGGAGTATGATCACATTGGTGCAGATCTTGGGATTATGCCTACCTCATGTAAACTTTTTGCCGAAGATCCAAGTCGGTTATCGAGATGGATCATTGGGGAGGAGAAGCTACAGATTGTGTGAAACTTCTTGTTAGCTCTTTGCATTGTATGTTACTTCTTTCTAATGCATTATTCTGCTATAAGTTCTGAACAGGAAAGAATTGTATTATTACACCAAGTTTGATGAAGGGAATGATGCTAATGTATGTAATTCATAACACCTGATCTGTTGACTTCAGTCTTTTACAGTTGTTCATTACAGGCCTGCGTGACCTCATAGCACAAGACTACTTATGTCATTGATGATTCATTTTATTGGTTATTGTGCTAATTATGGTTAATTTTTGAGAATTTTTTTATTGACTACCAGCGAAATTTTATTAAAATACAGAATGGTCCTTTGTTTTAAATTTTAATCTTCCCGTACCATCAATGTGTCCAGTCTATCGAGACTAACAGAGAAGGCAGGTTGCTGAACGATTTGGACGATAAGAATTCGAGATTTTTTTTTTCTTTTTAATTATTGTTAATATATTATGTCAAATTTTATCGGACAATAAACACTGATTATCTTACTATAGTTTTTTTTTTTTTTAAAAGAAAATTTCATCGATTTTGCTTGAAGATAATAAATGATCTCAGAGTTAGCATACTTTGAAATAACAGAAAGGAAAATACATGTATAGCAAATCAACCATCTAATCTAAAGTGATTCTAGATTCATATCAATGCAATGCTTATGGGTCCTACCATACAAAACCACCATCTAAAATCATGGCTTCTTTTCAGGAAAGGGAGGGATCACACATTTACACTAAAATACCTACTACCAAAAGCTTCTAATATACACCACATACTGTATCAAGTGATTACAACACTTGATAAGCCAAAACTTTGCTAATATTCTTTCTGAAATGTACATATTTTATAAAGCCTCCTATAGTTTTACGAATCACAATGCCATATTTTGCCAATCAGCCTTTCATTACTGTCAAAAAACAATTAAATCAAAAATAGAGAACTGAGGTCTCGGCCGAACCTGGTAGCTGTTAAATATCAATCTCCCATTCTCAAGTCCTTCATCTTGATGTCTCAGTGGAGCTATTTCAGTTAGCATCTCTCAAAAATCTTGTAGAGCTTCTCCAGTGATGCTACCTAGGGAAAGCAAGGATCACAAAGTCAGTTTTGTAGTGACCTTCAAGTCTAAAGCTGTGTTAGAACCGTCACCCCTCCCAGTTGCATCAGAAAATAAGTAAAACAAAATCTATTCATTTCTACGAATTATAACCCAACAGAAGAACCTGCTAATAATCCTAATAATAGAAACGGCTAAAAGGAACCAATCATAGATCATGAGCCCGAAAAGCAGCATTTAATTAGCTCAGACAAATGGACCACAGCAGAGTCCATCTTGCACTTTGACAGAGATGAATAACACAAAAAAAAAATGTTCGCTGATAGAAATCCATAACAAATTATGGTAGATGGCGGGACCTTCACTTGCTTTGAATAGTGCAGGAAGTTCCCAGCCTGACATATACATGTACCTTATCTGACTGTTGGGAGTCTAAACAAATTTAGAGAAAAAAGAAGAAATGCAATGAAAATCAAAAACCACTTCTAGGATACAGGACTAGAAAGAAGAAATAGTAGCAGTAATCATTCGGCATCTTACCCGGACAAATGTTCCATTTGTAGCCATTGAAGTTGGTGGCTTGAGAAAGAGTTTCATGGCTGGAAATAAGACATGTTGAATTGACCATTCACGCTGTGCCCATGCAGCCTCTGCTTCTGAAAGTACTTGATGCTCTATCTCATCCTCAAGTTCAGCATCATTGCCTGTGTACAACAAGAAGCACTAAAGTCAGAAATCCAGAATATACTAGTCAAATGCCTGGAGAGCAGGGCAGGGGAAGAGATACAGTAATGTAATTCAGAATTTTAGCGATTTTAACTTGAAAAGATGATCTGCTGTTAATGGCAGATATAGAGAGGGTTGTGACTTCACATTTCTGGGAGGTTATCTAGTATATGAAATTATCTGGCCTCAACTGATAGGCATCACTTGCTAGTGGTTCCATGTTTATACGTTGCATGTGATACATGTTGACTGTCTGTGAGACTACAGTTGAGGATAGATAATTTGAGTTAAAAACTCAAATAGTAGTGTAATCAAAGAGAGCAAAAAGAATGAGATATTGAAGTGTAGCATTATTGAGAAAATTCGCTAGATCGAGATTTTCTTTGCCATGTCCACAGGTTCTCCACTACATTGAGAATTTTGACCTAACAGTCAATTTTTTAGTGGTTTTTGCATAAGTGCTCCAATAAATTGACGTAGAAAATTTTTCTAGCAGATCAGAAAATTTGACCCATCAGTTGATTTTTAAGTATTTTATTTTGTAAAGTTCAGGAACATTTACTTTTCCTTTTCAAACTAGTCTTCTCATTCTCAAAGAGGTTTTGGTATTATGTCCTCTTTCTCCAACTCTCCTCGAAGGTTTTTCTTTTCTTTTTTGGATGACTATAAGAGAAGACTACTCAAGAGATGTTTTATTAATATATAAAGAAAATTGTGAAGAAAGAGCAACCCAAAGGCTCAAAATGAAGCTAAGACATGCATCCAAAGCGCAGCAACCCCCAGGAATTAAGAAGAGCCTTTTCAACATCCTAATGAGGGTCATCAACCCACCACCAATATAACAAGAGAAAGTCATCAATCAACAATCATTTTAGAACTCAAGTATCATGCTAACAAAGTAAAAATGAAACAACCATTGGAATCTAAATATAAATAGACAATATATATTTGAAAAACAGAGTCCGGCAGAAGAATAGAACAGTACATAATTATGAAACAATCATTGAAATCTAAATATAAATAGACATAATATATTTGAAAAACAGAGTCCACCAGAAGAATAGAACAGTACACAATCACTAATTGTTACAATAGAGGGACGATCACAAACCACCAAGTCGGGAATACAGTGGTATTAAGTGTTCAAAGTTAATAAAGCTTTCCTATTAAGAATATTAAACCTAAAAAGAATTAGCTCCTGTGTCTGATATTAATGACTATGATTATCATAGGTGCTTTTATGGTTCTCCCTGATTCTGGTTAGCGTACTATACACAAAAGAACAAAATAGGCATAACAGACCTGCTTATCCATTAATTACAAGCTCATTTTGTAGCTCTAGGTAGATTATAAGATATCAAATTACAGAGGCACTTAACCCATCATATATTGTGCCATACAAAAGTAATTGAGACAATCTCCGACTTTCAAGTCATTGAATTGAATATATATCAACTGATATTCAAAGACAGCCCAGGAATAAAAAGCCATACCTGCATCATCTGAGGGACTTTTTTCATCTTCAGGATTCCTAGAGGGTTTTCTCTTTTTGTAAAACTGAAAACCTTCACCTGAAGGATTAGGCAGTAGAGGAGGATGCATGGCATAAAAGTTACCAAGAGCAGCTGCAATTGCTTGAAAGCAATTTTTTTCATCGTCCCAGTCAACCTATGATAATGACCACAAATCACATTTGCATCAATTTAAGTTTGTATGTGAAAAGAGAGAAGGATACATTATTTCTGTGTAGACATTTAATGGCTTCCTCATGATACTTACATATTTAAATTACCAAAACATATTTATTTCCAGCAATCATCGAATAACGTATGCAGATGAAAGAGCTTCCAGCTATTATATGTAGGGGAAACTTCTGATGCAAGATTAGAACCCAAAACTTATTTTAGGAAATACTTTTGTTAGGATATTAGTTGTTTGAGTCAGATTATTAATTGATTGAGTTTCTCTATTCTTCTATCTTTTTCTCTATCTCCCTACTTTCTGCTATGTTTGTCTCAGTATTTTATCTCAGCAGAGTATAAGACAAAATTATGAGGGCGTTGGGCATCAATTTGATGAAACTTACACGGTTTCTATGCTCACAATTTTGTTGCAATAAGAGAAAACAAACACTTGGACATAGCTAAATAGGCAATTTTGATATTTTAAATTGTGTAAATGTACAGCTGTCCATGTCTCTATCTGAAAGCTTCTATGCCAGACATCCAATTTCATGTCAAACATACTCAAACTTAAGTTCACCCAGGAGCACTGTACAGGCAATATTGTACAATTAATTAAATGATGAATCTGGCATGCAAAACTTATTATACTAGCTCCCAAAATTCTATAAAATGATCTCTAGCATATTTTTTATCATACATATCACTCAAGAAAAAATGAAAACTGGAAAAATAAACCAAAAACACGTGTATGTGTGCACACATGCCAATCTGCGGTGAACTTGACCTGTTAGTATGATAATTCTCAAATTTCACATTAAATGATCAAGGATCACCACATCAAGCAACAATATACTGAATATGAAAGCTTCATGATGAACAGATATCATTATTAAGTTCTCAAACCTACATCATTGCCCAAACAAAGTACAAACTCAGGAACATGATCCATGTCAGGAGTGTACTGGTCTAGTATGACAGGAAGCCTTGACAAATTCCCATGTGTGTCAATTTTGATGCAGAAATACTCCTCCAGCATTTCAGCCTTTTGCTTGAGCAGTTTGGTATTCATCTATATAAAGCTCAGAGGAAATACAAGTCAGATCATTTTGGGGCAAAACTACAAACTTAAAAGCTCTGCTGTTCCAAAATCAAGTTCTTATCATATGGCCAATACTAATCAAGAATACAATGAGCAATGAGAATTATCTGTGTCACAAAAAAAATACATAAAATTCGGAAAAATAAAAAACCTTTGCTTTCAGCTTTTTTTCTTTTTAATAATTTTTTTCTTTCCTTTATTCTATGTTACACGGCAACCTACATTACACTTTCTGCATCACAAAGAATATCCTTAAGAAAGATTAATGTCCACCAGCGTAATTAACATATTGACATCTCACGTGATACATTATCAACTTCAAAAGTGAAGAAAGCAGTACGGTAAAAAATTTGGCAAAAAGAAAGGGGCAATCTGGGAGAGTGAAGAACTAAGTGCTTTGACTTTCTGGTAATACATACGCATTTTCTGAGGAATATAGACTAAAGCGCAATTTCCAGGGAGATGACAATTAAATGGTTGATCAAGTGGCAGGCACATAAGTACTTATCATTTAGTAGACCTCGTCTTGCATAATGGAAAAAGTACCAAGCTTCACCACCCTGCTTTCATTACTGACCTTTCAAAATAGGTCATCCTTTAATAACTCATTTGACTCCATTTAGGATTCAACAAATTTGGATTTCCTTATGGGTATCAATGCCTACCATGATAAATTAATCCTTTATTTTATTGATAATCAACATAAAAGTTTAAAGCATAATAAAATGCATTTAACAATTTTAATCAAAATCCCACACCACATGCTCCGGAGATTCCTGTCGTATTCAGGTCAGGTCCAATTTGATCGCCAATACTTCGGACAAATATATATTCAACTTTTTCACTCAATTGAAGATTATCATATATTCTAGATCTATTTCCAACAAGAAGAACAACTAACCTAACTTAATCAGAAGAAATTTCAAACAGTTCAATAAACTTGCTACAATAAACAGCCAGGACAGAAGGTAATGAACACTCATGAGGAAATCAATGTAAAATGAAGATTACTTCTGCAATCTTCTCTTTTAGGTCATCATTATCACTAGTTTCTGCATCCATGTCCTCCTCTTTGAGAGCCAACATAATCAATTCCAGCAAAGGTGCTGGGTCGCTTAGTTGCACAGCATTAAAATGGGCAAACCTCCGCAGAACTTGCTGATACATGAGTTCTTTGCTGTAAAAGGACAGGGAGTGAAAATTTTTAAGTATGTTATAGAACTGGTCATATGACTGATAACAGCTCAGAAGGATCAGCAAGAAAAGGGTATTATTTACGTTACAGCAAAACCCGCGGTTGTTAATACTGAAGTTGAAGAGAGAGAGAGAGAGAGAGGTGCAACCAAAAGCTAATACGAATCGTCTTTGAACGTTCATCACTTTAAAAAAGTGTAGCCTCGTTTTTTTTTTCTGGGTTGATAAGACTCAAAAGGCCATGATATGTAAATATGCAACAAATCCAAAATCCTGGTCCCAACTCTATGATACATGTATAAGTTCTTATAATCACAAAAATTTAAGCAAATAGAGAAGAGTAGAAGTAATACCTTAGACTCACTACATTTGTAAGATATAAATGAGTGTTATGCTGAAGCAATGCGAAAACATCATCTGCCATGCCAATATATGTGCACTGTCTTACAATGTCCAGGAGAGCTGCATACAGATTAAGAAAAATGATATAAAAGATCTAACTCTAAGAAAGCTTTTTCATGGTCAAGAAAAACAAATTGATCAGGAGGTTACCGGAATGACAATTGCGATCTATATCATCAATAAGTTCCTGAATACTGGTAAGACCTGCAGTTTCATTTGGGTTCCTTCTTTGCCTAACAGAAGACCTACAGTTGGAAATTTTTTTATGAAAAAAAAAGATAACCAAGTATACATATAGCACATAAATTTTCAGAAGGAAAAAGCATTTATACTAATGGCAGTTATTGTACGAGAATTAAAGCATAAACATGTGGAGTAAAATTCGGAAGTTAGGATGGATTCTCATCAAACTTAAGTTGTATGGCCTTCGGAAAAACACTAGCCACTCGATGCACAGACAGAACAACATCTGGAGGTATCAAGTTCATTACCGGTAGCAGCATGGCACAGGCACAGACCATCTAAAAAACAATTAAAATTACTTTTAAGAAATTGGAAGAGAAACACTCAAGATTGTGAGTGTGAGCATTGGAAGAAACACGCTCATGAGTGTGAGTGAGTGAGTGTGTGTGTGTGTGTCTCTCTCTCTCTCTCTCTCTTGCTCGCTCTCTCTGTGTTTCTGTTCCTTTTTTCTTCTATTTTTGGGTTTTCTTTTTGATTTAATTTTTAAGGAAATAATAAGATGAAGAAGAAAGAGACTGAAGTATTAAGATTTTATTTTTATTTTAGTTTTTCGAGATAGGACATGTTTAGATTTTAAAAAAGTTCAACGAAGAGGAAGAAGAAATTCAACTATTGTTAGCAACAATAGTAGTACTTGTCTTTTTATTTAATTTCTTTTAACTAATTGAATTTAGTATTATACTTTTAAATTATTATTTTTCCTCTTTTTGTTATTACGAGCTGGTTCTTGGGGGGCCAGCCCACTAAACAGTTAACACCTCTAGCAGCATCTATCTGTATGGAAACCTCTTCCAAGCAGTCATGCAAGGTTCTAAGAATAGAAGGGAAAAAAAGGAAAATGGCAAAGGGAATAATAGAATACAATAATATAGTAACAGCTAACCAAAACACCGACATGACAATATCAAAGTAAATATCAAAATCCACTCTTTCTATGGCTAATTTGATCTTTATACTCTTACAAAAATGAACTTACTTTAATAGTATTATTGAATAATACTTTAAACACAAAAGAATAAAATAAATTATGAGGCTCAGAAGATAGCTTATTTCCTTTTGAAAAGTTTTCCAACAATTGATGTTCAGCCAATTCTCAAAGATATAAGATAAAAGCACTTCTGCAGCACCCAACACAAGTATCAGTAAATTAAATATGGAGCCTACCTCACGGCACTTAAACTAGACGTATTTGCAAGATTACTATGAGGCTTGCTTTGCACATAGGCATGCAACCTTCCAGCTGGATCTGAGGAATCTATTCTTACCATCTTGTGCACAGGAACCTTTTGCAATTTTGACCCTATTAAAAAAGTTAAATAAAAGTAGAAGAAACAATCCAACATAAATGGGAAAATATAGAGTTTTCAAATAAAAGTGATGTAAGAATGTCATATTTCAAAGGGAGTACCAAATACCTGTAATTCCCTCATAAGTTTATTAGCATAAGTAGAGATCAGCTAGTGAGCTAGAAAATAAGTCAGAAGCCTTCTTCTCTTTGTCCAATTATTTTCACTGTCTACCTCACTTCTTCTCTTTACAGTTTATATATCACTTATAATAAGGAGAGACAAAAAAGGAACAGTATTATTATCTGACCAGCACCTTATTTTTCTTTATGACTTGATCCCAGAAAGTACAAATTAGGGTATTATGCTCATTGACATGGTGACTGGCAAGGGCTATGACATCAATTTATCAATTTTTTAAGCCTAGGACATCTGTTATTCATATATATAGAATTTCTTTTTCCTGTTTGGTGCTCAGTTTGATAGATGGCTTAATGATAGTGATGTTTTCTGTCACTTTTTAATTGCTCTGTAGCTGAGCATCCTCATGTTAATTTAACTAGTTCAACTGATGTTTGGTTTTACTGCTACTTTAAAATTGTGTTTTCTCCATTTTGTAATTTTCAAAGTAATATTATAGGAAATTGGGAGATTGAGGACACTTAAGTACTAAAGGGGTATTTTCGTTAATTTTATGTTTTAGTCATATATATAATATACAGGAATTACATTACCCCTGTTTTCTTTTTCTTTTTTTAACTTAACAGGAATTAATCTTCAGGGTAAGTTGAAAATTGTCAAAACATGAAGGGATAATCGGAAATCAACCCTATATTTAAACAATACTGATGCTAGAATAATTTACTTTCAGAAGTCCCTTTTTCCACTGTTCGTTTCCTTTCTCACTTTTCTTTCTAATCTATCCTCTTCTCTGTTCCCATTGTTTCTCTCCTCTATCCCATCACTGCTTTTTCCGGTCTTTAGTTTCATCTTCAACTATACTGCATGAATATGTTAAAAAGGATGATACCACCCAAGGCCATGCAGTGCAATTAGGAGGAAAAAAAAAAGTTTCCTTACCAAGAGTAAGATGCAAATCGTTGCTTATACTGGAAGGGCCAGATGGAGAGGATTCCACAGTCTGTCACATGCATGAAACACGAGTGACAAGATAGCTAATAGACACAAAGAAAATATGCAGGCAAGAAAAAGATCCTGTACTATTAATCAGCAGCTCAGAGGAAACATAAACAGGTTGGTTTCGTATGTAGATAATATTTCCATAGACTTTGCAGGCATCTCAATAAGTTGAAGAAGTTGCACAGAAACTTATATGGAGTTGAGCCTAATTCTCAAGATATTACAGACTCAGCTTTTAACCAGTATCAATGTTGAAAAATAGGTACATGCTTTAAACAAGGGTTGCTTAATGTTTGTGATGACCTCTGGTTCACTCTTGTAACTTTCTTATTTTGTTAATCCTATTTTATCTGTTTCTTACAGAAAGAAAAACACCAAATTTGATGAAAAAGACAATGACGGTCATTTTGATTCTTTTGGTCTGTTGGGGGAAGGTAGACGACATGAGATTTACTAAATGTACGTAGTATGAGGAAGCAAATATCAATATAACAAGAACTTAAAGCATCAGATTCCATGCTCTTCTAGTTTACTGAAAGTACCTGTTCTTGATATGTTCTTGTGTCATTTGACTCTCGCAATTTCAATTCAATTGCTGACTGTATCTTCTCAACAATGAGTTCCTGGTTCAAAAGGCTTACCTGCAAATCAATACACAGGTTAAGCTTTCTCCCCTAGGGGCTAGATGGGAAGAACCCTCATCCAAAGAGAAAGGAAAGACAGGACCGTCTGTGTCACCTAAAGTATGAACCAAAGAGAAAAAGTAGCTATGAAAACAGGCATCTCCCACTGCAGAGATGAAATAATTTCCGTTCCCAAGTTATAAATAATGAAAAAGAAAGCAATTCTCCAGCTGCCCCATGTCAACATGTACTTCTACAATGACATCCGGGTACTTTAATTACAAGTCCATGCATTCATGCTATACCTAGCTAGCTATAATTCCTTAGGCGGATCGTCCTTTAGACAATGAATAGTCATAAGCATATTCATTAAAGTATTATTTTAATAGATCTAAAGATATTAAACAAATTATTTAGTAGATCAAGCTGCAGAAAAAAAAAGGACAAAAAAGATGTATCTACATAATTAAAGCGACCTGCGCCTCAAATTCTTGTATTGCCGAACGGAAAAAAATTGAAATGGAATATGAATAACTAAAAATAACTCCTATAAATTGCACAGTGCAAAATTGAAATTAAAAGCAAATGGTTAATTAGTTATGCAACTTTTTAAGGCACCCAAAAAGCATAAAATAAACAAATAAATAAATAAAGAGAGCAGCACATCTTAAGCCAAATAGAAAAATAACAATAATTGGATGGAGTGCCTCTATAAATTCAAATATCCAAAATCTTTGAAATCCCAACTCCATAGAGAAGAAAAGGCATTTATCATGATAGCAATGATAGAGCTATTCCCCAAAGTTAACCAGCAGAGCCTAGCGGAAAGCTTGCAAAGAGAAGTGTCTTCAATCCAAATATCTGCCCCAAAACCTTATCTTGTGACTATTTTGACTCATATTACAGGCGGTTTCACTTCTACCTACAATGTGATTTTCCAAATGCAATGGCAAACCCCTAACTACTAATGTCAGGTTCTCTTGGGATAATTGCATAATTGAACTTCTAGCAAATTCTTTCTTGCACCATTCACGTTGTAGGTGTTATATTTTAATTTACCTCCACCTCATAACTCTTGTCAATCTCCACTAAGAAATACAGATCAGGAAAGATTATCATATTATAAAGGGACACAAGGAGAAGAAATCGCATACCTCTCTCTTTGTTGGGTGCACATTCACATCAACATGTTCAGGTGGTAATACAATTGACATATAGATGAAGGGTTTTGATGCTTTAGGCAAGGTTGCAGCATAAACAATTTCAATAGCTCTCTTTAAAGCAGCACAATCAACCAATCTGTCTGGAGTACAAGAAAGAGAAGCAAATGAACAATAAAATGATTGTATGTGAGTGGGTTGGATAGATATACGAGTTTCCTAAGCTAATGTTAAAGAAACTGTGAGAGACAGTGCAACAAAGTGAGAAATAAATTCTACTTCAAGGGGAAAAAAGGTTACTTGATCTGTAAGGGAGCGAGAAAGAGAAACGATTTGATTCACTGATTTGAAAGAAAAGTATAATATAATGAGCCATACTGGTGACAGACAGAAACAATAAACGGCTGTCTGTCAATCACAGCCCTGCAGGCCTTTCCTTTATATTGAGTTAGATCACAACAGTTTTGACAATGACTCAAAATTCAAGTCTGGATGGAACTCGAAATCCAGATGCCTGGATTAGAGAAACCCACATATATAGGAAAACATTATTGGTATTAAATCTGAAAACAATTTTAATCCTTGATTTTTATTTCTCTATTAACTTGAGTAGAAAATAACTAGTACCAGCATTTTACGCATACATCAATTATTTGTTTTACTAATGAAGATCTTCATTACTAATCACAAGAAAATGTGTCAATATCGACCCAAAAGTGAATTAAAAAGATTTTTCCTATTTCTTCTCTTTGATAAGCAATGCAAATTAAAAGCATTTAATTACAAATAGCAGTAGCTTGATCAAAACAGTTGCTTTCTAACAATATAAACAATCATAAATCCAACGCATAGGAATGCCATATCCTGATAAACAATTGAACCATTTTCTATTTTCAAGTACCGGATGGGTGATACCTACCATTGATAAAAAGCACCATTGTTGTTTTCTTTGCCACATAATTTGAATTGGAAATAAAGCCATCCATCTTGAAAACCAAACTTGAGGAATCATTTTCTGAAGCCTCTAGCTTCATCAGATTACGAGCAACAGACACTCCATAAACAGTTCTAATAGAATCAAGCCTCAACGATGTGGCAATTGAGTGAACATCTGCTCTAGCAGCTCCATGCTGAGTAGGGAATTCACAAAAAACTCTTTTAATGCCATAAAAGTTAAATTCCAGACATGTAATTACTATAGCTTAGATAATAATAATAATTTTCTCCACTCAAGACACCAACCTTCCTGCAAGAGAAGCTCACGTTTATGTGGTGAATGGCCATTCGGCTTAACAAATCAACAATTTTTGTATAATCATCAGAAGAATTTTGTAGTGTCTTCCTCCGAGCAATCATATTGTAAAACAAATTCTCCACCTTATAATAAACACAGAAAATGAGATAAAACAAAGAAAAGCAAAACAAAAGAAACATTAAAAAAAATGAAGAACAAAAAGTTACCAATTTTATGCAAAGGTTAACATAAAGAAAATCCTAAATCAAAGCCAGTTTAGCTCATCCAACTTCATACCAGCAAGAATCCACTAAAAAACATAAAAATCTTAATCAACTTATTATAACAAGAACTGATAATAAATCCAAGCAATTCGTAATGTAACAACTTTTTGCACCCCCCAGGCATATTGGTTATAATTGCAAATCAAATCCCTTACTTCCACATAATTTCTGACTCTAAAATTTCCAATATTGGAAAAGAAATTTGCGCAACTCCAAGTCAAACGACTGTACCATTATCTGCGTCCCTTTTACAGCAGCACACGCTTTTGGTTCATTCACCATGGCACCATCTTTATAGCATACCCTGAACCATGAACACTCCAAAAGGTAATTAATTTTATCATTATTATTATTATCAAATTAACATAAATAACCAAACAAACCTGTAACCGTGCAATTGGCCTTTGGTTATGGTGGTGACCGCGACATGGCCTACATAAGTCATGCTTGCCAAAGCCTCTCCTCTGAATCCCATCGACTTTATCGACTGTAAGTCCTCATACTTCGACAGCTTCGACGTCGTGTGCCTCTCGCAAAGTATCGGCAAGTCCTCGCACTGAAAGAAAATACGAAAGATAATACATTTTGCTCGCTCACGAGGAAACAAAGGAACAAAGCAATTAGATAGCTATACACATACACGGATGCCGTGTCCGTCATCGGAGACTTGAATGAGCTTGAGACCACCGTCCTTGACGACGACGTTTATGGAAGTGGAATCGGCGTCTAGAGAATTCTCAACTAACTCCTTAACGGCCGAAACTGGACGTTGGATAACCTCACCGGCCGCAATTCGGTTGACTACGGACTCGTCTAGGCGATGGATTTTGGGAGGCTCCTTCGGTACGGGTTCTGGAATAGACGCTTGCTCGGTTTCCATTTCGTCCATTTGGAAACGGGAGTCTTCCGTTCTTCGAGTTGAGTTGGAAATCGAAGGGTGCGCTCATAGACTGTCTGTGTTTCGTATGAATTCGCGGGATGGCTGTTACTAAAGACGCTCTTGTACTGAAAACACCTTTCCATATTCTGCTATTATTTTTTTTTTTACGGAAAATAACCGAAACTACCCCTTTTGAATCTAAAATTCAAAAATACTCTCCAAAAATTTCATTCAAATATGCCCTATTTTCCCTCGTTCCGACCAAACTACCCTCTTTAACAAAAACTTTGTGAAACCAAAATTCTCATTTTTATTCTCAAAAGTCTTACTTAAAGTTAATTTCGAGCATCTTACTCAAAACCAACTTTCGAATAAAGTACGAGTAAGATGAGATTCATCTTACTCGATATTTACTCATACTTTGCTCGAAAGTTAATTTCGAGTAAAACTTTCCAGCATGACAATCTAATTCAAGTTCAAACTCTATAAAATCTTATTTTTTTTAAAATCAACTATCAAATATACTTACTTTTAAAATAAAGATTGTAAATTGAATCAATAATAATTTACCACCAAAATTTATTTGAAATTAATACAAATTATGTTATATTATGATTTTCGATTTGGGTGGATGGTTGAAGAAGAAAAAAATAATAAAATTGTGTGTTTTTATTGTGTGAGTTTGGGGACATTTTTGTTCGAAATAGTAAAAAATGAGTATTTTTTATTAAAATTAAGGTGGGTGGTGTATTTTTAAATTTTTTTATCAAACAAGAGCATTTGTTATTTCTCTTTTTTTTATTCTTAGAATGAAAAGACAAAAATACGTTATAAATAAATAAGACTATTCATAATTGTAAAATAGTCCTCTCAATTTTTCTTGGACAAAATTATTCTACCACCAAAATTCATAAGTGCAACTCACAATTTTTTTTTGAGTAAAACTAAATATTTACTTTTGAATAAAGTTAAAATTACACTTTCAAATATGAACGCTCATAAGTATGAAAAAAGAATAATTGATATAAAACTGATTTTGTTAATTTCGATTATAAGATAATTTTCTAAACAAAGAGACAATTATTTTTTAATACAATTATAAATTGTAATTATTTCTAAATTCTTGTTTTAAAAATTGATTATAAATAAAAAAATTCTTAAAATTTTATTTTTTTATTTTAAAATCACTTTTTTAACAATGATACGCGTAATAAACTTACAATACAGTAATTATATTGCTATATTCCACTAAAATACTAATAAATATTTTGTTATATTTTTTCTAATGTTTATTCGATTATTTAATTACTCTAAAATAATTATTAAGGACATGAGACTAAAGTAATTTGATAGTCAAGGATTACTATTAGCATGTATGTACACCTTGTTTTCCAAATTTTGTGTAACATGTGTTTAATGTTTGTATTGTAAAAAAAAAATAGATATAATGACGTGTCCATAATATTATAGCCAACTTCTAATTATGGCATCTTTAATGTTAATTTATAATTTTAACTTCTTATTTTAATTGAATAGTTATTACTCAAATGAATCTTTTTTTTAATTTATCCCAAATGTTGAAATTAAAATATTTTCTTTACAATTTAATGTTGAAATTTAAGGTATATTTATTTTTAAAAAATTTTAAAAGGAACATATATATTCAATTTATAATGTCTAGAAGAATTTTTAACAAAATTTATGTTCCTTTAATTGGTTTTTCCTCCCCATCCAGCCTTTGATTAGATGATAAAAGAACACACTCCTTGGTTGAGAAAGTGTGTTCATTCTCTATTATTATAATAATATAGGTTTTTTTCCATATTTATAATACACCTAGATAAATTTTGGTCTAATTTATTAAATTTTTGTAGTATTATATTGAATTATGGTTTTTTTCTAATTTTATTTTTATATTATAGGTTTTATATTGTTTTGTAGTGTGGGTTAGAGAGTATCGATAATAATATAGATTTTTTGCTTGAATTTATTAAATTTTTATATTATTATATTAAATTAGCTTTTTCTTATTTTATTTTACATTATGTTGTGAATTTCACTATAATGTAGGTTTTTTTTGGTATAATTTGTTAAAATTTTGTAGTATTAAATTGTATTATAACTGTATTTTATTTTATTTTACATTGTGAGTTTTTCATCGTATTTATAATATAAGAAGTTATTTTTCTAATTTAAAAATAAATTAGACTCTAAAATCGAATCGATTACAACTTCAAAGTTACCCATTATATTAATGACGATAAATGTATCATGATGTGTTAAGTCTAATTTTAAAAATTTGGTCTAATTTATTAAATTTTTGTAATATTAGATTGAATTATAGCTTTTTCTTAACTATTTTTTATATGTGCTGTTAATTTTTTTGGTTTTTAAGATATTTTAAATAATTACAGTTCACTCGATTAATGAGCTATTTTAATGGACTTTTGTGCTTAACATGTATACTCGATCGGATTGATAATTTTTTTAAAAATCTAAAATATAAATTCGGTTCTAATCCATATAGACTCACCCGCCACATTTGCTAGTTGAGAGGAATTATAATTTTTTTTACTTTTAATTTTAGCATTATTTATTTTTTAGGGAAATAAATATTATTAGTATTATTTTTTTAATGAAAAATTAACACATACCTCTCATAAGGTTTGAGAAACTTACACTTACATGAAAAGTTTAAAGAAATTCATATTTACCTCCTCTAAACCATTAATTGACCCTTAGGATTAAAAGTATTTTAAATATTTTATCAATTTAATCATTTTTCAACTTGTTAAATAATTAATTTCTATAAAATATTGTATTATTATTATTCATTAATCATTCAAAATTTCAAGTTATAAGGGTGAAATTTTAAAATAAATTATATGAAAAATCACAATCATAAATTTTTTTAAGTCAATAATAATTTTAAAATTATACTTATTTTATGTATATGTACAACCAGTTAACAAAAAATAATATAAAATATAATTTAATTAAATGAGTACATAAATATACCATATTTATTTTACAAAGATTATAAATATTAATTTTAAATTCATAATTTTTTTAAAATTATAAAAAATAAGACTAATTCATGTTATATTAAATAATATTGTTATATGAACAATAATATAATATTTTATGAAAATTAATTATATAATAAATTAAAAATAATAATATTAAAAAATATTCTTAATTTTAACCGTCTTTTGACAGTCAACTAATAGTTTAGGGGAGATAAATATAAATTATTTTAAATTTTTTATCTAAGTATAGGTTTCTTAAATTTCAGGGGAGGTATGTGTTAATTTTCCTTTTTTAAATTTTCTGAATTCGAGTAGTGTTGTCAGAACACAGGGCAATGCCAGCCCTAATCCATGATTCAGTCCGCCCTCACAGTTACATTTGGAAAGAAGAATTTAGTGGAACTCAATTTATTTAGTTAGCCTAATATTCAATTCAATTCGAAACAGTTAGAGAGAAGGTCATTTCTTCCTCAAGCCATTTCCAGCTGCCCTGAGTAGGCAGGCAAATGGAAGACATTGAAGATTTATTGGTAGGGAGTGGAGGTGGCGGTGCTCCTCCCGGTTTCAGATTACCAATCAATGCTGTTGGAGTTAATCCCAGGAAGAATAAGAACAAACCACTCGTCAGTGGCAACCAACTCTCCAAAATTAATGATTCGCTTTCTCCTCTCTCTTCCCAAATACCTGGAACTCAGGTACTAATTTTTTTTTTCTCGTTGTTTCTTTTTATTTTATTTTATAAATTGTGTTTATATCTGATTTTCCTTTCTGTTGCAGTCTATATATATCAAGACTTTTGGATGCTCACATAACCAGGTAACAACCCTAATATGGCGTCAAGTCTCTGCAAAAATGGATTTTCGACTGTTGTCCTCGCATTAAACTTTATTACTGTTATTGTGATTGCTTTTCAATTTGTAATTAGCTTGTGATTAGTTAGTAAAGAAATTACTGATGTATTTAGAAATTCACCACCCAGATGTGATTTTCTATTATTTTGAATATTTTAAGTCGTAACATGAGAGAGTTCTTAATTTTCTTTAAGATTTAAGTTAGTTATTAGCATTAAGCCTGTGAACTAAAGATTTAACACTTTTCTCTGGTGCATGATAGGAGGAAACCAATATGGTAATAGTGAAGTTGAGTCCTACATCAGAATTGTCAAATACTTTGGAGTATTATGAACCACAGGCTGATATTATATGTTTTAGTCAATATCTACAGGTTTAAGTACTGCTTTCTTGACCTCTAAAGGTATTCGTGTTATTTAGAAATGTCCATCGTGCATATTTTATAGACAAGGTTGAACTTTTGTAGAGGTTTAGACAAGAGCATGTTATTCCACATAAAATTACTTCAATCAGCTTGTTATGCTTCATTTGTGGATGGCACTCTTTGGGAATTGAAACTGGGTGGTTTGAAGGTTTTAACTTAGTCTTATGTCAGTAATGTTGTTTGCGGGTTTTGCACTCAATGATATCTCATGACACTAGTTTCAGAGCAGATCCTTATTCTCTATTGTGATAAATGCTCAGGATAAACATAATCTTTCCAAATTAGTTGGGTTAGGCTAGTTCCTGCCATCGGATGTGGCTATAGTTATTCGTTCAGAAAACACACCAGAGTCCTCCTTTACATACTAGGCCTGGTTTCAATTGTTTCAAAAATATTAAACAAAACACGACGAATTAAATTGAGAATGAATTTTCACAATGGTGATTCTCTTTCTTGGATGTTATATGATTGCCAAGTAATTTTGTTGAACTTTTATCCTTGGGTTTGGTGTTGATGATGCAATGCCATTCTGTCAATTCTTGACTTCCTTTTATGTGAAAGACAAAATAATGATAAAGGCAATGGCGTGAAATCTCAAGCAAAAGCTGATAAGATATATGTTCAGTTGCTGTGTTTTCATGCCAGGATCTGCTTCAGATTTCCATAGACCATGTTCCTTTTTGGTTGTTTTAAAAGCCATTGGTTATGATTTCTGTGGTTCAACATTGAAAGAAAGTTGGGGTATTTGAGGTGAACAAAACAAGTTCAGGCAAAATCTTTACAATGAAATGATATGATTTTGTTAAATGTTTTAGACCTGAAGGCATTACAAATGCATAGATGAACTTACTCTCAGTTACAACATTTTTCAAACCCAGATGATGTTAAGGTCCAGAATTCAGCAGTCAAATTAATTGTTTGCTTTTCCTCTTGATTTGTCCTTTTGGAACATCTGGTTATGTTAATGAGATGTTAGTTTGCATCATCAGCGTGATTTTCATTTGTTTCAAGTTTATCTCATTTTGTTGTCATGGCAGAGTGATAGTGAATACATGGCCGGTCAGCTTTCAGCATTTGGTTATGCATTAACTGAAAATTCTGAGGAGGCAGACCTATGGCTCATTAATACGTGAGTATTAACTTTTTGATTTCTTTCTGTTGTTTATTGTTTTATTATTTTTATAAATTTTGTTTTCAGTTACGAAATTATCTTTGTTGAAAGAATGGTGCAATATTTGTTCAACTAATGGTGGATCACAGCTTGTCATGTTATCTTATGCACTTAGTTTTCATGTGGATATGAAGTTGATGCGGTAAGAGATTAGTGATTATTGATGCATTATGTATAAAATGTACTGGGGCTTTCTCTGTGATTAAGCCACAGGCATTCATGTATGTGCAGAATATTTGACTTGTATTATTATTGTCTTGATAACTCATATTACCTGAAACAGGTGCACAGTGAAATCTCCCAGTCAATCAGCTATGGACACTTTAATAACAAAATGTAAGAATGCACAAAAGCCCCTAGTGGTAGCTGGGTGTGTGCCTCAAGGAAGTCGAGATTTGAAAGAGCTAGAAGGGGTCAGTATTCTTGGAGTCCAGCAAATTGACCGTGTTGTGGAGGTTGTTGAAGAGACTTTGAAAGGTCATGAGGTGCGCCTTTTACATCGCAAGAAATTGCCAGCTCTCGACCTGCCAAAGGTATCAGTTGCAAATTTGCCTTGAGATGTTGATTCTTTGTGTGTGGGAGTCCTTAGGAGCCATTTCTAGTTCATCGTCAATTATATGCAATTACCACTTTCTCACAGCTTTGTTTTTGTAAAATTTGTCTGGAATCATTTACTGGTCTGTGGACAGAATCGTCTCTCTCTCTTGAAATAAGTTTAACCTAGTTTTCCTTACAGGTGAGGAGGAACAAGTTCGTTGAGATTTTACCTATCAATGTTGGTTGTTTAGGTGCTTGTACTTATTGCAAGACGAAGCATGCTCGTGGCCATTTGGGGAGCTACACTGTTGACAGCCTTGTAAGATTGTAATATGGACATTCAATACTTTATATTAGTTGGCTATGGTTATATTTTGAAGTTTGACTCTGCAGGTTGGCCGCTTAAGAACTGTTATAGCTGATGGAGTTAAGGAGATATGGTTGAGTAGTGAAGATACTGGAGCATATGGTAATCTAAATCCTTCTGGAGATGTCTTGTTTCTAAAGGATTTCTGGTTGAAATATTTTCAGTACCCTCATAGCAGATTTCTTAGTTTACTTAATAATGTGAAATGGTCGTGAATAATGTGAAATGATCCTGCTATGTGTGATGGCTCAAACCCTTTAGTAGACCTAGGGACTTGTGTTTAATTATTCTTTTTCCATTTTTGACACATAAACAGATCTTCTGTGATTTATTTGTGAACTTGGCACCGTAAGCATTAATCGTTAAAAATAGGTCACCTTCTTTTTCTTTGGTTTTGGCACTTGATTAACAAGGTTACTATATAACTCAAGCTAATGATTTAATGTATTTGTGATAACAAATAGAGATGCTACTTACATGAGTTGTTGAAAAGTTTTAATTGTACTGAAAATTTTGTAGGTCGTGACATTGGGGTTAACCTTCCAATTTTATTGAATGCCATTGTCGCGGAACTTCCTCCTGATGGAAGTACAATGCTTCGAATTGGGATGACAAATCCTCCTTTCATCCTTGAGCACTTGGAAGAAATAGCAGAAGTTTTACGTCACCCGTGTGTATATTCCTTTCTTCACGTGCCAGTCCAATCTGGGAGTGATGCTGTCTTGACTGTAAGTTGAAACGTTGTTCACATAAGTGTCTCTTTTCTCCATGTTAAAAAGAAGTGACTCTTTCTCCAAAAAGTGTTTGTGTTACTCATTCCTTAAGTTTTGTTTGTATTTTGCATTCTCTCAAATTATAATAAGAAATATATGCGTTGAAATCTTGTCACATGATATTCTCATAGCTATATTACTGCTCCAACTCTTTCAGGGGATGAATCGGGAATATACTGTGAGTGACTTCAGGACTGTGGTAGAGACCTTGACTGAACTTGTGCCAGGGATGCAGATTGCAACTGATATTATTTGTGGATTCCCTGGTTAGTATGCAGTTCAATGTTCTTAATAGTTCCCTTTTTATAGTGATCCATGTTTGAATGATCTTTTACACATGTTGATATTTTTTAAGTTCCGAAATTGAATAAGTTAGCATTTACCTGAGATATTTTCTTGCTTCCCTTGAGCTTCTTGGAACTGGAATTCTTTCTGTAAGGTTTGCTAACTATTAGGAGTAGTGTGGCACCTTTTGGAATATTTAGTTTGATGTTTTACTTCAAAGTGCTAGCAGAAGTAACACTACTATTTTTGCGCTGATTAGGTGAGACTGATGAAGATTTCACTCAAACTGTTAGCCTCATCAAGGAGTACAAGTTCTCCCAAGTTCACATTTCACAGTTCTATCCTAGGCCAGGTATACCATTCTTGTATTTAGATAGCTCAAAATATTATCTTTGCTATATAACAATGACAAAATTCTTTGAGATTCTTATTTGAATTTTGACCAAGACACTTATGTTTCTTTGAATCACAAAATATATGTTCTGAGGGGAATGTGAAAGTAGTTCCATTTATATCTTCTGGGAGCTCACGACCAATTTGGTTATGGTAGTTCAGGCTAGGATGTGTTCTAATTTTTTCTTCTTTTTTTTCAGCTATACCTGTATCCATACTGTAGCTTCTCTGAAGGGGTGATAATAATGTAATTCAAAACTCTCAAATCTAATGATAAGAAGCTATCCTTTTAAATGAGCTAAGAGCATAGTGACTAAATTATTAATTCTAGTTATAAAAAAAAGTTTATCATGATGAGGAATGATTACTCATCTCTTCAATTGCCAAATGCTTTTCATTTCCATTATTCCTGTCTAATTCAAACCTTATTCGGTTTTCTTTCTAAAATCAGGAACACCTGCTGCAAGGATGAAAAAGGTGCCAAGTACTATAGTGAAGAAACGGAGCCGTGAATTGACATCTGTTTTCGAAGCTTTCACACCATATACTGGAATGGAGGGTAGGATGGAAAGAATATGGATAACTGAAATTGCAGCTGATGGAATTCACCTGGTAAAACTGAAAAACAATATTAAATTATCTCCATGCAGCTTTTAATTCTTCCACACTGGTGCATTGGCTAAGATCAAGGGGCTGATTTTCACCATACTGCTCCATGGACAAAAACTGTAGTTTGGCTTTGGGAGGCTTTGGACAAATCTTTGCTTATTTTCCTTTCCTTCTTTTCCTTTCCTTCTTTTTATAGATTGTTGAACTCGAGCTGTTTGAAAATTTGATTACAATATGTCAATTCAACATTTAGAAATGAACTATTTGATAAATTTGATCTGACTGGATGTGTTTTTCTTGTCCAAGGTTGGCCATACAAAGGGATATGTGCAGGTGCTTGTAGTTGGTGCAGAAAGTATGCTGGGTACCTCAGCTATGGTGAAGATAACATCTGTTGGGAGGTGGTCAGTTTTTGGAGAAGTGATAGAGATACTCCAGCAAACAGATGATAAAACAACTTCAAGCAAGAGAATATCTAGTCTTGACAAATGTTCTCCCTGCTCCAGCCAAAATGAGCCTTGTGCATGTTCAAATGAGCCTAGTGCTTGTGGAACAGAATGCTGTGGAGGAAAGACGACCTTGGAGCAAGGCAGAGTTTCCCAGATTGACAAGTTGCCTGAAGATCATCGTAACAGCCAAAATCTAATTGGATGGTTACTAAGGAAGCGGAAGAACCATTTGAACAAAAAGGTGGAAACTGATGTTGCCTCAGGATCCCAGGGAAAGCAAGAATTGGCTGAAGGAAGCATGCATCAGTGGGGTGTTGTCGATAGGGCTCTTCTGGGTGGAATGCTTGTTAGCTTCTTGACAATTGTAGCCCTGTTGACAAATTTAGGATTTAGAACATTGTCATCCAACTGAAGGACTTATGCAATTTTGTTGCTCCTATTTTGTATGGAGATATTTTTTTTGAAGGATTTCCATCGGGTAATTTTTGAGAATGTAATTACTTTCAAAAGTAAATTTTACTGATGCAATGACGGTTGCTTTAGTTTTTGCTTCAGAGCTTAATCCTGTATTTGGTTATTTAACTGCTATTCTTGTAATCTAGAACTGGAGTACATTGCTTATTATTCAGCAAATACATTACACCAATAACATTTCATACAAGCAGAAGATACATATATGTATGTATTTATAGAAGTTGAAAAAAATGGTAGATAAGCATATATCTTGCAAAAGTGATGTTTGCAGTGGGCGAGAGCAGGGATAAAAGAGCATCACTGCTGCTTTATTTTTCTGTTTTCTGCTGCTATGCTTTTGGTAGATTTATTTACGGAATAATTTTCCCTTCACATTTACAAGCATCTTATAGTAGCATATCTGACTTGGCCGGTAATCTTTTGAAGAAGTTGACAGGCACAGAAGGCAACTTGCTCCTGAACCGGGGATGGCGAAGCATGTAAAGGCCAACCAGAACTGCCACCACTTGGAATGGGGTAATGTAAATAAGCACAGCCCAGATCAACGAGAAGATGATGAAGATAGATGTAGCTCTGGAATCACGCCAGCTGAGAAGTGCTTGAGCTCTTTCCCCTTGCGATGCCAAGTCTCCACCCACCGTCTGCACCCGACCTGCTACACTGCGAAGCCTATCATATCTCATTCTTACTATATCTGTTGGTCGTGTTGTTGGAAATGTATCAAATTCCTCGTCTAGCTCATCTGGGTGTGCGTTGTCTGCTTGTGAAAGCCGGGCATCCATGTGAGGTGGGTGCCTTGGCCTGAACCGGTAGTTCCATATCCCAATAACAAAGAGGTAGAGGAAAATTGTTGGCAGTATCAGTTCCGGGTAGCAAACGAGTATCAAGAACAATACATGAACAAGGCATGTTGTAATCGGGTTTCTCCAGTTGCAAATGTCATTAAACCACCTACAAACAGCTGTAACCCCTGTAAGAACTGACATTATTCTGTGAAAATTGGCTTTGCTTCTTCTCAAACTCCACATATGGTAATCTGTATCCAGCATGTACTCAACTACTTCACGCCTGAGTGGTGGTTCTGATCTTCCAAGCCTTGCTGCAACTATCTGCATTGCTTGATGGCGTAGCCAATCAATGTGCCTAACAGCTATTGGTTGCACATAATGCATTTTGGGAAGCATTGGCCTTCCGTATTGTGTCACCATGTTAACCCAAGCTGTACATGTAAACCTTAAAGCCAATTGAAGTTCACCATGTTTCCTCAAACCAGAGGTTGTGAGTACCAACAAAGGATAGTAATGGCTGTATATACGATCAGTTTCTAAAGTTGATAAACGAATTCTCACCTTTCCTATTCTCTGATCTTTTCCATCATCTTTGCTTCCATTGATGTGGCAATTATCAAACACTCCAATTGTGATTACAGTACATGGGTCATAAACTTCCCAAGTATACTGCTCGTTCCATCGAGGAGACAGAGCGTCAAGGAGGGTTCTGGTTCGAATCCATTTATTCCCATACTTGGCCACACAATATGCATCAGTAAATTTACCTTCTCTGCTCTTCATGGGAAGCAAATTCTTTGCACTCAAAATCCCAAGTTCTAGAATTCCAATGCTAGATTTTCTTAGGTGCTTTGAAGATGGCTGTAGATCACTGCTAAAATGTGTGGATTCATCAAGGACATGGTAGCCTGCATCTAAACAGATGCGAAGTAAAATCTTGCTTGAGAATTTTTCTTTCTTCTTATTAATGCCTTCCTCTTCAGCCACTGAAGGTCTGTGAAGATTGAACCATCGAGGATCCGGGAGCTTACTAGTCTCATGTCTTGAGGGCGCCTCTCTCACCGGTATAATTACTCTTCCTAAAATTTCATCCTTGCCAGGTCCAACCCGATCATCAACAGACACAATAAGAAGATCCTCTAAAGGCTCAGAAGCAACAAACATAAGCTCTTCATTCCATATTGGATTTATATTTCGCATTTGTGAAGGCCTAGTAGCCCTGAGCTGATTCCCAAGTTGAATCTTTACATAAACATCCAGTGCTCGCCCTTTCTCAAAGGGGACAAGATCTTGTGCTTCGATGACCTGAACTCGAAGATAATATAGCTTGGGTGAGAAGTAAACCTTTGATCTGGTGTTAGCCATATTTGAATGACTAATGTTGTGTGCATCAGAGTGCCATGCATCTGGAAATGATTCATCAGCTTGTGTTCCGATCCAAACTGAAAGCATCATTTCTCCTGTAGTTTTAAATCCCTTTTTATCCTCCAATTTGTACCATTGAGGAGCCAATGGACTATCTGGTGGAACTCGCAGAGGAACGTCTGGTAGCTCAAAGAAAACTCTACCCACAAAATCATCTTTGCCAAAATCCTTATCTTTCACAGTAACTTCAACCAAATTTGATTGCAATCTTTCTTTTGAGAAAGCAAAAATTTGATTCCATACCGGGTTTGTGTTCTTCTCCAAGTGTTTGGTGACGCCTTTGTAGTTTCCAAGCTTGACTTCAACATAAGGGTCAAGGCTCCCTGAAACATCCATGACAGGAAGACCTCTTGCCTTAACCACGCTCACATATAGGTAATGCATCTGCTCCACCAAATCATAAGTACTGGAAGTTTTGTCTACTCCTCTGTAACGCAGACGCGCTGCTACTGGAGGGCTAGTCTCCACTAAGAGGAATTCCGGATTCTGCTTTGGCATTTGCATTTGCATTACATTTGTTGGCCCAGCTTTGGCAAAATCCATTCTTGTCTCAGCAACTGGAGCCTTTTGAAAAAGAGTTTCAAAACCAGACCCAGATGACAGTGGCGGAGGAGCAGCTGCAGCTGGAGGAGGAGGACCTGCTGCAGTCCCAATTGAGTGAAAAGTCCTCACTTCTTTTTCCTTCTTTTTCTTCTTCTTCTCATCGAAAACTTTAACATCTTCATCAAACTCCTGCTGCTTGTGCTGCTGCCCGCTGTTGTTGATTTCTTGCAGAGGAGTTTCTTCATTTTCTGGACTGTTGCCATCAGTTGTTGGTGCTGCAAACCGAGACCCATCATGGACTGCAAACATTTTAAGTGCAATATCGCCTTTGATATGCGAGAAAAGACCTCTTTTATCAAGAGGGTAACGCTGAACATTTGCCTCAGATTCAGACAAAGGAAGAGAAACACCTGAAATTCTGACTCGTCCAAGAAAATTCTTCTGATGACCATGACCACTCTTCCAATCATTAAACACAGTTACATCAATGGTGGTGTTGGGAAGATCTCTAGGGTTATTTATGTTGAAAACAAGCTTCTCATTCCAATAAGGATTAAGGTCTTTAGGCTTGGTTTGAGTCCTTTGTTTCTGCCCACCAAACTCCACTTCAACAAAGGGACTAGCAGATCCTTGACCATCCTTTGGCATAAGATCACTAGCATCAAGAACTTCCACTACAAGCTTAGCCATGGTGGTAAGAAGAGAATTGTTTCTTCTTCTCTTCTATTTATGATCTAAAATGAATGGAAGGTAAAGGGGTAGAGAAAAAGTAGGAGTGGAAAAGAAGATGAAGATGAAGATGAAGATGAAGATGAAGAAGAAGAAGACAACAGAAACAAATAATGGTGGTGGTAGGAGCAGAAGAATAGGAGATGGAGATGGAGATGATGAAAATAAGATGGGCAGCACAGCGCTCATTCGTTTGGAGTATGAAGACAGAAACATATATGCAATGTTCCTAGAAAGGGAATGAAAAAGATACATAGAAATATGTCATTTGGTGGCCCCTTCCCTCCACCCTCATTCATATACCTTTGATAGAGGCAGATTCTAACACACTTTCTAATTTGTTTGTGGATAGAAATGAAATTAAGAGACCATTGAGATTGAGATGATTAGAGTTACAATTACTTAAATGAATAACTCTATACCTTAAATTTTGACAAACCAAAAAAAAAAATGAACGTGTCTACAAAAGATTGGTAATAACATAGTATTTTCAAAGTTAGAAGCAAAATAATAATTTGTTTGTTCATAAGAAGACTAAGTTATAAAATATGAACGGTTAGATTTAGTCATTCTCATATTTCATTTGTTTAAATAAAGTCTTTACTATTTTGTTCGTTTGGTTTGATTTTTTTATTAATTAAAAGAATTTTTTTAATGATAAAGTATTTTTCAAAATATTTGGAGTCGTTTGATTATTATTGAACAAAAAATTTTAGAAATTAAAAAAAAATTTATTTTTTATTTAAAGAAATCTAAAATTTAAGTTTTTGATAATAGAGTTTTTTTAAATTTTTTAAAAAATAAATTATCTAAAATACTTTTACTTTATTTTAAAAATTTTGTGTTATTTCTTTAAAATATAATATTAAATATTTATCTATTAAAATAATTACTCAAATTTTTTCAAAAATTATTTATTACAATCAAACGACTAATAAATTTTTATTAAAAATTTTATTTACAATAATTTTAAAAATTAAAAAAAAATTATTTAAAAATTATACTAAACAAACCCTAAATACAGTTGTATAATATAATTGTTGTACCGAGTTTTATAAAAGAAAATAAATGTATGTGGGGTTTGGTTATATTTGGCAGAGAAAAATGTTTAGGTAGTGGCATTGAAGAATGATATTTTTAGTTTTGTTGTGGGGGAGATGACGTTGAAACTTGAAATGAAAGCGATCACTTCATTCAATCCATCAAACACATGAAAGTTTTTTCTTTTTTAAAATTTTTTTAATTTCAAAAAGCAATCTTAACTTTTAGGAGGATCTCTCCCTTTCAAGGAATTAGGCAGATGAGATCCATTATTATTATTATTGTTATTATTATAATTAATACCAAACAGTAAAGTGGAGTTTGTTGTCGACTCTTCTTTCTCTCCGTCTTTCTTTGCCCTAAAAGGTCAGCAATCTCATAATTCTCCTTTTGCCAAATTGTAATCTATACATTGATTGATTGATTTCATACCCCTTTATTTTATTTTATTTTATTTAATTCTTTATTTTGATATTTTTAATATTTCAGCTTTACAAAAACAGCAAGTGAGGATATACATACCCAGGTTTCTTGAAGCTGTATAATTCTGTGAGTACTGTCGGAGTCTGACTGAAAGACAGACAGAATTCAATGGAGTGAGGTTTCAATTTGATCCGCAACATTTGACTCGCTAATTTTCAGGAACTCCAAATCAGGCGGACAAGAAACAAACATGAAACCAAAGCTATCCTCATATCGGGGTGGATAAATAATAAATAAATAAATAAATAATTATTAATATTCTCCTTATTTTCTCTAGTTTAAAAATAGAGATGATATTATAGACAAATTTCACTCACAATCCCTAAATTTCGCATATAAATTTTATATTACAATAATAGTTATATATAAATTCTCCATAAATTTAATTATATTTAGATGAAGATAAATCATCAAAGATTTATATTTATTTAACCAATCAAAATTCATTAAATATTAATTTTTCTTTTGACATGAATAACATAATATAATTTATCTAATTTATATTTATAAATATTATCTAATAAAATCAAAATAGGAATGGATTTTTATAACATTTTTATCAATGATATAAAAAAGAATGAATTTTTTATCATACTTTGTTATTTAATAATTATGCGTAGTTATTTAACAATTAAATTTAAATTTTAGAAGTCGAGAATTTTTTTACTAAAAAAGAAAATAAATATAAAAAAATATTGAAATGAATAAATAAATAAATAAATGAACCACGGAAATTGAATTGACAGGACAGAGAGAGAAGGGGTATTTGGGTAAATTTACGAATAGAATGGTCCAGATTCTATTTCGTTTTTGTCAATAAAGAAAGGCTGCTTTCAAGATTTCTAGTGATGGAATTTTGACCACTAAATACACGGTGGAGCGGCAACTGTACAAAATTCAAAGAATCTTCCTTCGTTCTTCTATTTTTTATTTTATTTTTTATTTTTTTAAATAGAACACTTTTTTTCTATGATCACAATAAAATATCCATATAATTCAAATTTTTTATTATTAAAAAAAAATTAATTAAATTTTTTTTTTGAATAGAACACTTTTTTTTATGATAACAATAAAATATCCATATAATTTAAATTTTTTATGATTAAAAAAAATTAATGTAAATTTTTTTAATTTTTTGTGCAGGTTGATTAGTATTAAAAAAAAATTTAAAAATTAAAAAATAATATTTTAAAATTTTTTAATTTTTAATTTTTTTAATAGAAAAATTCTTTTAAAAAATTAAATGGTCTATTGTTATTTTATTTAAAAATTTATATTATTATTTTTTTTTTAATTTTTAAATACAACACTTTTTTTCTATTATAATAATAAATATCCGTATAATTCAAATTTTTTACGGTTAAAAAAAATTTAATGTGAATTTTTTTAATGTTAAATTTCTTTATTTTATTGTGCCGCTTGGTAGTATTAAAAAAAACTTTTAAAAATTAAAAAATAATATTTTAAAATTTTTAATTTTTAATAGAAAAATTCTTTTAAAAAATTAAATAGTCTATTTTTATTTTATTTAAAAATTTTATATTATTTTTTAAATATAATATTAAATTAATTATATAATTTTTTTAAAAAATTATTTATAAAAATCAAATAATTATATAATTTTTATTAAATTTTTTATAAAATATTTATTTATAAAAAAAATTGTTCCAAATATTTTTATTTAAAATTTATATTAAATAATCTCTAAAAGTTATTTATTCACGCCTAGAAATTTACTATAAATATTCATACTTTAATTAAAAAAATATTATAAAGATAGTAATTTATCATTAAAGATAATTTAACTTAATTAAAAAAAATAGTATTACTCGTTATGCTGTTTTAACAGACAATTGTCTACTTAAGCTCTAAACTTTTTCTCATAATAATTTTTTTTGCAATCATAGAACGATGAAGAAAGAGATCAATATTTAAGAAAATTCAAACAACAAAAAGAACTTTTTTTATAAAAATATTTAAAAAATAAGAATATTTACTTTTACAAATATTTTTATATTTAGAAAAAATTAAAATATAATAAAAATGAATTAAAAATTATTTAAAGTATTGATAAGGGTGTACAGAGTGAATTTTATTTTTTAATTTTTTAAAATAGTATACGAATAAAATAGCGATAGGAGTAAAGAGACAAATTTGTATAAAAATAAATAGAACAAAATTATTTACATCATATTTAAAGTTTTCTCACAAAATTAATATCAAAAATATAAATTTTTTTGTATATAAACCAACGATGATATGATGATATTTATTAATAAAAAATATAAAATTAATATAATAAATAAGAAGAAATAATATAAATAAAGTGACAATCAATTCTATTAATATTATATTAGTTTATATCATATGATTTATACTTATTTAAAGTATATATATATATATATAAAAACACTATTGATTGTAATAAAAATAATAAATAAAATCTTAAAAATAAAAATGGACGTATTCACAGTATCATTATCTTAATTTAAGAGTAGATGATTGATGATGTAGCGAAGATAAAGATTAATTAGTTGAAGCGGTGATGTGTCGGCAGCTATTACCCATCACTATCTCAAAAACAAAAAATCAATTGTCAACATCACATCGAATATGTATGTATTATAATAAATTTTCGTAAATAATTAAAAGTTTTAATTTTAATTTTAATTTTAATTTTAATTTTAATTTTAATTTTAATTTTAATTATAGGTATGTATCTAGTAATCTAATTTCATTAATTTAAGAAGCTAACATATTATGAGCTGTCACATACTTGTCGTTAGAAGTTCAATTTTTAATCGATGTACGATGTGATTCATTACAACAATACATGTGATTGTGTGCATGTGGACCATATTATCAACGTTTTTCTTTCCCTTTCTATGGGTTCCTTACAATTCAAAATTTCATAAATAATAATTTAGAAATTATTATAATATAAAAATTTTTAAATTTGAGTCAAGTCAAAAAAAAATTTTGTTTACTATTATAGGAGAGAATGACTTATATATCTCTATGGTTTGACTAATACTAGATTGGTTAGTTCTAATAATTTCAAAAGCATTCATAAAAATTACAAGTATAACTTCGTTTAATGGTAGTTATTTAAAAAAATTATTCTAAACTCTTAATTAAAAATAAATATAATAATAATAAGTATTATTCATAATACATTGATAATTAAATAATTATGCATACAATATAATTAAAATATAAATTTATTTAGATGATACTATATTAACAACTAAATTTAATTACTATTAAAAAATCAAATTAAATAAATATTAATTTATTAATAAATATTTAATAAAATATATTATAATATAATATTTATGATTATATCATAATCTAAATAACATATATTTATGTATAGTTAAAATATATTTAATATAATAAAAATAAAATATATTATCTATAAAATAAATAAATTTGTAATATATTAATAAATACTATAGTATAAATGTACTACTAATTAATAATATTATTTATTTTATTTTATATAAATATCTTATATTTTGTTAATAAAATTTTAATAATTATTTTAGATAAACTATTATGATCATAGAAGTATGTTTGTCATTTAAAAATAAATTAATTTTTTTTGAATATTTTAAAAATTATTGAAATTTATCGGTTAAATTTTAAGGACTTATAATTTTTATAATATTTTTTAAAATAAATAAATAAATGGTATATATTTACATTAAGAAAATCAAATTGTAACCAACTTCCAACTATGTATTGAGAATTGAATAGAGCTAAGAATCTTTTTCAAAAAACTCCAAAAAGGAAGAAAGAGATAAGATTATATAATTTAATTTGGTTTTAAAAGGGGTGCTGTTGAGTAGGAAGAGGACATGCTTAAATTATTCATTAGACAACAAATCTTAAGAGATGTAATTAGCTGTAATATTATTAATACTGTTAGTCAAACAACATCAACAATACATATGCTTATGTGTTGTTTTAATATGCTGGATTGGAATCATAAGTAGATTAGTAATCTCTTAATTTTATATAATTTTTTATATAATTTATAAATTATTAAATTTAGATATATTTAATAATTGAGATTAAAATTAAATATATATAATTAATAAATAATAATTAATGTATCATAATTAATGCATAGGTAAAAGTTGATAAGGGATGATTCATCATTTTGTTATATATATAGCTAACACATTTACCACTTCATCGGCTAATTTCTCACATTTCTTTTGATCAAAATGTGACTTTCATCCTAAAAAATACAAATCTCCACACATACGTCTCTTATATATTCAGATGTCTTCTACATTGCAGACAATCGTATTTTTTAAATTTTTGTAAATTTAATAAAAAATAACATTATTATATGCAAAATTATCATCATTTTTAAATTTATGCGAACTACTACAAATTCGTTACAATGAAATTATATAATAAGTTAGGTTAGGGTGTATGATCGTAGACCAGTAGGTAAACATAGTGAATCCCAACAACACAACACAACACAACAAAACGTCAAACAAAAGCATTTGATTTCATGTAATTTCACAAGGAGGATGATCATAATCATAATCATAATCATAATCATAATCATAAATAATAATAATATGGAAACGGAATGGAATCGTGAATGGGGATGAAAGCTTTTTTTGTAGATTTTGTTTCGTAGCATAAAAGGCACATGCAAATACAAATGCAACCAGCACATGCCAGCTTTTCTGCTTTCTTTTTTCAACAAAAGTAAATACTAAAATATTTATGAACAAATCTGCCACCACACCAACACCCACTTCTTTCACCTTTTGCCTTTATGCCTATTTCTGTATATCCTTTTCTTCTTTATACATATAATTTCACTTTCATATGCTTTGCTTTTGCTTATTATGCATATTCATTTTGATTCATAATCAACTCTCTTGCCTTCTCTTTTGGGTTAGTCTATTGGCAAAGAGAATATTACCTATTAATATTCTTCATTTTTAACAGTTGAGATTAAATCTAACACATATAATTAATATGTAACTAAATACATCGTAATTAATATACATATGATATACAATTTTAATTACTAAAAATCTTTAAATCTAATTGTGTAGAAAAGATAATTTATTCTTCTTTTATAACCTTACAATACAACTACGACCAAATAGGGATTTTAATATTTGGGCCATAACTCTCTTACTTTTGGACCGCAACAGCAAACAAGTCCAATAGATATTAAACCCTTTTTCTAAGTGCGAGAATATGACCATTGCCCCCCTATATTTTTGACTAATTAATCAAATTACCCCTTAGTTTTAAATAATTACTCGTTACATTCTACCGTTTGGTTGATTGAGGAAAAAATTAATATTTTGAGGGTAAATAGGTAATTTAATAAATTTAATTAATTTAAACAAAAATATTTTGAGAACTTGATTTTTTAATTTTTTGAGGGTTATTTATGTCAATTTGTAATAAGTATAATTTAATATTATTAAAATACTATTTTATTTAAAATTAATATTTTATTTTTAAATGGCTACTAGTGGGACCTACATTTTATAAATTAAGACTTATTTTGTTTGTAAAGTTAAAAATTGAGGGTATTTTAGTAAATTCAATAAATTTCCGTCAGTCAACCAAACGGCAGGACATAACGAGTAATTTTTTGAAACTAAGAGGTGATTTGGTTAGTTGACTAAAAATATAGGGGGGTAATGGTCATATTCCCTTCTAAGTGCCTTGGGATTTTTTAGGCCTCTCTACATGAAAACTTTATAAAATCTTTATTTATATTAATTTATAAAATATTTTAAAAATCATGCACGTAAATATTTTTTATATACTTATAATCTATTTTTAATTTATATTAAAATACAATAAAAAGTATTTGAGAAGGAGAACCAAAATTTTATCTTATCTTATTTTTATAGGTTATTATGAAGAAAATTTGTTAATAGATATTTATATGTGATAAAAATATTTATCAAATATTGAGTTTAAACAATCAACAATTTAGTTTAAGTTTAAAAGCTGCATATTTAATAAATTACAAAAAAAATTATATATAGAGTCATTTTTATATTATAGGAATTAATATATAATTTAAAAAATATATTTATGGGTATATTAATAAAAGGGGTGATATTACAAATATAATATGTGGGGTAGAAATATGATGACTCGATTTTAACATCTATTTTATAGAGTGCAGTAGCATTTATTTTTTTCTTTTTGTCTGAAGTTTGAACATGATTAAAATTTAAATTTAACTAAAATATGAATTTTATCAATATATTTATTTTTTTAATCTTAAATGTCTGAATATAAATGTTAAAATGTATATTTTTTATAAAAATAAAAAATTTAAAACCAGTATATTGATATATTAAGTTGTTGACATATAAAAAATTAAGTAATAAACTAAAAATATTATTAAAAAATAAAATATTTAATTTATTAACATATTAGTTATTTAGATTAAGTTAAAAATTTTAACTTAATTATATTCAGACATTTTTAATAAGTTTTTATATATAAGTTAAAAAATAAATAACTCTTAAATATTTTAATAAAATTATTTAAAATTAGATAAAAAAAAACAAACATGCTCTAAATGTTTGAATATAATATTCAAAATAACCATTTTTTTCCACTTAATGTATATTTATGTGTATTAATTAATGTAACCATTAAAGTCTCTTAAATTAATAAAGAGGTCGGTTCAAATTCCGCTTAAACAGTTTAAGAGGATTTAGGTTATGTTCTTGTAACTATTATTAGAAAAAAAAGACCTGGCCCAATTTATACCACGACCAATAGCCAAGCCCAATAAATGATGGAATTTCGCTGAAACTTCCTTGGGCTTGATTTTGGGCCTCTACAAAACCAAAACCAGCTTATTGGGTTTGGGGCAATTTAACTTTGTTTTGAATTTTGAAATAGTTTTTTGTCCAGCTTTACTAATTGATTAATATCCTGATCGTGATTGTTTTAAGATGTTTGGTATCAATTTTCTTAAATTTAGAAACTTCTGGAGAGACAGAATGATCTTAAACAACAATAATAAAATATTTAACAAATAAATAAAAAAATAAAAAAGCAATATGTATACATATATAAGCTTAATTGTAGCCACGTAGAATACCACGTGGTGACAAGGAGCTACACGTGCCAATTACCCAATTAACGATATGGATACAACATATGCTTATTCATTGGCTAAACGATAATACGTTGCACTCGCAAAACCATCGTTTCCTTTAATTTCCCAAATCAAAGCAAACTGATTTTCAATCACAATCTCACTCAAAACAACAATATGATCAATTTGGTTGCAATATGTCTTGTTGTGAGCTCACTAGCAGCCGTAGGAGTGAGGTCTCCATCCCCAAGTGATCAGAAAATTATTCCTCGGAAAAGCCAAAATGAAGAAGTTGTAATTGTTAAGGAAGGTCACAGAGTGGTGGTTGTCGAGTTTGATGAGGAGGGCAAACACAATACTAAGGTTTCTATTTCACCGGAACATGAGTATCAATTCCCTAAGCCTAAGCCTGCTTCTGATGAGGAGGAGAAGATTTCTACTGCCGCGGAAGATGCATTGAACAACGTTAAGGATAAGATTAAGGAAGCTTCATCTGTTCTTCCTGATTTAAAATCGACTCGGCATGGTCCTGGAGAACTTATATGTGATGCTTATGGGAAATGCAAGCACAAGATTGCTATTGCCATCGAGAAAGCTAAGGACAAAGCGTCCGGAGCTGCACATGAAATTGCTGCGAAGCATAAGGAAATGGCGCATGAGGCGAAGGAGACGGTTCAGGATGTGATTGCTAAGGAGGAGGAGATTGATAATGAGCTGCAAGATGCATATGACAACGGTAAACATACTGCGTCGAAGAAGGCTTCCGGGGCGAAAGAGGCTGCGAAGGATGCGTTAGGTGAAGCCAAAGAGACTGCCTCCGAGAAGGCTTATGAGGCCAAGGAGGCTGCAAAGGATGCATTAGGTAAAGCCAAAGAGACTGCGTCCGAGAAGGCTTACGAGATGAAAGAAGGTGCTAAAGAGGCAATCAAAGATGTAATGGATGTGGGGAAGGCGATTAGGGAAGATGTAGTCCGGAACGTGACAGAGGAGGTGGAGAATGTTGGGGAGAGTGTTGTGGAGAAAGCAAAAGAAGCAAAAGAAGGCACTGAGCATGCTGCTAAAAGCTTTGCTAACTCTCTGAGTACCAAACGATTGGCTGAGACAGTTAATGCTATGACGGGTGTGTTGAATCTGCTGGGAGTTTCTACTGCTTATGGAATGAGTATATGGGTTACGTTTATGTCAAGCTATGTATTATCTTTTTCTCTGCCAAGGCAGCAATTCGGAATAGTACAAAGCAAGATATACCCCGTATATTTCAGGGTAATGGCTTGTAGTATTGGATTGGCTTTGTTGGGGCATACGCCTTGGCTTTTCTCAAACAAAGCTGGGTTATTTCAAGGATATAATCTTCTGGCTTCCATTCTGATGGTGTTGGCTAATTCTATGTATTTGGAACCTCGAGCCACTAAGGTACGTATGCAAACAGTATCACTAAACGCTAGTTTGTTCTGCTGCTGGACGTTAAGTTTTTGCCCATGTAGGTGATGTTTGAGAGGATGAAGGTTGAGAAGGAAGAAGGGAGAGGAAGAGAGAGCCTAAGTGGTGAAACAAGCAGCAGTAAGGGGACCGAGCAACAGCCGGCAACGACCACAACGGAAGCAGAATCCAGGAGAGAGCAAGAGGCAGCAATCAGAACAAAAATGGGGAGATTGAGCGAGAGGTTGAGGAAGCTAAATACATGGTCTTCAGTGCTAAACATAGCGACACTAATGTCTTTGACTTGGCATCTTGTTTACTTAGGAGGGAAAAGGACTGTCAGTTCATAAAAGTTTATCATAATACACTAATAAGTTTTTATAATTTTAAAAAAAAATTATTAAGTTTTACGAAAATTTTAATGATAAATAGTATTATTACGTTTTTATTTCTAATATTTTATTTATTATCGATCATTAATTATTATTTTTGATTATTATTTATTTCACTATATATATGATTAAAATCTTTATCGAATGTTTTACACAATAATATTATCATTATCGTCGTTTGAGTAGTCATTAGTTATAAATTTAAAGTTAAAGTTTTCGAATTTAAAATTTCAATTTTAGATTTACAGTTAATAGTTATTCAAACGACGATAATAATAGTATCATTATATAGAGCGTTCGACAAGAATTTTAATCATATATATGGTGAAACAAATGGTGATTAGAGGTAATGGTTAACGATAATTAACGGCCGACAATAAATAAGATATTAGAGGTAAAAATATAATAATATTATTCACCATTAAAATTTCTGTCAAATTTAATGGACTAGGACTTAATAGTCTCTTTTTAAAATTATAAAGATTTGTAAGTATATTATGACAAATTTTTAGGACCTGTCAGTCTTTTTTTATTTAGGACAGATATGACTTGTTGAACAATGGTACTAATCTTTATTTATATTAATTTATAAATGTACTTATAATCTTTTTTAATTAAATATATATTAAAAAAATACAATAAAAAGTATTTAAAAAGAGAAAAATAAAATTTTATATTATTTTTATTGTTTATTATGACAAAAAAATTTGTGGATAGATATTTGTATATGATAAAAATATTTAACAAATATTGCGTTTAAACAATCAACAATTTAATTTTAGTTTAAAAGTTGCATATTTAATAAATTATAAAAAAATATTATCTTAATTTATATATAGGGTTATTAAGAAGATTTAGGTTACCTTGTAATTATTATTAAAAAAAAGACCTGGTCCAATTTATACCGCGAGGAACGCTCAAGCCCAATAGATGGTGGAGTTTCGTCGTAACTTTCTTGGGCTTTCTTTTGGGCCTTCACAAAACAAAACCAGCTAATTGGTTTGGGAGTATAGAACTTTGTTTTGAATGTTGAAGCATCTTTTTGTCCAGCTTTAGTAATTGATAAATATCTTGATCGGGATTGTTTTAAGATGTTCGGTATCGATTTTCTTTTAAAAAAAAAAAATTAGAAAGTTCCGGAGACATAAAGAATTATGTTAAACAATAAAAATAAAATATTAATAATAAAGTTTTGGGAATTGGGAGACCTAACACAACTTTCTAAAAATAAATAAATAAGAAGCAATGTGTATATGTGTATAAGCTTAATTGCAGCCACGTAGAACACCACGTGGTGACAAGGAACTACACGTGTCAATTACCCGGTCATCGATATGCATACAACATGCTTATTCATTGGCTAAATAATAATACGCTACACGGGTAAAACCATCATTTCCTTTAATTTCCAAAATCAAATCCAACTGATTTTCAATCACAATCTCACTCAAAACAACAATATGATGAATTTGGTTGCAATATGTCTTGTTGTCGGTTCACTAGCAGCCGGAGGAGTGTGGTCTCCATCCGCAACTGACCAGAAAATTAAACCTCAGAAAAGCCAAAATGAAGACGTTGTAATTGTTAAGGAAGGTCACAGAATGGTTGTTGTTGAGTTTGATGAGGAGGGCAAGCACAATACCAAGGTTTCTATTTCACCAGAACATGAGTATCAATTCCCTAAGCCCAAGCCTGCCTCTGATGTAGAGGAGAAGATTTCTGCTGCTGCCGAAGATGTTTTGAGCAACGTTAAGGATAAGATTAAGGAAGCTTCTTCTGTTCTTCCTGATCTTAAAACGACTGTGCATGGTCCTGGAGAGCTTATATGTGATGCTTATGGGAAATGCAAGCACAAGATTGCTATTGCAATTGAGAAAGCTAAAGATAAAGTGTCCGGAGCTGCACGTGAGACCGCTGCGAAGCAGAAGGAGATGGCGCATGAGGCGAAGGAGACAGTTCAGGATGTGATTGCTAAGAAGGAGGAGGTTGATAATGAGGGTAGAGATGTTCTGCAAGATGCATATGGTAAGGCTAAAGAGTCTGCGTCGGAGAAGGCTTCCGGGGCGAAAAAGGCTGCGAAGGATGCGTTAGGTAAAGCCAAAGAGACTGCCTCCGAGAAGGCTTATGAGGCCAAGGAGGCTGTAAAGGATGCATTAGGTAAAGCCAAAGAGACTGCGTCCGAGAAGGCTTACGAGATGAAAGAAGGTGCTAAAGAGGCAATCAAAGATGTAATGGATGTGGGGAAGACGATTAGGGAAGATGTAGTCCGGAACGTGACAGAGGAGGTGGAGAATGTTGGGGAGAGTGTTGTGGAAAAAGTAAAAGAAGCAAAAGAAGGCATTGAGCATGCTGCTAAAAGCTTTGCTACCTCTCTGAGTACCAAACGATTGTCTGGGACAGTTAATGCTATGACGGGTGTGTTGAATCTGCTGGGAGTTTCTACTGCTTATGGAATGAGTATATGGGTTACGTTTATATCAAGCTACGTATTATCTTTTTGTCTGCCAAGGCAGCAATTTGGAATGGTACAAAGCAAGATATATGCTGTCTATTTCAGGGCAATGGCTTGTAGTATTGGATTGGCTTTGTTGGGACATATGCCTCAACTGTTCTCAAACAATGCTGGGAAGTTTCAAGGATATAATCTTCTGGCTTCCATTCTGATGGTATTGGCTAATTCCATGTATTTGGAACCTCGAGCCACTAAGGTACGTATGGGTACAATTTCACTAAACACTAGTTTGTTCTTCTGCTTCATGAATGCATAACGATTTTGTTACGTAAATTTTTGCCCATGTAGGTGATGTTTGAGAGGATGAAGGTTGAGAAGGAAGAAGGGAGAGGAAGAGAGAGCCCAACTGGTGAAACAAGCAGCATGGCAACCGAGCAGCGGGCGGCAACCACCACAACTCATGAAGCAGAGACTAGTAGAGAGCAAGAGGCAGCAATCAGAACAAAAATGGGGAGATTGAGCGAGAGGTTGAGGAAGCTAAATACATGGTCTTCGGTGCTAAACGTAGCAACACTAATGTCTTTGACTTGGCATCTTGTTTACTTGGGACAGAGGCTTCATACGACTGTGTGAACAATGGTACTACACTTACAGCTCAGGTATTGAGTTGTTGGGGGGTGTTTATGGAGTTGTACTCTTTGGTTGAGATATGCCTATAATGAGCTAATAGGAAAACGAGTGTAGATTTGTATTGTATTGTGTTGTATTGTATGTAGTGTAGGCATATGCGTTGTATGTTACCTTTTGGAAATACCTTAAATGGGTAAATGTTGGGTTGCTAATAAACCAGAAAGAAGATTTACAGTTGAAATTTATTTTTGTTATATGTGCTTCATTTGGATTATATTTGGAATTGGGGTTTGAATTATCAAATAATTAATTAAGTATAAATTATGGTTTTAAATAAATAATTAATTTGTTTTGGTTATACATATGATAGGATGGAAAATTTGTATTTAAGATTTTATAGTGTTGTGTACGTAATGATTAAAATAAATACATGTTATTTGATCATATTTTTTGTGTTTAAAACTTTGTTTGAAATTATAGTGTATTAATTTATTGATTTTGAAAGTAATATTAATATTTAATATCTATTATTTTAGATACATCATGCTAATACTCTTTACCATCTCAAGCCCCAGAGGTTTCCTACTCTCTGCTAGAAAATGAAACCAAGCTTAAGAATTAAGAAATTCTAGAATAACTCAATTGAAGTCTTTACAATAATTGGTGACATTTCTAAAATAGAAGACTCTAGAGGGGCTAAATTGAAAATGAAAATCACATGCTAAATTAAGATTACTTGGCTCGTAATTTGTCTTATAGTACCAAACTTGCCCTTAGTCATTTATTTTGTTTCTTGCGATGTTATAAAAGCAAAGATCATTTTGTTTAGGTGGACGACATTAGAACTTTAATGTCATCTTAATTTGCTAATTCATATAAACATCATTGTATTACAGAGGTAGTATGTTATATGATACAAACTTATTTAATGTATTTTGAGCACTTTCCAAAGATATTAATTCAATTTTGATGCAACATCGCAATACACACATCAACACCAAACAAAGTAATACACTACATATTTCTTGGCGATTTTTTTTTTTATCAAATATATGAAGGAAATACAAAGATAAAGTTAGAAACTTCAAACCATGTGTCCATTAATCACTAGTGCTTGTTTAATTTAACTTTTTTATTGACTAAAAGAATTTTTTAATAATAAAAATTATTTTTAAAATTTTTAATATATTTTCATTGACATTAGTTGTGAATTAAAAAAATTACTTTCTTTATATTACAAGAAGTCTAAAATTTGAACTTTTAACATAGAGTTTCTCTAACTTTTTTAAAAAATAAAATTGTTTAAAATGTCTTTATTTTATTTTAAAAATTTTACGTTATTTCTTTAAAATAAAATATAAAAAAATTCTATTAAAATAATTACTCAAATTTGTCAAAAGTTAGTTATAACAACTAAATAATTAATAAATTTTTGTTCAAAACTCTACTCATAAAAGATCTATGAATAATAAATCTATTATAAAAAACTTTATTTAAAAAATTATACCAAACATACTATTAACAATAGATCATTTTCAACCTTTTTCAAAGGAGGAATTGTAAAACACTTTTATTTTAAAAAATTTATGTTATTCCTTCAAAATAAAACATTAAACATTTATCTATTAAAGTAATTAATTATTTAAATTTTCTTAAAACTTATTTATAATAATCAAACAATTAATAAAATTTTGTTAAAAACTCTACAGATAATAAATCCACTCTAAAAAGTTCTATTTGAAAAATTATATCAAATAAACCCTAAATCTTTTATCCTACACTTATAACAGACATCCTTTTGCTTAATTTTAAAAATATAATTAAATAATCATTCATGATTAACTAAATTGTTGATATAAATATCTCAAAAAAATCTCAAGTGTTTTAAAACTTACTATTTTTAGGTTGGATATTCATCACTTTCAATCCAAATCCTATCAATCGAATCACTTTTTCTAAACATATGAGACTAAGCGAAACAATCAACGTAACGTATTGATATTGGTGATTTTGATTTGTTTTTACAATTTGCAAAAGAAAAACATAGGTGTGTTTGCTAACCACAAACTTTTACTCGGCGACTAATTATCAACCACTCGCGTGCTTATATTTCAGAGCTAATGATTTTATTTCTCAATGGCAGTGAATCAAAAGCATACCCGTATTCCATATAATTGTTTCGTTGTTTCCCTGTTGTACAATGTTTCCCACCAAATATAAGTTTCTGTGTCCGTGTAAAAATATGCTTTGATTCGAGAATTGACCAAGAGATTAATGTCGAGAGTAGTGCAACACTAGAAATCTAGGTTTGACAGAAGTTCTTACAATCTTTTTCTCCCAGTGCAGACAAAAACAAGATGGATTGTCGGTAGAGCTGACTGAGACCTATTCGCCAACGGCAACAAATGGAATTCCCCTGACAAACAAAAGTAGACACAAAATAACTGGTCAGAAGTCATTAGGATCAGCAATTTAAGTCAAAACATGAAGAAAAGAAAAACAGTTAAAGATGAAAGATGTAGAAAATTACAAAATTCTTGAAGACATGTTTCATGCATCCATTCATCAATGGTGAAAAACTTAAGAATGCACCTCTTGCCCGAGAAAAGATGAGTCAACTATGGGTTAAGTGTTACCACGAAATTGACATCTAATTACAATTCCATACAACCTATGTTATACATGTGCACTAACAATCACAGATTTATAGAAGTCAGATATGACCGGCCTCTTCTTAAAAGGAAAACGGATATATGATCATTCTCAAACACATAAACCAAGCATACCCAGATTTTTAAAGTATCTATATTGGAATCCTCAAATAATAGGAGATAAACTAACACAAACACAGATAGGAGCATGGGTAGAAGCATCTCAAGTGCCAAGGCAATACAGAGATTCAAAATTTTATTATGTACGCAGTTATTTGCCATCATCAAATGAATATGCTACTCAAAACATGAAGTCATCATAAAACTCAACAACCAAGCTTACCAGCCTCCGTGCCTTGAGAAATAATCATTATCCAGAGATATAGCTAGAGCTACAGCTACAGCTCTCTCTGACAGGGTCAGTGGACGAGTGACTTCCAACTCTTGAATCTGACCCAGGATATAAAATAGAATATTAATAGAAGGAATAACAAATAAGAGAATTCAGCTTCCAGTGCAGTGTTTTACCATACTGGCAGGGCCAGTCTTGGAACTAGGATCAGCACTCCCAAATCGGATCACATATTGACCAGCATCGGTAAAGATCTGATATGCATTGCAAAAGAATGACATATTCCATGTAGTTAGCACAAATTGTACTGTTTTCAAGCCATAGTAAAAAACCTTACTCTTTACAATTCATAACAAATTCTATCAGTTTTGCTAAAATATAATATACAAAAGATCTTTGACTATAGATCATAATCCAGTAGAATAGAGCATGACTTGTAGAATCAAATGATGGTGTAGCACCAGTTTGCTAAAATGAGCAAACAAAATTTTGTTTCCATTAGATAAAAAAAATCAAATAAACCTAACATCATCTAATATATCCTGTATAGTTTTACTAAAAGAAATTATTTTTTGTTTTTTGGGCTTCTCGCTTTTTTTTTTTTTTAATTTGGCCAGATACATAGATAGGCTTTCACACTGCTGTGCATATCTCACATTGCAACAGAATAGTTTGACAAGTTTTATAGGGAAGATTCTGCTTAAAGACATGCAATGACGACGACAACAGTGAATAGTAACGACATGACTAAATGCCAAAAGTATTTTAAATTATTGTGTCGCCTGGGTGTGGATGGCAAAGACAACCCTGCCAAAAATTATATAATAATAAGGGTAAAAGTTTAGTTAACAACATCAATCTGAGCTGTCAAATCATGAAAGTAAATAAAATACCAAACAACCATTATCATAGATGAAGTAGAACAAATAATGCATGCAACCAGAATGATAGTTTACAGTGTAATATCTTAAAAGGAAATGAGACAACCTCAAACCCAAAACCTCTCCAATCACGATCTATCTCAGCCAACACTTCTCCATTTATGTCCTTCAGAGTAAATGTCCAATTCCAAAAGCCAGGATTTTCAACCGTACCAAACTGCTTATTCCTGCAAATAACATAATTGAAAACTTAAATGATAAAGACGATGCAAAATAAAATAAAGGAATCAAACACTTTGGCATGTGGAGACCTTAAATAGGTGAGTAACACAACCACTAGTAGAAAAAAATATGTTTCCTGGTATTGATGTCTCATATGGTAAAGCATAATAAATGGAATACATCCATTAATGGTAATGATTATTGACATCAGAAAATATGTTGGTGTTGTAGCAAGTCTAAAACAAGGATTATTGTGGCCATCTTTTTGTTATTAAATAAATGAAAGGAAAAAATGCAAGCACACAACACAAGTGCACTTGCACTGCACGATCACACATACAAGGAGAGCCTGACCTTTCCATTTATGGGTAGAATAACATAAGATTAAGCATATGCACAGAAAAATCAATAAAAGGGATTTATTTAGTTTTATGGTTTCAAAATTGCACACACCATCAAACCCTGAAGCTCACTGTAAGCGAAGCTTTACTGCAAGGTTGTTGTAACAGTACTTTCACTTTACCTTTTCTTTCCACACAGTAAAACTGAATTCAGCCAACAGTACACTGATTCAAGTCTATAGTACTCTGATTCACATGTGAGAGTATGCAAGAAAAGCACATCAAAGTTCAGTGTTAAGAGTACTCAGATTCAAGTCAGCAGCCCCTCAAGAAGTTCCAAGTATAAATTGGCATCAACAGGTCTACTTTGCATCTATATTTCAATCTCTCTTTCCTTAAAATCCATTATAGACACCTCAATTCGAACTATAGACCTTCAAATAGAGTAGCTTTAATTAACAAATATATGAAGTGAGAAAATGGCATGCTAAAGTTACCCCAAATATAGATCATACACCCTCCTCCAAAGATGCCATCTTCTATGAACCACGCCAACTTCCTAGAGAGGAGGAGATACTAGATATCATCAAAAACTCCAATATTGTATACATGCTTCTAAATTTTTAAAGCATTGCAACAACAAAGCATAAGTAAATAGCATACCTTACCATTAATTTCTGCATAAATTGAGCTAGTTATCCACCAAAAAGGTCTACGAACCTGAATAGAGTTAAGAGCTTAAAAAAATTGAAAAACTAAAGGAAACAACAATATGCCTAACACGAAGCACCTAGAAAATTGATACGCTAACTCAAAAAGAGATTTGTACAAAGTCCTCACCCTGAAAAGCTCATTACCCATGCCATCCATTATGTAAGCAACAAAAGGGCGCCTTAGGCGAAGCAGCTACAGAAAATAAAATACGAAAAAAAAGAGGGAGTAAAGAAAGCATCAGCATATGGGAAGTTGGGACCTTCTTCAAGATAAACTAAACTGGGGCAATGAAAGTATGGTAGTTGATCCACATTATACTAATCATCAAGAAACCATAAAAAATCTACCTTAATTTTCCAATTATTGTCATATTATCTAAAAGTAATTAATGTCAATATTCAAATCAACCCATCATGTAGCTACACTGAAATTAATGATCTGTGTGCCAAAATACATGATATTGTTCAAATCCGGCATATATAATAAAAACATCTGGAACTTTCAGCAATGGACCAGGGTTTAGAACGTCTAAAAAAGTGAATCCCTTGTTAGTCAATTGAATGGTCATACAACATACTTCTGCTTCTTTTGCAGCTATCTGAAGCTACAGTTTGAGAAGAAACTTTTCCAGTTATCCACAACTACAGTTTGAAAAGTCATTTAAGTATGCCTCAAAGGCAAATGTAGCAAATTCTCAGAGGGTCCAATTTCCAGACCTAAATCCACAAAAGGCATTCCCCTAGTCATGAAAATACTTAGAAGCTCAAGCGCTTCTAAAGACCAAGTAGGATGAAGTATACCCGTCAGTTCTGCATAATATAGGAACAGTACACCCAAGTTCCTTCTAAAGGAGAGGAGACAATTTGTAAAGCTCCCAAACTGATTAGACTGGACAGTCATGTCTACAAAATTATCAGCAACAGAATGTTTTGTTCATTTCTTTTTTTCTTTTTGTTCTCAGAAGCTGAAAGTTGTATGTCAAAAGAAATGAAGAAAATGATTAAAATAGTTGACCATAAATTATTGGGATACTTAAACGGAATGCACAAGAACATATGAACACTGTTCATTAGGAGATTTCTATTGCATATCTCGAGGCAAGGGACTTGGTGATAGATTCAGGCATGCAAACTAGGGCATGACCCTCTTATGTCAAGTTGTCAATCCTCCTAGAAGGCTGTCCTTCAGGAATCCATGCTACTTCATGTAGACATAAGCAAGGTAATCAATTCTCTCTTTTATTGTAATGTTAGCTGATGGAGGTACTTAGGAGCTATTAGCACTGCAGGATCAAGGTTTGCTGATTTGTTAGAGGAAAATATTGAAATAACCAAAAGATATCCATTTCACACCAACCATTCAGAGAAGACAAGAAGACAATACTCTCTTAAGAGCAATGTGGAGCAGCTCATATTGCCAAAGATAGTTCTTTGTTGCTTTTGAACAATTTCAGGACTAAGGGTAGACTTCAAAACAGTGTAAACTAGTTGGAATAGCCTTCTTTTTCCCCCATTTTATTGTGAATTAAAAGCCATGGTAGATGTGCTATGGTTGACAACACCTTACTTGGGATTACCTACAATTCTTTAAGGCTTCATTTCTAAAAGATTCAGCATGGGAATCTATTGTTAGGAGATCCAGGACAAGACTGCAGGGCCAGAGAAGAAGCATTCGATAAAAGGAGAAAGAATCACTCTCATTAAGATTGTATCATGTACTTCTGCAAATTTCAGGCAACTTTTACTGGTAGATTGACAATTTAAAGCTTTAGAGAAATTTCCCACAGGACAGAATTGGTTAAGAAATTTCCCATGGGACAGAATTAATTATGAACATAAGTTTCATGTTACAGAGTGGGGTGCAGTTTGCTCCCCTTTGTGAGTAAGAGATCTGGGAACATAAAAGCTTGGAAGTTCCTATAAGCCTCTACAAAAAGGATTCCCGAAATATGCAGTGAGGAGATAGAGCTTGTAGAAGAAGGCACAAACAGACAAGATCTATATAAATGGTGATGGCACCAAATGCTACTTTCATGTAACAGGTGCTACCTAGAGGTGTCATCAAAGTGATTTTTCCTGCTGTGTTTAATTTGAGGAAGATACAAATTCTTTGCAGCATCTACATTAATAGTACAGATAGTAATATCTCATTGAGCCCAGGATTTAGTAGATTTTTTCATGATTGGGAACTGTGACTAGTTGAGGAGTCTTTTACGTCGTCACCAAGCAAATTCTTATTGATACACCCAACATTATAAACTGCTACACATCTCTCAGAAGAAAACAATTGAATATAAGGAGAAAGAATATACCTGTCTAGCAATGACGTTACTCTGCTCACGAATGAAGCCAACAGGCTGTGTAAAATAAAAAATCACCACCAAGAACTTCCATTAGAATTCAAAATTAGATAAAGAGAAATTTTTTTTATGACTATAATCTATACATAAAATCTCACAAAGATAAGAAGAAACAGATCTGCTACTTACAGATTGAGGATAGCAAACATCAACAACTGCATAACGGTTTTCCTAAAATGTCAACAGATATAATTAGTAATAGGAACAGAAGCCTACAGCAATAAAACATAAAATGCTTGAAAAAAACAACTAATAGGGGATTTCACATCTTTAGGATGGATGTGAGAGGGGAAAAAACTAGTAGGAGGAAAGAATTACCTGCTCAAAACCAAGCATAAGATTTGCCCACTCAATATCCCTGGTGATAAGCAAATTGGACCTCGCAAGAAGTGGTGCAACCTTGGCCTAAAATATTCCAGAAATGGTAAATAAAAGATTACTTCTGACTGAGACTTGAAAATGTTAAACATTAAATACTAAAAGGTGAAATGAAAATATCCAAACAATAAAATGGAAAAACCACATGATACACTGCCTGTTTATGATCAACAAGTGTTCATGAGAAAACTCTGCTTAGCAAAATCATAAAGACATGAGTCTTGCATGCATGTGCACATAATAACTAATGAAGTTAACACATTCTTGACTTGTAATCAAGTTTCTAAATGAATAAATAAGTTATATGCTGGCATTTCTCAATGCAGTAAACAATAAACAGAATTGTTCAAACTCAACAATCAACTATATTTGGCATCAAGCCATTAGGCCACTGGCCAGATGGTTAAGGGCATGAATTCGATTCCTACCCCCGCTGGGGGTATGGTTTTCCCACTTGGTGTGGGTATTTCTCAAAAATTTCTGAGCAGATTTCCCTCTCTAATGAGGGTAGATTATCTGGGTACTGGGTGCGCTATAATGGTGTCTTCAACTTCCCATCAGACTTCTGATTATATATCAGTAGACTTGTAAATAATCTATAGGATTGTAACAAGCAAAAAAAAACTACATTTGGCATCAGAGTTACATTTAATAGATCACTTTTGGATCAACAATATGATAATCCACCACAGTAACATTAAAGGCAATAGGAAACAAATTTAGAAAATCAGGGAACTTGAGTCTGATAAAGCAAAGATTTGTTCAACTAGGAAGAAATGAACAACTTTTTTCCAAAGTGCAGGCCAACATGCATGCCACACAGCACTAAATGGAATCACCCCTAAAATTTGAGCATGGTGAGGCACACGCTACTATAATAATGCTCCCCACTTTTACCCCATCCACAACCTCTTTTCTTCAACAGAATAATCGATAATACAAACAGATCCATATGGATTTAGTTAAAGGATGTATTCAAGTTAAAGACCATGTGATTACAAAAGGAGTCAGAAGGTAATGTTGAAAATATTAACTCAAGAAAGCTTTGTAAGGTACACTACTTTGTCAAACCTTACAAACTCAGGTAACAACCTTCATAGATATATAGGAAAGCAAATCAGAACTAAAATGCATTAAACAAGTCTATGAGACTGAACAAACCTAACATATTTTCTCTAAATTTGAGTCAATAAATCCTTTATAAGCACACGTTAGAAAGATATATTTTATTAGAATGAATAAACACCATGACACTGATTGACAGTCCAAAAGATATAAAATGGGTGCGACTCAAGCATTAAGGAAGAGAGAAAAAAAAGGGAGCTAATTTGACGCTCGTACAGGGAACACTTTCTTTTATTTTTTTTAAAAATTTCGCATTTTTGCTAGTCTGACACAGAAGACCATTGGATCTATCCCCATTGGTTTGAAGAAGTAATGAAATTGCTTTCTACATTTGCTAACATGACTATACTGAAAAAAATAAACTCTTTAAAAGTGAACTCAGCTGACAACCCGTTCCCCAAATTTTTAGATAGCTGAGCTTCCAGAAGACAGTTTAGAGGAACATTATTCAAAGTTTCCCAACATGATAGCGAATAAAGCGTATTCCCCATTTTAGGATACATATTGGATGGTTATAGTGGTAACCATTATAACTTAACCCAATAGAGTTGCCAGTAATTTAAGGTCAATCCCTTTAAGCATGGACGAAAGCACCAATGTAGGCTGTTCAAGTTAAAAGTTAATATATAGTAACTCTCGAATGGCTGTGTTCAACCATTTTAATGCTGCAATGGCAAAAAATACTCATTCAAGGAACTATATAGCATTGATACTAACCAAAGCAACCGTAACAACCAAGGGACATAATCATAAAATAACACATTTATAGCAAAATACCTACACAAATTTACCTCCTCCGGAGAAGCTGGTTTCAGTAGACCAGAGATAGCCTGGCTGACTGGTGGTTGGTGCAGAGTTGGTTTAGCCTTATCAAAAGGTTTTTCTTCCGTAACAGCTGCACCTGAAAACCACCTTCCAAATGGCCGGGAATCAAACATTGATTCATCAGAATTCTTATTCTTAACGAATCTTCTTCTTCTTTTTTCTCTAGACTTCTCCATTTTCCGATCACTAATCCATAGCTGTGCAAGAAAATCTCTGTTCAATTGAGCATCACTTTGAACATTGTGACCAAAGTATCGCTTTGACTGAAAGACATGCTTTCTTTAAATCTACACAAAAAATTTCCTGCAAAAGTCAAACCAATTAGCTCATTAGCCCCAAATCTCTGCTGCTGTTGCTGCAAAGTGGTATGTGAATATTCTCCTTAAAATACAAGGCTCTGGAGTTTAAAAATACCACTATGTTGATTACTGGCAGCGGTGGAATATAATGATGAGATTCTCTCTGCAGTCTTACTAATCTTGTAAAGACAACGTGAACCCATTGTCCAATACAGCCACGTAATGCGCTAGAACTGTCACAGAGCACGATCAGAAGGGGAAACTTAAGAAATTAGAAACAAATTTTGGCCAAAGCAAACTAAATGGATAAATATCAACAATATAATAAAATTTACATATTTCTTCACTCTCAAAACTATACAATTTTCTCAATTCATTGTATTGTTAAGATTAGATTATCATTCCATAATACTCAAGAATCATCATGCAGGGTTATATTGCACATAACGGAATTCACAAATTCACAATTTCTATAGTTGTAATCATGCACACAGTAATTGCTGAATCCTAGTTTGTTTCAAATTACATAAATATACACCAATCTAACCAATTAGAAAGCAACCCTAGTTTGTTTCAAATTATATAAATATACAATGTACAAGTTTTTTAACACGGAATCAATTCATGACGCACTTAACGGAATTCACAAATTCACAATGTTCCACAGTTGTAATCATGCACGCAGTAATTACTGTACCCTAATTTGTTTCAAATAACATAAATATACACCAATCAACAAATTAGAAAGTAACCACTAGCCATTATCAAGAAATGATTCATACACTGAAAAGAAAATAACAATAAGATAAGAAGTGAGGCTGAGGCGCATTACAGACAGTGGTGAAGTTTAAATAAATATACAGATTGCCAGCGAGAGAGAGGGATTGCCTTCGCAGAAGTCTATCAAGGAAGAAAGGAGGATCGGAGAGAAATTGAAAATGAGAATTAAAATGGGGAGGAAATTTTTTAAACGAGAAAGTAACACATACATCCCCTAAGGTTTTAGAAACCTATTTTAAATGATGAGTTTAGAAAAATGTATACTTACTTCCTCCTAAACTGTTAATCGATTATCTAATTTTTATAAAGAGACCAAAATATTCTAAGGTATTTTCTTAAATCTTTTAATTAAAATAAAATCTTTCTATTATTTCACATGCTTATATGTGTGTAATATGAATTTTATATTGTTTAAGCTTTATTATTTTATACAATGTATTATTTATCCTATTATATAGTGAAATAATATAATAATTTTTTTAAAAATTAATAAAAGATTTATTATTTAATTGATAATATAACATCACTTTATATGAGATATTAAAATTAAAAAATTTAATATTATAATTTTTTTAATTTTTAAATTTTATAATAGGAATATAAATATTAATTTTTAAAGTATAAAAAATTAAAAAAACTAATTGATTACTTTTTCATGATTAATTATATTTATAACATTAAAAAAAATATGTTAGTTTAATTTATGAAAATTATTTCTAAAATTTTAAATTAAATATTGTTAAAAAGTGTAGATGAATTAATAATATTAAAATTATTATTTTATTTTAAATTTTAATTATTAACTTGCACAAAATTAAATTATTTAATTAGTAGAATGTTTGAAACTACCTTTAATCTTAATGGTCCTTTAACGGTCAACTAACACTTCAAAGAAGGTATGTATAGGTTTCTCCAAACCTTGTAAGTTTTTCAAATCTCGAGGAGAGGTATGTATGAGTTTTTCTAAATTTTATAATTTTTTTAAACTTTAAAGAAGATATGTGTGAATTTTTTCAAATATTGTAAGTTTTTCAAACCTTGAGGAGGTATATGTTAATTATCTTTTTTAAAAATTAAATAATGTGAGTAAAAGAGTAAAACAATTTTCCAATATGACCACCAATAAAATTTTCAACCAAAAAAAAAAATCGTCACTTAATGTGTAAACAGTGAAGCCCAAATCAATTTCTCCCATATCTCACCCCAAACTTCTCTACGCATCTATGATAACCTAGAAATCTGGCCCTAAACTTTGTTAATCTCCAAAAATGATAGCTAAAAACGAGATTAGGAGGGAAGACTTAGTGCCAGCTTGATGGATTGTCAACCATATATATGAAGAGGTGCGAAATCCATTTCAATTATATTTAATATTTCACCAGATGAGTGTGTTTTTGCATTTTAGTGAAGTGGATTTGGGAAAACTTGACCATATTACATACATACAATAGCAAATCACGATGGTGCTATAATGCATGTTGTTGATGCGTGAAAATATCAATCCAGGTGAGGTGGTATTGCCTTGTTGATCTAGTATCCGAGTTGAAGATGGATGCCCAGTCAACAGTCTGAGCTCAGTATTCCGCACCCGATTTAGTCTCTACCTAACCCCGGAGGCTCCCAAGCTGACCTTTCACGCCACGCTGATCCCGGGCCAAATTGCTTGAAACCTTCCTGAGCTCGCTCTCCTTGCTGATCTCGGACCCGAACTTGGTGAGGATGCCTTGAGGGGGTGATGTTATGGCTCGGTTTCGGTAGCTTGGAATAGCTAATATGAGGAGAAGTATGTAGCTAGGAGCTAATGGACCAAATGACACACAAAACACATGTAGAAGGCAATAAGTATGGCCTTTAGGGAAGTTGGAACAGTAAAACCGTCCTCAAAGGACAACCTTCAATGGGTGTTAAGGTTGTCTCCTTGTTGTTTAGAGAGAACAATAATGAGGAGGTCACTTGTGCTTGTGGTGTGTGTGAGTATAGAAATGAGTTCTAGCTTGAAGAAGAAGACCCTACTTTACCTTGACATAAGTGTCTTTTTATATTATACCTTTGTGGTCACATGATTGGCCAAACAATGCTGCCCTAGTTCCTCTTTTCCCCCTTCTTCCCCAGCTTGAAACCTTAGCTCGGAGTCAAGACTAGGAATACTTGGTGAGCAGGGATTGGTCCCTTGGTGAGCAGGGATTGGTCCTTAAGACCTTATCCGAGATTACATGCCACATGGCACGATTTGATTCGAGTAGGGGATTACGTTATCCCTTGTGTACAGGTGGCGAATGCTCATTCGCCTCTACTTGTGGTCCCTCAAAGGTTGACCGTGTCAGGTGGGGTCCCTTTCTCAGCTACCAAGGTGCTACACTGTCTCCTTGGTCAGCTTTCCGTTTTAGGCGATTTCAGGTGGTCCCCCCAGGTGACCTAGGATCATAGGACACCTTTTTCACATTTTTGGGGGAACCAAATCCCTTCACTTTTGGGGCTGTTCCAGAGTGGGGTCCACTCGTTTTGCCCTATCTAGGTGGACTATGGGTTATAGACCACGTGGCACCCTTCATGTGAACACCTTCTATACTACCTGAGGTCGGATCCTACCTCAGCTGGGATCCGAGGTGAGGTGGGTTTCAACATGAACGGATCGTTCCATAGGTGCCGACTAGAGCGTCGTGGGCTTACGTACCGCCACGTGTCTAGCCTATTTTTACCCCATAACACATGTTAATTTAATTAATATGTAAATTGATTTTATTTATTATCCCGATTTGAGGCATGTTTGATTAATTATTCTGTAAAGCCAGTTGATTCACCGCCTCATACAATATTCAGTTTGTTTGAATTCAATAGATGTTTGATTCAATTAATATGTAGATCCATTTTAATTCTATCACATGCATTATTGGATATTCAATTAATATGTAGATTGATATTAAGTCACGTCTCATGCAATATTAGGTTTTTTCAATTCGATATATGTTTGATTCAGTTATTTTGTAAATCGATTTTATTTACCATCTTATGCAATATTGGGTTTATTTTGATTCTATACATGTTTGATTCAATTATTTTGTAAATTGATTTTATTTATTATCGCATGCAATATCGAGGTTTTTTCGATTCGATAATGGCCTTCAATTCAATTTATATGTAAATTGATTTTACTATTATCTCATGCAATATTTTTTTTTTTTTTGGATTTTTTATGCATGTTTGTTTCATTGGTGGCTGGTTTTAAGAATGGTACACAATATATTTAGATTTGTGATTTCAATGAGAAAGGATCTAAGAGGCAGGAACTGTTATGTTTTCTTCATTAGCTCATCTGCAATGCCTTTGATGTAAGTATAGAATACACCACCTCTTTCAAAATTCAACTACATTTTAATCTTATTATATATGAATTAATAATCTACCCAGAATTTAAGTTGATGATTCTTTTATTCTTGCGTCTTTCTACTATTAGCTCTTTGCTTTCTACTCTGCTTATTTGGTGGCTGAGGAGATTATTGTGACAATTAAACACAATAATGATGAGCAGTACATTTGCGAGTCTCAAGCTAGCGGATCTTTCACTGTTATAAGGGATTAGTGGTGAACCTCTAGTAAAAGGAACCAAAATCATACTTTCTTAAGGAGGATTAGGTAAGAGTTATACTGTCTAACTTGATCATAACATATTTTAATGATTTGGTATATTTATGGTAATGTGACTATCTTTTTTGGAATGCGATTTTGGTTTATCTACTAATGAGATCAAAATAGTTAAATATAGTGTTATGTTCACCTTAAAATCAGCAGGTGTCAAATATGTCCTTCATATGAATGGTTATGTATAGTAGAATGTAAGATTAAAGTAGCATGATAATATCTTAATAATGCATTGTGTAAATTAATTATATAGTATTTGAAACTTTGATATAGACATTACTTATTCTAACAAAATAAATGTTTGAGATTGAAGTTCATTGAACATAAAGCTATAATATTGGTTTCGGTTCTATACTCAAAGTTCTAGACACACTATTTTTCTGTAAGAAATACACTGAAAAGGAATTAGGATAATACGATCGCTTTGTTAGATGAATTTTTGAAATTGAATTATCTGTTAGTTTGTTGTATGAATTTATGAATTGAGATTGGTGGTTTGGTATTGCTAAAATGAATCTTTCTTGTTACTACAGTTAGAATGCTTGGAAGAGAGGAAATTGAAGGATCTTGTGAAGAAATACTCATAATTCATTAGCTATCCTGTCTACCTCTGGACAAACAATACTACTGAAAAAGATTTAAGTGATGATAAAGATGAAGAAAAAAGTAAGAGGAAGGAGATGTCGAGGATGTTGATGAGGACAAAGAGAAGAAGAGCAAGAAGAATAAGGTTAAAGAGGTAACCCTTGAATGGCAACTCATGAACAAACAGAAACCATTTGGCTGCGGAAACCCATTTGTTGATGTGAAACAAGCTTATGGTATGAGTATAATATTGTACCTGCAATATGCTTCATTCAGGAGCTAGTGTTAGTTGGAGACTGTCATTATGCATTACCTTGTATATATGAATGCACTTATGAAGTCCAATGAATGGAAAAATCTTATGTATTTTCATTTGTGTGCAGGCTATTTCAATAAAGGGGTAACTACATCTCAAAACACAAATTGAATTTCAATAGTATTTTGCCCATGTAATTTCCAGCATTACTTCAAGACAAAATAATTATGTCGTCAAGTTTGTAAATGGCGTGTTACCAGATAAAAATAGCATAATTAATACCGATAAAAGGAATAACTTTAGTTAGAAATCATGGGATAACTTCAATTAAAAATCATGATTATGGTTAGACTTCATAGTATAAAATAATTGACAGAGGACAATTAAATAAATTCATTGTTTAGAGTTAGTTGACAAACGGTGCAGAGAAGGTGTTTGATACAATTGGTATACTTTTTATCTAACTGATAAAAATCGATACTTTAGGAAAGAATTTGATAATATCCCTATAAATAAATTTGTGGTCAATTATTTAAAATTTTAAAAAGTTATAACAATGTAAATATAAAAATAAAAAAGAGTTTAATATTATTTCAAAGTTAGTAAAATGTTAAAAAATAAAAAAATAATAATGGCTTGCTCGAAAAGATTTTAATATTATTTCAAACTTGGTAAAATGTTAAAAAATAAAAAACTAATAATGGCTTGCTCAAAATTGTATTTTCCAGCCAGCTTTCATTTTTTTCAAGTTTGAAATTACAATTTTAAGTTTGACAGAATGAATTTTAAATTTTTATTATTAAGAGGTAACGTCGTATTATAGTGTAAAAATATATTGGATGATCATTTTTAGTTAAAAATTTAGTTGTTGGTCACATTTAAATGGGAGGATTGAATCATGTTCATATTGGGTTAATTCCGTAGAAGTTGCAAAGGTGCAGGTGTAAATACAGTGACACCCTCAACCTTTGATGGAACTATATATTTGGCACAAACATTTAAAATGTAATCATCCACACCCCTTTACAACTTCATTTTATTTAGAGTAATTTGATTAAAATGATCCCTACAATTACAAAGATCCTGTCATGAATTTTGATCCCATAGTAGGGTTTTTATTTTTTTTATCATTTAAGTCTTATATAAGACAATGACTTATTATAGGACTTTTTATAATACAAATATTTATGTGTATTGATATCAAATTTTGTCATCTAATTTAACTAATAAATTTGTTTATATTTGAAAAAAGTCTTCACTTTTTACTCTCTTTTTATCTTTTTATATTAGTTATATTTTATTCCTATTTAAATTAAATTTTCTATCATTTGTGTTCTATCTTAATTCTAATTTACACAGAAAACTTAATTAATGACTTTTTTCAATTTTTTATCATTAGACTCTCTCCGATAAATTATTTGTGAAGAACTTGTATAAACTTTTCATCATTTTTTGGGTTAGAATAGACAGTGTTATCTTATTTATGTACCCATTTAGTAAATTATATATATATATATATATATATATATATATATCTTTTTAAAAATTAATTGATTTGTATCAGTATTATCATAATAAATTTTAAAAAATTAAGATTTGTAATATAATTTAATTAGATATATGAATAAAAAACTTTGTGATAATTAATTAGATGTCACATTGGATTTGACAAAAACTCGAAATGAAGTCTAATCTATGCAACTAAAAAGGGCTCAATGGAAACTCCAGCAACTGCATAGTTAGCAAAGCACAAATGTTCTTTTTTCAACATTTTAATACAACCGCTGCAAGCAGAATGAACCAAATGGATTAGATAAAATTCTCACCTAATACAAGTGCTATTAAGATTCAAATATCTTCAAATCAATTACATGCTTTCAAGTCATTGCAAAATGGCAATATGTTATGAATCTTGCCAACTAATATTATTGATACACTGATTCTATCAAAGATGTGCACAGAGAACTTCATAGAATACATACTTTTTTGACACATAAGAGAAAGATTGGGGAGAAAAATTACATTAAAAGAAGCTTGCTAACTAGACTCACTATTAATAATATGATATTATTGTGTACAAACACTTAACAACTACAACCATATCAAGTGAAGTTCAGAGAGCAGTTCTCGCCAAAATGAAGAAGCCATGATCATGAACTCTGGTTATTGTACCCTCATGACAGGCAATCATCTAAAAATAGAAGATTTAGCAAAGCAGCTGATGGCACTTGTAACTACAAGGTCAATCTCTCTGGAAGGGCATTATCGGCAAACAAACCATGATGGATTTTGGCCAAACCTCATATATATATATATATATATATATATATATATATATATATATATATATATATAGAGAGAGAGAGAGAGAGAGAGAGAGAGAGATAATTACATAATTTGTAACCTCTCAGATTAATCTTTCGCTGCGCATTTGCATCTCCTTTGATGCTCCGTGAGTTCCTGCCATGACCCAGATTTCAAAATGTTAAATTGTTCCTTCTATTGCACTAGAGTACATTAAATCCAATCATATTTTGCCTCTTGGAATAATATTTTCAGAAAGAGGAAAGAAAAATTAAAATATTAGCATCAAAATGATATTGATAGAACTATGTAATTTTGCAGTAGCATTCTCTTAGAAACCAAATGGATAGTTTTCAAGCAATTTCATTGCAAGGAATACCTCAATTTGCCTTTGAAGAAACTTGACATACTCCACTGCCTCCTCTAACATATCAGCAGTGTTTGTTTGCTGCAAATATAAAGATGTTAATGTCAAAATAAAAAAAATATGCACTCAAGTTCGTGAGATCAGAGATTGAGAAAGTTTTATCTAAGTTTGTCTACGAATTAATATAAAAAAAAATGTTTGAACAGTTTTCTTGTCGCATGAATTCAAGACAAAATTTTATTTATTTTCAGAGATTTCAGGAGGATGCTGTGTATTTTCTTTTGAAGTTTCATTTAGTTATAGTTTATCTTTTCAATCTGAATTGTTTGCTATCATCCAAGTTTGGATGGAGAGTAATTTGATAGAGGAACAAGAGGTAATCCTTACTTAAACATCGGTACCATCGGTACCATACAGACAGTGCAATGAACATCAAGAGATCACCTTACACAACATGGCAACTCCTATATTTGCTAGTGAACCATTCCGTTTTCTATCAATAAACTACAACATATTTTCAAGCTTTAAATTACATCCATTTGGAAGGGAAACATATACAGCCATTTGGCATAACCGTGAGCCATATTATGATTATAGTCTTGATGATGATTTGCCATTTTCACAGAATTTACTGGCCCCCTTTATTTTTGTTTCATCTAGTCTAACAGGAAAAAGACCTAAATATAATTTATAGATAAGATGTCAGCTGTTGCACATGAAGCAAGCTAATACTAGAGTTGATCATGTAACAAAACAATCAGTTAAGTATTTTAACAACGCCAATTTCTTTTCAGATTCACAAACAGAAAGCCACACAATTCAACAATTATCCCCTTGATCTTCCATTGACCATCAAGATCAACCAAGTGGGTACAAGAGATAGATCAGCTGAACAGTAAAGAGAGAAGCAGAAGACTACCAAAGGGATAAAGTTAGTTCAGACCTTGCAGAGTAAAGATTCTGTACCTGCTCCCTGGAAGGTTAAACAAGGATCGTCCTCTCTATCTCTCTCTCTCTCTATATATATATATATATATATATAGGAAATGGTAGGCTATTTTATTCACTCACAATCACTTGATTAACCTTTAGACAATATATAATTGTGTGTCAGGATCTTTGAATTGAGCTTAATTTTTTCACTCAACTTGCGACACAAATTCACACCCATTATTTCCATTTAATTCAATGGTTAAAGCAGCAAATAACCTTACTAATTCATCAACCTTCTTAATTATTAGATTGAATTAAATCAACAGTTGGTAATTATGGATTTTGACCTTTCTACTTATGATTAATGGGATTACCATCAAACTTATCTACATGTCTTTCTTTTCCAAAACAAACCGTCACAAACATACTAGGCTATATTCTATTTCAAATGAGGAGTCAAATTTATTCTTCCATATTGATTCATAGAACAGTAGAACTAATTCAGAAACCCTTTCAAATAGTGTCCGACTTCAGGCTCTCAGACAAATTTCCCATTCAAGAAAGAGATTTCAAATTGTACATATCTTTTCAAAATTTCTTTAATATGGATCTATATTTGGGAATATGAGTACCTCACAGAAATCCCCTTCCAGGAAAGAAATTCAGAATCCAATGATAGGACACTTTTATTGCTCAGCTTGTATCAAAGGCAACTGTTCTCAAATTTGTTGGGAGCATAACTCAATCATCAAAACCAATAAATCTTGCAACAGCTCACTTTTTGTAACAAAAGACTATGAAATCTAGGATTAGTTTGCTGCAAATACCAAAGAAAAATGCATTTGTAGGAAACTTTATCACAACTTTATGATGATAGAGAAGCTAAGAAAAATATATAGAAGAATCATCTGCAGAGCTAGCCTGATGAAATGAAGATTGTTATGAAATTCTCTAAAAACAATGTATGCCACTTAAGAGTCCAGACGGTTGACAATTTGCAGCTCAGAAAAATAATGATGTGAACAATTCCCAATATGACAAGAGACTAGGACAGACAATATTGGGAAGAGATTTTATGACTGGTTATTTTCCACCAGAATCATTACCATGGAAAAAACCAAACAATGGGAGAATATTCCTGATAATGTGTCCTCTTTTCGAAATTACTTGGAAAAAAGGTTAAAGCAAGATAGACTGTGACAAAAGCAAAGTCGTATTCTCACAAGAAATTTCCCACGTAAAGATGACCTAGTCTTATTAAAACGTTCAACTACAGGTCTATTACTAAGGTTGATAGCAATTTACTGTCAAAGACAGGCAAGCAAGGAACAGAACATGTGGTGACTAAAGTTGGCAGTCAACCTCACATGCAAATAGAATTTTCTAGCCAAGCATGCAGATCTTGATCAACAACAAAATGATATATTCATAAGATTAAAATAATACATATTCTATTTTAATACAAATAGAATTCATCTACTGATGTTTTGTTTAATTAACCCCATAAAATATAAACTTAACCAATCTCATAAGCTCCAAGTAAGACCTTTCTAGGCAATTTCCAGAGCAATATGATAGCATTTGAGACAGCCAACTATGCTTTAACCTTTCAACTTTGCTACTAACCTAAGTCAAATTGTCTCTCTCTTAACCTTTCATCAATCAAACTCCCAGCACACAGCAAAATCTCATACCTAGGATTCATTTGGTGTAATTTTAAAGCAACTTAGTGCTTCTAACAAACAAAACTATCTGTACTACTTTCTCAGCTCAAAAAAAGAAGTCCCAAGTTTCATTGCTTTTCAATGACACAAAAACTAGTCAACTACATTACCCAACAGTTCAGCAAACTTAATATGATTCGGTTAGCACTACAAGTGACAATGTCAATGTGAAGTATGAACAATTGACAAGATTTAATTAGCTAAGATACCTGAGTTCAAATAAATCCTCCTGTCAAGAAAATTCAAATCTCAAACAAGATTTACAAGGAGAGATGGTTTACCTTATCCATGTTCGGCACAAGCTCCTGAAGCTTCCTTATGCGGTCACTGATTCGTGTTCTCCGAACCTAACCAAGACAAAGAAAGGCATAGGACTAAACTCAAAAACTTTACATTTACTCACAAACTGCAATATTCAGCAGAGCTAAGTTTGTTTCTCACCCTCTCTGCAATACTTCGAGGGTGAGTAGCACAACCACGCTTTGCGCGAACCCTGCAAGGCACTGAATCCTCCAAAAGTTTCTCCATTTCCACATCTCCCAAGTTTGATACTGCACCAGGTAGCTGACCACTTTGCTCCCCTTTCTACCATAAGAATATAAATTAAAAAAAAACAACAATTATTTTTTTCTGACAAATACAACGAACATCCCAGCCCTTTTGCAATATTTTTAACAATTCATCCAACAAAATTTCTTTAAAAAAATATAAAATAAAAAAAAGAAAAAGAAAAACAAGTCCAAACATCCATAAAATATTACATATATATATTACTCAAATACACACCTATAGATAGTTATACATTTTTGTGATTCTATCGACTTCAAAAACAAGAGAAACCACAATTAAAGATTGAGCTAAGCTACAATGCAAAACAATAAGCTGTGTGCTATTATTAAGATACTTATTTACCGATTGGGTGTGAAACTTTGGAGATGGAAATTGCGTATTGTCTTCCCTAACTCTCTTATTGGACGGAGAAACATCGATATTCGGCGACAAGTAATCGTAACTCGCCGGAATTCCATAGTTTGGAAAATACCCATCTAATAAATCGGCAGGAGAACTATTCTGGCGGGGAAATCCAACTTGGTCTAACTGACTCAGTCCTGGATCGCCACTACTCAGTAGCTGAGTCAAGCACTGGTTAGGCTTCAACGGGTCTTCTTCTTCTTCTTCTAAAAGTGCTTCTAGCCAGGTAGCCGGAGCTGAGCGAAACCTTGCGAGTCCAGCTCGATTCAGTTCACCGCCGCCACCGCCTCCGCCTCCGCCGCTTGAGCTACTGCTACCGGCAGCTGTCGGTTGCATCTGCTTGATTACTAAAGATTTTCTTGCTTTTACGCTACTCTCTCTCAATTTTTATTTTTAAAAAAAATTATTATTATTATTATTATTATTATTTTGTAATAAACAAATGAAACGAAATCCTTTATCCTGCTTTTGCTTACTCTATCTTTCATCGTAGAGTAACAAACAAGAACAGACGGTCGGAATAGCGGCTGAGGTGTACGTCTACCTTGCTTCCAAACCGAACCGATCAGCGATGGTTATCGTGATTGATTTTTTTTAGTTCAGATCAACGGTGGATTACTAGGGACAAGCATACGCTTTAGGAAAAGAAGGCTGTCGACCTGCCACGTCATTATATTTCAAGATTGTTGATCACTGTTTACCTATAACAAAAGTTAAACCCGTAGGCGATATGTGACGCGTGAAGCACACGCCAATTTTGCTGTCGCATGAAATAATACATCCAGGTCCTGAAATTTAAGAAAATTACAACCAAAGTTATGAGCTTATTTTTTTATGCAGATTTCAACCATCAAATTTATTTTTTCATCTTATATTAGATATTACAAAGAATAAACTAATTTTTGAATCTCACACAGTTACATTATTGAAAGAATAATTATTAGTTGAATAAATTAGTACCTTTTTTTTATTCAAAAAGTCCATTAAAAGATTAGTTAATAAAATTAATAAGTTGATTTTCTTGCTCTTGACAACTTTGAAATAAATAATTCTTTACATAAAGTTATTTTAGACATAATATTTAATTTATTAATTTTTATTAATAAATATTTACTGAAATTTGGCATAAAAAATTTGTGTGAACTTACAATGAAATTGTATCATTTTTACTTAAATTAATTAATAAAAAAATAAAATAATTTATTTAAATAAAAATAATATTTTTAGTTACAAAAACAAAAGTACAATCACCTAATAATTATTTTCAAATTATTGCATGTTTATACTAATATTCTATTTTAGAAATATGATTTGTGATATTAACGTTAATGATTAAAAAAAATATTGTCATATGTTTCTTTGTCTTCTTCTATTAGTAAAATTATCTTCATTACAAAAATGTCAACCTTAACTAAAGATACAAATTAAATTTGATATATTTACGAAACATGAATCAAGTTATCATTATATTATATTATATTATGTTGAGCTATCAATATCCTTAAATTATATACTATGAATTATTTGAAAAATTTTGTTCAACATTTTCAAGAATTACTTTAATTTTTTACGATGAGAAGCTCGGGCTTAAAAAAGACAAGACTTTTCTACCACTATTATAAAAATCATACTATTCTTAGGTCACTATGTGAAAAATATTTCTAAATTAAAAAGATAATTACTAAAAATTTAGCAATCAATTTCTTAATTCTCTCAATCTCAAAAAGGTTGTTAAGGTAAGTGGCTATTAAATAAACTTTTAGGGGAGGTATGTGGTAATTGTAAGTAGAGATGGAAATAAAGCGCGTGAGGTGGGTATTGACTATTTACTTTTTATAAATGCAATTTAAATAATTATTTTGACGACTTAAATATGATTTCTCTTTGTGGCAAATTTAAGAAAGGGAGTACACAAACACAAATATGGTATTATTTTAAAAAGGGATAGAAAACAATAAAAATAAAAAGTGAAGTGAAGAAAGGTGAAGGCAGTAGTGGTGGTGGCGGTGGTGGCGGTGTTGGAAGTGGATGTGGACTTTCACTTTACTTTGTAACCCACTACTTTTAAAATTAGTGGTGGACACCACACATTTTATGGGTGATATTACTTTTGAAACATTTTCATTTCAAAGGAAGATGGGTTAGGTTCATAATTTTTCTAAAATTTTAATTATTTTAATGGGTAAATTAAAAAGAAAAAAGATTTTATAAGGATTATAGAGGGATGGTAATAAAATTACTCAAAAATTAATAAACTATAAACTTTTTAATAAATAAAAGTTTTGTTAGACATTTTTAAAATCACGTGTTCTTTTAACTCATATTTTAACAAACGAAAAATATAACAGAAGTAAGATAATAATTTTAAACATTATGTTCTAAAAATTGCATGTCAAATAATATGGGTATTAATTACTTTACTAAGTGAGATGTTTTGAACTAGTTTAAAAAAATTTTCAATTTAAATCTAATTATAATAAGATTGAAGAAAAGTTTGATTAAACATGTAAAAAGATTGGCTCAATATGATATGCCCTTTTTATGGCAAAAAAAAAATACCAATTCAAGCTTGGTCAACCTAGGAATAAAGTGAAAAATTGTAAGTTAACACAGCCCAACAGCACATAAAGGGTTATATATGCCTAAAGCTTTAAGTCATTTCAAGTCTAATGGTTCCAAGTTTGATGAGTTGATGTAAACAGTTAACATAAGTGTGAGGATTGTGTTAACTAGATTGAATCCAGTTCTTTTATTTGATTTGATCTTTTCAAATTAGATTTGAATGGATTTTATGTTTGTTTTTTTTTAGTATTGCAACAGTGCATAGTAGTTATAACACAATCCGATATAAGAGAGGGAGAATGAGAGGGGAACCTCATTTTGTTCTTGTGGAGGGAACGTGTTTGCCATTTAGGCAATGGATTTTATGTTTGAAAACCAATAAACTTAACTTATATTTAAATTTAGAAAAAAATCTAATAAAAGATTCCAAAAAATTAATAAAAATTATTTTTCAAAACAAATTATGTCAGTATGAATTTTTATTAAAAAAAAATAAGTTAAAATACAATGTGTAAATGGAATATCATTCTTACAATTACAGAAAATTATAATGACAATGCTGAGAGAGACGAGAGCTAAATTATTGTACTCTGTCGGTGCCTATTATAGATGTATGATTTTGCAAAATGCAAGTAAAAAAGTAATCCTAAAGCACTAAGTCCACCAAGAAGCCAATAGAAGTAATCAAGATGACCTTTGTTTAGGTTATTAGCGAACCAGCTATCACGGCCATTTCCACCAGTTGCTTTCTCAATTGTAGATATCAGAAAACTGCTCAGAAAACTCCCAACACCAAATATGCTGAGGTAAAGTGAAAGACCCATACTCCTCAATTCAATTGGAACCTGATCATAGAAAAATTCTTGAAGACCAACCATGGTGAAAGCTTCAGAAACACCGAATAGAATGTACTGAGGAACCAACCACCACACACTCATTGGAATTGTCACATCTGGCTGATCAACCAGCCCATATTCTTCAGTAGTTTTGAGTCTCTTTATCTCAACTAAAGCTGCAATGACCATGTCTATAATAGATAGAAACATACCAGTTCCAATTCTCTGTAGCATTGTAATTCCAGAAGGTTTCCCAGTGAAGGCTCTTGCTATAGGCACAAAAACTCGGTCGTAGATGGGAACGGTAAGAACAACGGCAAGGCTGATGAAGGATTGAAGTGAAGCTGCCGGTATGTCAAAGCCTGGGGTGATAAATCGGTCCAGGGTAGCTCCTTGCTTGGTAAAGAAAGTTGAAGACTGTGCAAAAAAAATACCATACACCAAGCTTGTAATCCATATTGGAACTAGCCTTAGAATTGCCTTTGCTTCTTCAACTTCACTCACTCTACATGCATTAGCATATTCCTTTGAACCATCCGGTGCTACTAAAGCTTTGTTCAGGAACCTGCGAGCAAACATTTGTTAGAATAAGACTACATTTACACTTGTATACAAACTATATATGAATAAGGATGAGAACCCACAATTTAATACAAAAAATGTTTCACTCACTTAAATTGCTCGGGGATATGGTGAGTTAAGGTTCTACTTGCTCTCTCTTCAGGAGATATTGCAGGTGGCAGAGTAGCTTCCCGGTTCCTAATTGCAACAACAAATACCTTACCAATTCTCAGAAAAGGGTTTTTCTTATCCCTTTTTATGCTAAACCTGTAAGTCTTAGTTCCAAGCAAGAAAACAATGAGTGCAATGGCCATGGAAATGCACGGAATCCCAAATCCAAGAGCCCAATTAAGGTTGTCTTGGATGTAGGTTACAATAAAATACGTGAAAAAGGTGGCCAAACATAATCCAAAATACCACCAATTGAAGAATGAACTTTTCAGTTTTGATTCCTCCGGATCATTTCCATCAAACTGATCTGCACCAAAAGCCTGCACACAAGGCTTATGCCCACCTTGCCCAATTGCTACCAAATACAGTGAGATAAAAAATAAGATTACTTGAAACTGATAATCAGCAGAACATGATGTAATTTTATTTGTGTTTTGGCAATCAGAAGTGCTGGCAGGAGACAACATAGCCGATAAACTCAACAGGCCCAGGCCCTGAATACGTATCAATCAAATTCCTGTCAGTTAAAGATGATGAACATCTTCTAAAACAGATGCTGAAACTAACATGGAAAGATAAGTAGTTTTATAATAGCAAAGAACTCAAAAGTTAATTAGCTAATGGTATTTTTAAGGCAGTAACAGATTTTTTAGATTATTAAGTTAAAGATGGTAACAAAAATAGTATTTTTTGGCTGAACTTTGAAGAAATAATCAATTATGATTTTTTTTTTCAGTTTTAATAATTCAGTCCATCGTATTGTGAAAATCAGGGGACAGGCCCCAGAGGGAGGCTAAATTGTTCGACCTGGGAAAATTATATCCTCATTTGTTATTTCATTAAAGGCCAGGGATAAAATATTATCATCCAAAATAAAATGTTTCGAGATGGTGGTAGCTGAGCCTTCTGTGGAAAGAAACTTACCAAGACGTAGATAACAGAAGCAACAACGATAGTCCGGTAACGACCGATGAAAGAATCAGCCACAAACGCCCCTAAAAGCGGCAGCAGCGACGCTGTGCCTGACCAAATATTCACGTTCTCCGCCGCAGTAGCCGTCGATTGACCTAGGGGTCCAGTCAAATACGTTATAAGATTCGATGCGATTCCATAATAAGCGAACCTCTCAGCCATTTCTACACCGATAATGAAATAAGCCGATCTCCAGCCGCCGGAGTTGGCTCGGTTTGCCGGACGACCTTTGTAGTCAACGCAGCCATCTTCAATGGCGTCTCCGATTAGAAGCGTAGTCTCGGCGTCGGAATTTTGGTTAGAGATTGGCATTATCAATAATAAGTCAAAGCCAATCAGTATATTCAAAAGGATTACCCTTCTTTGATATCAAATATGTGGTGCATGTGTTTCTATAAACTAACACATATTAAAGTTCATGTAATTCACGTTGATCATCGTTTATTATTAATTAATTAATTCCCTCCCCCGAAACGTGAGTTGACCATTAGTCTACCATAAACCAATGGGGACATTCCCAAACTGAGTGGTTGTTTGCTCACAAACTGACTCATATTTCTCTCGTAAACTCTGACTAAAACGCAATAAAAATGGCTGAAACCAAAATTTTCAGCAGATCAAACTCATCATCATATCAACAATCGGTTGCCAACGCTCTGGTTCCACTCTCTGGCCTCACCTCAAAATTCCCACTTTTCAGCACCCAAAATCGCAAACTACACCCCTGTTTTTGCTATGGCTAGTGCCACAACCACCGTCATCGTCGGCGGACGCCTTGGAATAGCATCACAGGAAATGGGTGCCGTTCAGGAATTGTTGCTGAAGAGAGGAGAGCTTGTGCAGCTAGATTTTGATGTGCACGAGGAATGATGATCTCGAAGCTGTTCTTCAAGCTACTTCTCAATCCATGATGGAATGGTGCCAACATTTGATTACAAGCCTTCGCGGTTTAATTTTACTCAAGTGTTATTTATTCTTAAGTTAGTTTATTGTTTAATATGTTACAAGTTATGTATTCAATTTGGAGTTCAATGTTATCATTTTTAATGAATTACTTAGATTTACAACCCAGTATTTTTGAAATTTTAGTGTTTTGATGATAAATGTAAAGCGTGTACATGATACATGGGAATGTTTCTTATTGCTTTCAATGGAATTAATTATAAAAATTTTGTACAGAGATTGTTAGTAAATGTTCTAATGTTACTCAACCAAAGAGCTGTACATTTTTCATTAAAGATCGAAGCGAGCAATTTATTGATTTTGATCGATTAAAGTGGTTTTATTGATTGCTTGACATTTGATTTTGGTTGTAACTTCATTTTCCTTTTTTTCCCCGTATGGTGGCTACTTTGTGTACTATATACACTAGTAAGATCCTCTATGATCTGCAGGGGACAATGTACTGTTTTACGTTATTTGAAAATAATGAGTAATTTTGTCCTATTACTTGTTTTTTCTTTTGTGGGATATCCGCAGATTTGTTTTTTTCTTCTTTTTCTTTCCTGAATGGGATGTTTGGACTTGTGGCTAGAAATAATGAGTTCCAGGCCCATCTGTCTTAAAAGAGAAAGAAAAAAAGGGCAAAATTTTAAGATTCCAACTTTTTGTTGCTCATAAAATTTAACAGTATTATAGACAATTTAATGATAGTGGACGGTAAGTATCAGTCCAGGAGAGGTAATCATATCTTTATAAGGTATGTGCTAATACCCCCAAGTTTGTTTGATACAAAATAACGATGATGATAGCGTTGAACTATGTTAACAGAACTACAAATTTTGCTAAATTTAAATTCAAAATTATTAAAATTATTTATTCCAATAATTGATATAAAATAAAATTAGTATTTTAGTTAATATAATAAACAATGTGGCAATAACAGATCATGCATTTACGTTGCACTTATAGATATATGATTTTGAAAAGTGCGAGTAGATAAGTAATCCTACGGAACTAAGTCCAGCAAGAAGCCAATAGAAGTAATCAAGATGTCCCTTGTTAAGATTATTAGCAAACCAGCTATCCTGGCCGTCTCCACCAGTTGCTCCTTCAATTGCAGATATGAGAAAGCTGCTCAGGTAGCTCCCAACACCAAATATACTGAGGTAAAGTGAAAGACCCATACTTCTCAATTCAATTGGAACCTGATCATAGAAAAATTCTTGAAGACCAACCATGGCGAAAGCTTCAGAAACACCGTATAGAATATACTGAGGAACCAGCCACCACACACTCATTGGAATTGTCACATCTGGCTGATCAACCAGCCCATATTCTTCAGCAGTTTTGAGTCTCTTTGTCTCAACTAAAGCTGCAATGACCATGTCTATAATAGATAGAAACATCCCAGTTCCAATTCTCTGAAGCATTGTAATTCCAGAAGGTTTCCCAGTGAAGGCTCTTGCTATAGGCACAAAAACTCGGTCGTAGATGGGAACTGTAAGAACAATGGCAAGGCTGATGAAGGATTGAAGTGAAGCTGCCGGTATGTCAAAGCCTGGGGTGATAAATCGGTCCAGGGTAGCTCCTTGCTTGGTAAAGAAAGTTGAAGACGGTGAAAAAGAAACAGTACACACCAAGCTTGCAGTCCATATTGGAACAAGCCTTAGAATTGCCATTGTTTCTTCAAGTTCACTCATGCTGCATACATTAGCATATTCCTCGGAACCATCTGGTGCAACCAACGCTTTATTCAGGAACCTGCCAGAGATTTGTTTGAATAACACGACATTTATACTTGTATACAAACTATATATGAATGAGGATGAAAAGCCACAATTTAATACAAAAGAATGTTTCACTCACTTAAATTGCTCGAAGTTTTGGTGAGGCAAGGTTCTACTTGCTCTCTCTTGAGGAGATATTGCAGGTGGTAGAGTAGCTTCCCGGTTCCTAATTGCAACAACAAATACCTTACCAATTCTCAGAAAAGGGTTTTTCTTATCCCTTTTTATGCTAAACCTGTAAGTCTTAGTTCCAAGCAAGAAAACAATGAGTGCAATGGCCATGGAAATGCACGGAATCCCAAATCCAAGAGCCCAATTAAGGTTGTCTTGGATGTAGGTTACAATAAAATACGTGAAAAAGGTGGCCAAACATAATCCAAAATACCACCAATTGAAGAATGAACTTTTCAGTTTTGATTCCTCTGGATCATTTCCATCAAACTGATCTGCACCAAAAGCCTGCACACAAGGCTTATGCCCACCTTGCCCAATTGCTACCAAATACAGTGAGATAAAAAATAAGATTACTTGAAACTGATAATCAGCAGAACATGATGTAATTTTATTTGTGTTTTGGCAATCAGAAGTGCTGGCAGGAGACAACATAGCCGATAAACTCAACAAGCCCAGGCCCTGACACGGAAAGATAATGAGTTTTATAAGCGCAAACAAGTTAAAAGTCAATTAGGTAATGATATTTTTAACAACATAATTCAAGAGAGTAACTTCAGATTAATAAGTTAGTATTTAAATAAAAAATATTTGGAATTTTTTTTTCCATAAGAGTTAAAATACTCTTAAGTACATTCAAAATGAAGAAAAATAGAAAAATGTGTTTCATATGGACTATTTGGTTAGAGTTCTAGATCTAAATACCACCTAAAATATAACTGATGACTAACATGGTATTCATTCAATAAAATCTTGTTACACGTTCATCTAAATTAAATTTAATTAACTATAAAAATAATAAAAAAATTATATTGCGTAATAGATTTTCTCAGTGAATTTTGAAGAAATAATAAATTAAGATATGATTTTTTTAATTTTAACAATTAATTCCATACCAAATTACCAATTACAGAGATAATGATGACTAATTTATTATTTCACTAAAAGCTAGGGACAAAAATAAGAATCCAAATAAATAGAGATAATGATGAGCAAAAATTTGCAAACGTTTTCAGACGGTGGAGGCTAAGCCTTTCGTTAAAACAAACTTACCAGGACGTAGATAACAGAAGCAACAACGATAGTCCGGTAACGACCAAAGAAAGAATCAGCTACAAACGCCCCTAAAAGCGGCATCAGCAACGCCGTGCCTGACCAAATATTCACGTTCTCCGCCGCATTGGCCGTCGATTGACCTAGGGGTCCAGTCAAATACGTGATAAGATTCGATTCGATTCCATAATAAGCGAACCTCTCAGCCATTTCCACACCAATAATGAAATAAGCCGATCTCCAACCGCCGGAGTTGGCTCGATTCGCCGAACGACCTTTGTCGTCAACGCAGCCATTATCAACGGCGTCTCCAATTAGAAGCGTAGTCTCGGCGTCGGAATTTCGGTTAGAGATTGGCATTACTAATAATAAGTCAAAGCCAATCAATAATATTCAACAGCACTTTCTTTCTTTCTTTCATATCGAAGTATAGTCAATAGTGCCTATGTTTGTATATACTAATCCATATTATCAATCAATTTAATTTAAAAAATCATTTTTTGTATAATCAATTTGTTCTGCAGTGTGAGAGATGCCAATGAAGGGGTTGTCTTTTGAAATTTAATTTAAAAAAAATATATTTTTAAATAAAATTCTTAATATATTTTGTTATAAATTATACAAATACAATCAAAGCAATAATTGAATTCCAACTAACTAAGAAAAAAAGTCATTGAAATTGAATTAAAAAAAAGGACAAGAGATAATTATATTACATTGTAATTTCCTAGGACACCGCTTCAAAGAGTGAAGATAACTTCCACTTATATACATTCATATATCTAATTAATTTCCCTTCTATAAATGAAAGATTTTGCAAACTGCAGGTAAACAAAGAAGGTTATAGCACTAAGTAGAGCAAGAAGCCAATAGAAGTAATCAAGATGTCCCCTGTTAAGATTGTTGGCAAACCAGCTATGGTGACCAGCTCCACCAGTTGCTTTCTCAATTGCAGATATCAGAAAACTGCTCAGAAAGCTCCCAACACCAAATATACTGAGGTACAATGAAACTCCCACACTCCGTAATTCAGCTTGGAACCTGCTCGTAGAAAAATTCCTGAAACCCCACCATACTGAAAGCTTCAGAAACACCACATATAAGATACTGAGGCATCAGCCAACACACACTCATTGGGATTGTTACATTCGGATGATCCACTAGACCATGTTCTTCAGCTGTATGGCGTCTCTTCATTTCAATTAAAGCTGCAACGACCATGTGTATGACAGATAGAAACATCCCGGTTCCGATTCTCTGAAGCGTTGTGATTCCGGCAGGTTTTCCGGTGAAGGATCTTGCTATAGGCACGAATATCCGGTCATAGATGGGGACGGTAACAACAATGCCAAGTGTCAGCAAGGACTGAAGTGAAGCTGGTGGTATGTTGAAGCTTGGTGTAACAGATCTGTCCATTGTAGCTCCTTGCTTAGTGTAGAATGTTGCAGGCTGTGATAACACAATTCCGTATATCAAACTAATAGTCCATATTGGAGCAAGCCTGAGAATTGCCTTTGCTTCTTCAACGTCACTGATGCTACACACTTCGGCATGCTCTCCTGAACCACTCGGCACTACAAGCAAGGCTTTGTTAAGGAACCTGCCAGAGTTTTTGCATAAAAAATTCGTTACGCAACATCCTCAATTTGGTCTTTTTAATCATATTTTCTCTTGATTTGTATCTGATAGTTAATAAAAACATTTCACTTACTTGAATTGCTGAGAACCTTCACCAAGAGCAACGGCAGGAATTGTAGCTCTATGGTTTCTAATTGCAGCAACAAAGACCTTACCGATTCTCCAAAAAGGATTTTTCTCAAACTATATATGAATAAGGATGAGAACCCACAATTTAATACAAAAAATGTTTCACTCACTTAAATTGCTCGGGGATATCGTGAGGCAAGGTTCTACTTGCTCTCTCTTGAGGAGATATTGCAGGTGGTAGAGTAGCTTTCCGGTTCCTAATTGCAGCAACAAATACCTTAACAATTCTCAAGAAGGGGTTTTTCTTATCCCTTTTTATGCTAAATCTGTAAACCTTGGTTCCAAGCAAGAAAACAATGGGTGCGATGGCCATGGAAATGCATGGAATCCCGAATCCAAGAGCCCAATTAAGGTTGTCTTGGATGTAGGTTACAATAAAATATGTGAAAAAGGTGGCCAAGCATAATCCAAAATACCACCAATTGAAGAATGAACTTTTCAGTTTTGATTCCTCTGGATCATTTCCATCAAACTGATCCGCACCAAAAGCCTGCACACAAGGCTTATGCCCATGATGGGAAATCGAACGTGAACTATCTAAACCTTGCTTCTCTCTTACGAAAATGGAATCAAAACAAACCAACAAACAGAACATACACCAACAGCAAATCGAAATCAAACCACAACAAGGAACAAATGATTTACGTGAAAAAAACTCCCCCTCACTGCGAGTGAGAGAAAAAAACCACGGCCAACGATTGTAGGATTTCCATTATCACAAAATCATAGAGTACAAGAGTGTTCTACTCAACACAACAACTCATCAACTAACAGAAAAACTACCATCATCATCAATCCAACTTGTAAGCAACAACTCAACAAAAAACACAAAGTGAAGAACTGAAATTAGCAAGCCAAAATGCAGAATTTTCTGCAGGAGAGAGCTGCTGTTATCTTCATTCTGGGTGAGTTCGAGAGCCAAGCTGGACGATCAAAACCGTTCAACCAGAAGAACTATGTGTTGTGAATGTCTCTGCCAAATTTCAGCCAAAACCGAATTAAAATCGCCATGCGATTGGCTGACCATCAGAAGCTGTGCAGAAGACAAAACAGAGCAGAAAACAGAGAAGAGCAAACTGACACCGACGCCCAAACTTTGCCATGATTTCTGATTTTTGAGTCCCACGATTGCAAAGTGAAAGTGATAGGCATTTGACATTTTACATATGTTTAATTTACAAGGGAACACAAGTGGGTTATGAAATTCCAAAAATAACCCTTTGGACAATCCTCCAATAGGAGTGTGTAAGTCCAACAATCTCCCCCTCACGACTATTAGGAGGATTCTACCATTCCGGCAATCAAACGACAAGTCTCAAGTTTGTCCCTTGTCAATGATTTTGTCAATATATCAGCACCATTATCATCCGTATGGATTTTCTCAAGATCTAACAACTTAGCATTCAATACATCTCGTATCCAATGATAACGAATGTCAATATACTTTGATCTTGAATGAAAAGAAGAATTTTTACCAAGGTGAATGGCGCTTTGATTATCACATAACAACACATACCTCTTTTGCTCAAAGTTAAGCTCCCGAAGAAACTTTTTCATCCATAACAACTCTTTGCAACCTTCTGTTGTTGCAATGAATTCTGCTTCTGTTGTTGAAAGAGCAACACACTTTTGCAGTCTAGATTGCCATGAGACAGCTCCCCCTGCAAAGTTAATCAAATAACCAGAAGTAGATTTGCGAGAATCAATATCTCCAGCCAAATCTGCATCAGTAAAACCAACCAGGACAGGTTCGTTTTCACCAAAGGAAAGCTTCAAATCAGATGTACCACACAAGTATCTCATAATCCATTTCACACCATCCCAATGTTCTTTTCCTGGATTTGAAAGGAAACGGCTCACCATACCAACTGCATAGGCTATGTCTGGTCTGGTACATACCATGGCATACATTAAATGTCAGGACCCGACCCGAACCCCTCCTGGAGTTCGAGACGAATCCTGTATAAACATGCACTTTTCTTAATATTTTCATAATTCACACGCAGCATAATTCCATAAGAATATATTCCTGGCCTCAGGCCTCCATAACACACACTCAGTGAGGCGTCATGCCTCATCAAAATATATATAAATAATATTTACATGCACATACATTTATACATGACGTGTTCAACTTGTTTAATGCAGCTGCGTAGAGTGGTCTTAACCTCAACTATAATTCTTTATCCTGCACGACACCCTGTGTACCTGGGTAGATAAGGAAAATAGGGAGAGGGGTGAGCTCACAGCTCAGTGAGTGGATATATATTTTATCTAAAAATACGTTTTATCAATTTCATAATTAATTCCTTGAAACTTTCACAATCAAATCATAATCGTATAATAAGCATAACTCATAAATCCATCTCACAGGAAATAAATATTAATCATTATTAGTCATTGATATTATCAACCATATATTTGAGAAAATCATATCATCATACAACTCATAGCAAATCAATCATCTTTGCACCCAACTAGTACCCAGGGGAAAATCATGCTTGGCGGAAAACATCATCGCTCAAGCGGGGGAAATATCATACTCAACCCGACGGCCTCGTATTCTCGTCCGGGGAGCTCATATCATATCATACACATGCTCAACCCAACGGCCTCGTATCCTCGTCTGGGGAGCTCATAACATATCATACACATGCTCAACCCGACGGCCTCGTATTCTCGTCCGGGGAGCTCATATCATATCATGTACGTACATTTTCATGGGTCCCAAGGACCTAACATCATATCTGGGGGATGGGTACTTCGTAGGGTGCTTCAAACAATCACAAATCATAATTTCACATTTAATACCCTTTTTCTCATAAATATCCAATTCTCACATATAACAATACTTTCACGTTTCACTTCTCAATTCAACATATCCATAAACAATTCAATCATAAAATAAATAATAATCAATTTCACGTAATTCAATTATAACATATCACAAATCAAACATCACGTCAAACCAATCGAATTCCACATGTCAAACCAATCCAATTTCACACGTCAAACCAATCCAATTCTACACGTCAAAATACAATTTATTTATAATCTAATTTATTTCCTATATAACGTAATTAAATTCTTCCACAAATGAATTTCACAATAATATAATTTAATTCAATTATAATAAAATTAATATTTAATTTTATAAAAACATATAATAATTTAAATATAATATACACTCACAGTCAGAAATTTAATTTCTGGAGGTTTCAGGATCCCCTGAATTCCCTACAGCCGCTCTGCTTCCTAAAACACAATAATTAACCGATTAACTACAAGATTTATTCAAGATCTAATAGTTATTACTAAAATTAATTATATAAATGAATATATTATTCACGCAAACTAATTTTCTAACTAAATAAAATTCTAAAACTCAAATATATATTAATTCTAAAATCAAATTAACTCAAATCATAAATCTAACCGTTCAATTTCAATTTCTTTTTTTTTTCTTCTTTCCCGTTTCTTCTTCTTCCTCTTCTTCTTCTTCTTCTTCTTCTTCTTCTTCTTTCTTTCTTCCCCGTTTCCTTCTCTCTTTTTCTTCTTTCTTTTCTTTTTTTTTTCTCCTTCTCTTTCTTTTCTCTCTTTTCTCTTCCTTTCCCAATTTGAAACCGTAAACCTTCCCCACATATATTATTCTAATAAAAAATAAATCTTATAATATTATAAATTAATCATTATTTTATTATAATATTATTATATTATAAACCTAACTCAATTATTTATTTTATTATTATTATATTAAATATTTTATTATTAAATATTTTATTATTAAATATTTTATAAATGACACCTAGCATGCTAGGTGTCACATTAAGCTCCCAACTGTTGAGGCATAAGGAATCTTCTTCATCTCTTCCTTTTCTACACATGTTGTAGGACACTGTTTGGTGCTCAACTTGAAGTGAAGGAGCAAGAGGACTACTCACTGCCTTAGCCTTGTCCATGCAAAATCGTTGAAGTACTTTCTGAATGTACTTCTCTTGTGACAAATACAACTTCCTTGCTGATCTATCACGTTCAATTGTTATCCCCTAACATTTGTTTTGCAGCACCCAAGTCTTTCATGGCAAAACTCTTACTTAATTGCTTCTTTAAAGCATTAATCCTGCAAACATTCTTACCAACAATAAGAATGTCATCTACATAGAGTAAAAGAATGATAAAATCATCACCAGAGAATTTTTGCACAAAAACACAATTGTCTGAAGTAGTCTTCTGATAGCCTTGCTTCCTCATAACTGACTCAAATTTCTTGAACCACTGTCTTGGAGCTTGTTTCAATCCATAAAGACTCTTCTTTAATTTGCAAACATAATCTTCTCTGTCTTTCATTTTGAACCCCTCTGGTTGCTCCATGTAGATTTCTTCCTCTAAATCACCATGAAGGAAAGCGGTCTTCACATCCATCTGTTCAATCTCTAAATTAAAACTAGCTGCCAAACCAAATACTGCACGAATTGAAGTCATCTTGACAACCGGAGAAAATATGTCTCCAAAATCAATACCTTTCCTCTGCCCAAAGCCTTTAACAACAAGTCTTGCCTTATACCGTGGCCTTGAACTGTGTTCTTCATGCTTTATTCTGAACACCCATTTGTTCTTCAATGCTTTCTTGCCTTTAGGTAGCTTCACTAACTCAAAGGTATGATTTTCATGCAAAGAACGCATCTCATTCTTGCATAGCTTCAATCCACTCATTCCTGTGATCATCTTCAATAGCCTCATCATAACACTCAGGCTCTCCAGTATCAGTCAACAAGATATACTCATGCACAGGATATCTACTAGAAGGCTGTCTAACTCTGGTAGATCTTCTAAGTGAGATTGTAGGAAGTCTCATCTGCTGGTTGCTCCATATCAGCGTCCTCTGTTCCTTCCTCCTGTATAGGATTATCAATATCAATTGCATCTGGTTGATCATCCTGAATATCATCAACATGTGGATCCTCTCTCAGTGCTGGAGGAACTATGTCTAAGTCAACAGACACGCTACTACTCAGAGGCTCTGTCACTTTTTCTGTCTGAAAATCTACTTTAGTCTGATCTTCCATAAACACAACATCTCTGCTTCTGATGATTTTCTTGTTGACTGGATCATACAACCTATAGCCAAACTCATCTTGGCCATAGCCCAGAAAAATGCACTGTTTGGTCTTTACATCAAGCTTAGATCTTTCATCTTTAGGGATATGAACAAAGGCCCTACAACCAAAAACACGCAAGTAATCATAACAAACTTCTTTTCCAGACCATATCCTTTCTGGCACTTCTAGTTGTAAAGGGATGCTAGGAGAGAGATTTATAACATGCGCTGCAGTACTTAAAGCTTCACCCCAAAAAGATTTCGACAACCCAGCTTGTGAAATCAAGCATCTGACTCTCTCAACCAATGTTCTGTTCATCCTTTCAGCTAAGCCATTCAATTGCGGTGTCTTTGGTGGAGTTTTCTGATGTCTAATACCCTGTTCTCTACAATAAGCATCAAATGGCCCTGTATATTCACCACCATTATCTGTTCGGATACATTTAAGCTTCTTTCCAGTTTCTCTCTCAACTGAAGCCTGAAACTGCTTAAACACAGATAACACTTGGTCTTTTGATCTCAAAGTATAAACCCATATCTTCCTTGAGTGATCATCAATAAATGTTACAAAATAGTAAGCACCACCAAGTGACATAGTTGACATAGGACCACAAACATTAGAATGTATTAAATCAAGTACCTCAGGTCTTCGAGTAGGTGTGTGACTCTTGAAGGAAACTCTATTCTGCTTTCCTGCTAGACAATGAGTACACTTCTTCAAGTGCACTTTCTTCACCCCGGGCAACACACTTTTCTTAGCTAGCTCAGTAAGCCCTTTCTCACTCATATGGCATAATCGTTTATGCCATAACTCAGTTTCATCGCCTGACTCAGCTGCATGTACAACATCTTCAATAATCTCAGCTCGAGTTAGGTATAAATTAGAATATTTCTTACCACTAGCTATAACCATAACACCCTTGGTGAGTTTCCAGTTGTCTCCTGAAAAATTGTTGTCATAGCCATCATCACAAAGCTTGCTAACCGAGAGTAGGTTAAGCCGAATATCAGGTACATGCTTGACACGTCTGAGAATTAATCTAGAACCATTTCCAATCTTCAAACATATATCTCCAATGCCTGCACATCGTGTCACACCTTCATTTGCTGTCCTGACATCTCCAAAATCACCCGGTGTGTAGGAGGAGAACAAATCCCTTCTAGCAGTAACATGAACAGAAGCACCACTGTCTATCACCCAACTTGTCTCAGTCTGAGCAAAGTTGATTGCATTATGCTCTTGAACTGTCAGAACATCTTCAGGAGTAACATTGACTCTATCATCATCACTCTTATGTTCAGTCTTCTTTTCTTTCTCCTTGTTCTCTTTGTTCTCTCTTTTCCATTTGTAACAATATTTCTTGATGTGCCCTTTCTTACCACAATAATGACAATCAAGATTTTTGTACCCCTTTCTTGACTTGCTTCTGTTGTGCTCTTTGTTCCCGGAATCTCTACTCTTACTTCTCCCTCTGGATTCTGTAACTAAAGCTTCTGACTGTGAAGAGGAACCATGTGTTTTTCTTCTTGACTCTTCATTCAGAACACTGCTTTTAGCAAATTCCATGGAGATAATACCATCTGGTGCAGAGTTAGATAATGATGTCCGGAGTGTCTCCCATGAGTCTGGCAAAGTACCAAGAAGCCACAACCCCTGAATTTCTTCATCAAAACTTATTCCCATAGAAGCAAGTTGATTCAGAATCCCCTGAAAAGTATTCAAGTGATCTGTCATCGGAGTTCCATCTCTATATCTTAATGCCATCATCTGTTTTATCAAAAACAACTTGTTATTTCCCGTCTTCCTGGCATACAATTGTTCCAACTTGTTCCAAAGTGTCCGTGCATGTTTCTCCCCACTTATGTGATTCAAAACATTATCATCTACCCACTGCCTAATGTAACCACACACTTGTCTGTGCAACAAAGCCCACTCATCGTCTGTTTTGTCTACAGTTTTTTCAGTGGCAAATACCGGTAGATAATAATCTTTCACATAGAGTAAGTCTTCCATTTTTCCTTTCCAAAGAGCATAATTAGAGCCATTCAAATTAACCATTCTGCTGGTATTTACTTCCATTTTGTAAAGCAAAAACAATAGTTCACCAATTAAAGCCGTAGCTCTGATACCACTTGATGGGAAATCGAACGTGAACTATCTAAACCTTGCTTTTCTCTTACGAAAATGGAATCAAAACAAACCAACAAACAGAACATACACCAACAGCAAATCGAAATCAAACCACAACAAGGAACAAATGATTTACGTGGAAAAAACTCCCCATCACTGCGAGTGAGAGAAAAAAACCACGGCCAACGATTGTAGGATTTCCATTATCACAAAATCATAGAGTACAAGAGTGTTCTACTCAACACAACAACTCATCAACTAACAGAAAACTACCATCATCATCAATCCAACTTGTAAGCAACAACTCAACAAAAAACACAAAGTGAAGAACCTGAAATTAGCAAGCCAAAATGCAGAATTTTCTGTAGGAGAGAGCTGCTGTTATCTTCATTCTGGGTGAGTTCGAGAGCCAAGCTGGACGATCAAAACCGTTCAACCAAAGAAAATATGTGTTGTGAATGTCTCTGCCAAATTTCAGCCAAAACTGAATTAAAATCGCCATGCGATTGGCTGACCATCAGAAGCTGTGCAGAAGACAAAACAGAGCAGAAAACAGAGAAGAGCAAACTGACACCGACGCCCAAACTTTGCCATGATTTCTGATTTTTGAGTCCCACGATTGCAAAGTGAAAGTGATAGGCATTTGACATTTTACATATGTTTAATTTACAAGGGAACACAAGTGGGTTATGAAATTCCAAAAATAACCCTTTGGACAATCCTCCAATAGGAGTGTGTAAGTCCAACAATGCCCACTTTGCCCAATTGCTACCAAATACAGTGAGATAAAAAATAAGATTACTTGAAGCTGATAATCAGCAGAACATGATGTAATTTTATTTGTGTTTTGGCAATCAGAAGTGCTGGCAGGAGACAACATAGCCGATAAACTCAACAAGCCCAGGCCTTGAATACGTATCAATCAAATTCCTGTCAGTTAAAGATGATGAACATCTTCTAAAACAGATGCTGAAACTAACATGGAAAGATAAGTAGTTTTATAATAGCAAAGAACTCAAAAGTTAATTAGCTAATGGTATTTTTAAGACAGTAACAGATTTTTTTTAGATTATTAAGTTAAAGATGGTAACAAAAATAGTATTTTTTGGCTGAACTTTGAAGAAATAATAAATTATGATTTTTTTTTCAGTTTTAATAATTTAGTCCATCGTATTGTGAGAATCAGGGGACAGGCCACAGAGGATTGTTCGACCTGGGAAAATTATATCCTCCTTTGTTATTTCATTAAAGGCTAGGGATAAAATATTATCATCCAAAATAAAATGTTTCGAGATGGTGGTAGCTGAGCCTTCTGTGGAAAGAAACTTACCAAGACGTAGATAACAGAAGCAACAACGATAGTCCGGTAGCGACCGATGAAAGAATCAGCCACAAACGCGCTTAAAAGTGGCAGCAGCGACGCCGTGCCTGACAAAATATTCACGTTCTCCGCCGCAGTGGCCGTCGATTGACCTAGGGGTCCAGTCAAATACGTTATAAGATTCGACGCGATTCCATAATAAGCGAACCTCTCGGCCATTTCTACACCGATAATGAAATAGGCAGATCTCCAGCCGCCGGAGTTGGCTCGGTTTGCCGGACGACGTTTGTAGTCGACGCAGCCATCTTCAACGGCGTCTCCGATTAGAAGCGTAGTCTCGGTGTCGGAATTTCGGTTATAGATTGGCATTATCAATAATAAGTCAAAGCCAATCAGTATATTCAAAAGGATTACCCTTCTTTGATATCAAATATGGGGTGCATGTGTTTCTATAAACTAATACATATTAAAGTTCATGTAATTCACGTTGATCATCGTTTATTATTAATTAATTAATTCCCTCCCCCGAAACGTGAGTTGACCTTTAGTGTACCGATAAACTAACGGGGACATTCACAAACTGACTCATATTTCCATATGGGCAGTTGAAGCCGTTTGAGTATAAAATGACATAAAACAGTTTTAACTGTTTTGTGTAAACAGATGTTAAGGTAGCAGTTGTAAATAGTTGTGATTAAGTGACTGTCTGATTAGTCATCACTTACCTATAAATGCATACCTTAACTGAGTATTACTTACTCATTTTAGACTCATCTTTGCTTTACAAAAATTTTGTCATCACCATTGCTTAATTCTTTTTTTAAGTTGTTTTACACTCGTTGTACTTGAGTTACAGTCTTATAAACGAGAATTGATGTACTGTTTTATGTTATTTGAAAAGGGGATTTAACACATACCTCCCCTGAGGTTTCAGCTTTTTTAACACTTAAAGAGAGTTTGAACATTCAAACACTTACCTCCCCTAGAAGCATCTACTTCCGTCCATTATCATGAAAAAATACGCATTTGCCTTTTGTATGTCAAATTTTGAATAAGAACAAAAATTAATGCTAAAAAAAATATTAATATTATAAATAATATGGTCCCACATCCTCAAAATTTGTAGTAATTTATTGTTTCTTTTTTTTTTTTGAAGCTTAGTAATTTGTTGTTTTAAACAAATATATGTTTTTTGCTTTGAGAAAAAAAAAATTCTTATTTCATTAATTTAAGTTGTCCAGTGTCATTTATACAATGATGTCTTAAAAAATATTTTCATGAGATAAATTAAATTTGATAATAAAATTTTGTATTTTTAATTTTTTGTGATTTAAAAATACATTTGAAATCGTTTTGGGTCTTTGATGTATTTTTAATTTTAAACATTATTTTCAATATATTTTAATTTATTATAAATTTTAAAAGTAAAAAGCACTATTTTAACTTAGTAATAGTATACCATTAAATAATTAAACAAATTGAAAAAGTATCATTTTAGTTGAAACGCGAATGTGCAAATAAGTATATGTTTAACATCAATATTTTCTTAATTTTGTATCAATAATATATTAAATGCACTGCTATATATATTTAAAAATTTCAAAGTTTTACGTGTATTTCAGTGTTGTAATTGATATTTTAAGTTCCATATTAGAGTTTGTATGAATGTATTATTATATCCTAATTTTCTAATAACCAATGTTGGATTATACTTTTCATTTGGTCCCAGGTTATGCTCTAAATTTAAACATAATACATCTTTTAAAAAAAAAGAAGTGAAAAAATATTCCCTTGTATCATTTATTCTGGGGTAAATTCACATGTATAAACCTAAAGATTCACATTGAGGGATCCAATAAAATGCTCGACCCAGTTAAAGACCCCACCCACCCACCTGTTAATCACACTCATCACAAACAAAGTTCCACATGTCTCTCTCTTCCAGTCACGTCTACACTCTCTTATTGTTCTTCATGTTCTTTATTCTTTTCATTTTTTTGTTCTCTCGATTAACCTTTTTTTGAAGGGATTTACGTTTTTCTTAGATGTTTATAAACTATCACATTCATGACTTCTTATAAAAGAGCAAAGGTCACACTCGATGCCTCATGCAATCTCCCTTCAAAAATAGCTCCTAAAACTTTCAATTCCACAAACCTATAAACCAACAATATCTGAGAAATACCAGAATCGAAGGTGTCGTACGTCTTATGCATGCTAAGACCCTAAACCCACAAAACCATCTCATACTATACTTCCAATACTCTTTCAATCTCAGATACAACTCAAATAGACCATTATTCCACGACAAATATTGTGAATACCCACACATATTTCAACACCAACAATGTGTAGAAGCAGGAAAATCAATACATGTATGAGACAATTGGATAATTCGTTTACTTGGTAAATCGATGGAATCCTTCCATTGTAGAAGTTCTCAAGCTTGATTAAAGTTTTTTTGAGACTTAAAATGGCACCTTTCAGCTCCAACGTCCCTCCATAAATCGAGCCTTCTCTCCATCCCGGAAGAATGATGGCCAATTTAACAAGAAATGAGCCGATGATCTAACATTGCATTCGATTTTTGCTTTGAGAGACTTGGCTATGAAGGGCAAAATCTCCTCTGCAAATGCTCTCTTACAATGTCAAAGCAAGTACTAAAGAGGAAAGTTGATTATTTATTTACCATAATGCCCCTTAAAGTAACGGCTATTGAATGGAAGTGGATGTCTCCGGGGAGGTAAGTGTTTGAATTGTCAAACTATCTCTTTAGGTGTTAAAAGTTGAAACCTCAGGGGAGGTATGTGTTAAATCCCCTATTTGAAAATAATGAGTAATTTTGTCCTATTACTTGTTTTTTCTTCTGTGGAATATCCGCAGATTTGTATTTTTTTTCTTTCTCTTTCCTGAATGGGATGTTGGACTTGTGGTAGAAATAATGAGTTCCAGGCCCATCTGTCTTAAAAGAGAAAGAAAAAAAAGGGCAAAATTTTAAGATTACAACTTTTTGTTGCTCATAAAATTTAACAGTATTATAGACAATTTAATGATAGTGGACGGTAAGTATCAGTCCAGGAGAGGTAATCATATCTTTATAAGGTATGTGCTAATACCCCCAATTTTGTTTGATACAAAATAATGATAGATGATAGCGTTGAACTATGTTAACAGAACTACAAATTTTGCTAGATTTAAATTCAAAATTATTAAAATTATTTTTTCCAATAATTGATATAAAATAAAATTAGTATTTTAGTTAATATAATAAACAATGTGACAATAACAGATCATGCATTTACGTTGCTCTTATAGATATATGATTTTGAAAAGTGCAAGTAAATAAGTAATCCTACGGCACTAAGTCCAGCAAGAAGCCAATAGAAGTAATCAAGATGTCCCTTGTTAAGATTATTAGCAAACCAGCTATCCTGGCCGTCTCCACCAGTTACTCCTTCAATTGCAGATATGAGAAAGCTGCTCAGGTAGCTCCCAACACCAAATATACTGAGGTAAAGTGAAAGGCCCATACTTCTCAATTCAATTGGAACCTGATCATAGAAAAATTCTTGAAAACCAACCATGGCGAAAGCTTGAGAAACACCATATAGAATATACTGAGGAAGCAGCCACCACACACTCATTGGAATTGTCACATCTGGCTGATCAACCAGCCCATATTCTTCAGCAGTTTTGAGTCTCTTTGTCTCAACTAAAGCTGCAATGACCATGTCTATAATAGATAGAAACATCCCAGTTCCAATTCTCTGAAGCATTGTAATTCCAGAAGGTTTCCCAGTGAAAGCCCTTGCTATAGGCACAAAAACTCGGTCGTAGATGGGAACTGTAAGAACAATGGCAAGGCTGATGAAGGATTGAAGTGAAGCTGCCGGTATGTCAAAGCCTGGGGTGATAAATCGGTCCAGGGTAGCTCCTTGCTTGGTAAAGAAAGTTGAAGACTGTGCAAAAGAAATAGCATACACCAAGCTTGCAGTCCATATTGGAACAAGCCTCAGAATTGCCTTTGCTTCTTCAAGTTCACTCATGCTACATACATTAGCATATTCCTCTGAACCATCTGGTGCAACCAACGCTTTATTCAGGAACCTGCCAGAGATTTGTTTGAATAACACTACATTTACACTTGTATACAAACTATATATGAATGAGGATGAAAAGCCACAATTTAATACAAAAGAATGTTTCACTCACTTAAATTGCTCGAAGTTTTGGTGAGGCAAGGTTCTACTTGCTCTCTCTTCAGGAGATATTGCAGGTGGTAGAGTAGCTTTCCGGTTCCTAATTGCAGCAACAAATACCTTAACAATTCTCCAGAAGGGGTTTTTCTTATCCCTTTTTATGCTAAATCTGTAAACCTTGGTTCCAAGCAAGAAAACAATGAGTGCGATGGCCATGGAAATGCATGGAATCCCGAATCCAAGAGCCCAATTAAGGTTGTCTTGGATGTAGGTTACAATAAAATATGTGAAAAAGGTGGCCAAGCATAATCCAAAATACCACCAATTGAAGAATGAACTTTTCAGTTTTGCTTCCTCTGGATCATTTCCATCAAACTGATCTGCACCAAAAGCCTGTACACAAGGCTTGTGCCCACCTTGGCCAATTGCTACCAAATACAGCGAGATAAAGAATAAGATTACTTGAAACTGATAATTAGCAGAGCATGATGTAATTTTATTTGTGTTTTGGCAATCAGAAGTGCTGGCAGGAGATAACATTGCCGATAAACTCAACAAGCCCAGGCCCTGACACGGAAAGATAATGAGTTTTATAAGCGCAAAGAAGTTAAAAGTTAATTAGGTAATGATATTTTTAACAACATAATTCAAGAGAGTAACCTCAGATTAATAAGTTAAGTTCAAAAAATTTAATTTTTTTTGTTAGTATTTAAATAAAAAATATTTGAAATTTTTTTTCCTTAAAGAGTTAAAATACTCAAGTACATTCAAAATTAAGAAAAATAGAAAAATGTGTTTCATATGGACTATTTGGTTAGAGTTCTAGAACAATGATAACTAATTTATTATTTCACTAAAAGTTAGGGACAAAAATAAGAATCCAAATAAATAGAGATAATGATGAGCACAAATTGGCAAGCGTTTTCAGATGGCGGCGGCTAAGCCTTCCGTTAAAACAAACTTACCAGGACGTAGATAACAGACGCAACAACGATAGTCCGGTAACGACCAAAGAAAGAATCGGCTACAAACGCCCCTAAAAGCGGCATCAGCAACGCCGTGCCTGACCAAATATTCACGTTCTCCGCCGCAGTGGCCGTCGATTGACCTAGGGGTCCAGTCAAATACGTAATAAGATTCGATTCGATTCCATAATAAGCGAACCTCTCAGCCATTTCCACACCAATAATGAAATAAGCCGATTTCCAACCGCCGGAGTTGGGTCGATTCGCCGAACGACCTTTGTCGTCAACGCAGCCATTATCAACGGCGTCTCCAATTAGAAGCGTAGTCTCGGCGTCGGAATTTCGGTTAGAGATTGGCATTACTAATAATAAGTCAAAGCCGATCAATAATATTCAACAGGACTTTCTTTCTTTCTTTCATATCGAAGTATAGTCAATACTGCCTATGTTTGTGTATACTAATCCATATTATCAATCAATTTAATTTAAAAAATCATTTTTTGTATAATCAATTTGTCCTGCAGTGTGAGAGATCCCAATGAAGGGGTTGTCTTTTGAAATTTAATTTAAAAAATATATTTTTAAATAAAATTCTTAATATATTTTGTTATAAATTATACAAATCCAATCAAAGCAATAATTGAATTCCAACTAACTAAGAAAAAAAGTCATTGAAATTGAATAAAAAAAAAAGGACAAGAGATAATTTATTACATTGTAATTTCCTAGGACACCACTTCAAAGAGTGAAGATAACTTCCACTTATATACATTCATATATCTAATTAATTTCCCTTCTATAAATGAAAGATTTTGCAGACTGCAGATAAACAAAGAAGCTTATAGCACTAAGTAGAGCAAGAAGCCAATAGAAGTAATCAAGATGTCCCCTGTTAAGATTGTTGGCAAACCAGCTATGGTGACCAGCTCCACCAGTTGCTTTCTCAATTGCAGATATCAGAAAACTGCTCAGAAAGCTCCCAACACCAAATATACTGAGGTACAATGAAACTCCCACACTCCTTAATTCAGTTGGAACCTGATCATAGAAAAATTCCTGAAACCCCACCATACTGAAAGCTTCAGAAACACCACAGATAAGATACTGAGGCATCAGCCAACACACACTCATTGGGATTGTTACATTCGGATGATCCACTAGACCATGTTCTTCAGCTGTATGGCGTCTCTTCATTTCAATTAAAGCTGCAACGACCATGTGTATGACAGATAGAAACATCCCGGTTCCGATTCTCTGAAGCGTTGTGATTCCGGCAGGTTTTCCGGTGAAGGATCTTGCTATAGGCACGAATATCCAGTCATAGATGGGGACGGTAACAACGATGCCAAGTGTCAGCAAGGACTGAAGTGAAGCTGGTGGTATGTTGAAGCTTGGTGTAACAGATCTGTCCATTGTAGCTCCTTGCTTAGTGTAGAATGTTGCAGGCTGTGATAACACAATTCCGTATATCAAACTAATAGTCCATATTGGAGCAAGCCTGAGAATTGCCTTTGCTTCTTCAACGTCACTGATGCTACACACTTCGGCATGCTCTCCTGAACCACTCGGCACTACAAGCAAGGCTTTGTTAAGGAACCTGCCAGAGTTTTTGCATAAAAAATTCGTTACGTAACATCCTCAATTTGGTCTTTTTAATCATATTTTCTGTTGATTTGTATCTGATAGTTAATAAAAACATTTCACTTACTTGAATTGCTGAGAAACTTCACCAAGAGCAACGGCAGGAATTGTAGCTCTATGGTTTCTAATTGCAGCAACAAAGACCTTACCGATTCTCCAAAAAGGATTTTTCTCATTCGTTCTAATGCTAAATCGGTAAGTCTTAGCTCCAAGCAAGAGAACAATAAATGCAAGGGAAACGGAAATGAACAGAACTCCAAATCCAAGACCCCAATTAATGTTGTCTTGGATGTAGCTTGTGACCAAATAGGTACACAATGTGGCCATACATAATCCACAGTACCACCAGTTGAAGAATGAACTCTTCATCTTGGATTCCTCCGGGTCATTTTCATCAAACTGATCTGCACCAAAAGCCTGAAGGCAGGGCCTGTGCCCACCTTGTGCAAGTGCTACTAGATACAGTGAGAAGAAGAACAAGATTACTTTAAACTGATAGTTACCAGAACATGATGTGTTTTGACAATCGGAAGTTAATGTCACTGATAATGTCAACAAGCCCAGTCCCTGTAATATCAATCAGTTTCAATTCAAAGATCATCAACATTCATGAAACATTAGCAAAAATCCGAAAAGTAACACTGATAAATTTTATGATAAAGGAGGAAATGGACTTGCCAGGACATAAATAACAGAGGAAGCAACAATGGTACGATACCGGCCGAGAAAGGAATCAGCCACAAATCCCCCAAAAACAGGGAGTAGTCTAGCGGTTCCAAACCAAGTGTTGACGTTCTCAGCTGCAGTAGCCGTCGACTCACCGAGCGGTCCGCTCAAATACGTTATAAGGTTGGATCCGATTCCTTGAAAAGCAAACCTCTCCGCCATTTCTGCAACAATTATGAAATAAGCCGATCTCCACCCGCCACCTTTGCCTCTGTACTGATCACTGCACCCATCAACGCTGTCTTTTAGCAGCGGAACACCATTTTCCACATCGGAATTTGGGCTACAGAACGCCATATCTCTTCTTCTGAACTTGTAATTCTGCTGCAACTGGTATGTATATTCGAGATTGTATGTATACCATGCACTGCTTTTTTAACTAAAAATCAGTAGCTAAAGCATGCAGAGCTCTCTAGAGCTATCACTTTGTTTGGCTAACAGCCAAGTGGCAATCGGGCATTGACAAATGAATTAAATAATAATTTAATACAATTGCGTGGCTATTGTTTTTTCCAGCATGCTTTTTAGCAGTTCATGGAGCAGGGCGCAGCCAGAAAAAATTGACTTGGAGCAAAATTTTGTAGGGCCAAAATGATTAAAAATTAAAATTAGTAAAATAATATTATAAAAATGATAAATAAATCGACAATTTTTTAAAATATAAAAGTTAAAGCATAATAAATTTAAAGGGGAATTAACACATACTTCCCCTAAAATTTGAGAAACCTACACTTAAATGAAAGGTTTGAAAAAATTCATACTTACCTCCCCTGGACCGTTAGTTGACCATTAGAATTAAGAGTATTTTAAATATTTTATTAATTTAATCATTTTTTCAACTTACTAGATAATTAGTTCGTACAAAATATTGTATTATTGTTTATTAATCATTTAAGATTTCAAATTATAAGGATGAAATTTTAAAATAAATTATATAAAAAATCATATAATATATATATAAACAAAATAATACTATTACATTAATTTATAAGTATAATTTATAAGTATAATTTACAAGTTTAATATTATTATTTATCATAATCATAAATATTTTTAAGTTAATAACAATTTTAAAATTATACTTATTTCATGTGTATGTGCACCAAGTTAACAAAAAATAATATAAATATAATTTAATTAAATGAGTACATGGATATACTATATTTGTTTTACAAAGATTCTAAATATTAATTATAAATTTAAATTTTTTTTAAAATTATAGAAAATAAGACTAATTCATATTATGTAAAATGGTATTATTATATGACCAATAATGTAATATTTTATGGGAATTAATTATGTAATAAGTTAAAAATAATAATGTCCAAAATACCCTTAATTCTAACAGTTTAAGGGAAGTGTAAATTTTTTCAAACTTTTTATTTAAGTATAAATTTTTCAAACCTCAGGGAGGTATGTGTTAATTTTTCTAAATTTAATAAATGAGTTTAAAATATAAATATAATAATAAAAAATTATAGGATTAGGAGATAGGGCCTCTCAGACGTTGAGGGCACTCCGCCTTTGCTTGGGAGTGTTCGATTTTATATTAAATTTTTTTTTAGTCTAGAGTTCTACATCAGAAAAATTTCAATAGTAATTATTATTTAACTCCAAATTATGTCTTTAAAAAGTTATTAATTAAAAAAATTTAAGAAAATTATCCCATAAAAAATTGTTTAAAAATATTAGTCTTAATTTTATAGTGTTCAAAAACACATTTAAAAATATATTTTCGAATATAAAAAAATATTTGTGTAAAATTTACTATTTTTATCTATTATTTTTTAAAAAATATTATTACATTTTTTAGATTTGAGATTGTAACACTTAAATAAAAATTATAGATAATGTATTATTTATTTTCGTTATAATTATATTTAACCGTTAAATGTAAGAATAAATAAGTAAAATATCATTATTTGATATTTATTATTTTGTATAAAAAAAATTTACTTTCTTAAATTCTTACTCAATAAAAAAGAGGATGAAAAAAAATTCGATTTTTTAATTAATTTTATTAATTATATATATTTGAGTTGGAAAATATTTATTAAAAATTTATATTTTAAATAAGTTTTTAATTTTATTTATTTTATATATTTAACTTAATTAATTAATATAAATAATATTTCTATTTTTTTAATAATTTCTCATGTTACTAAATGCGTCAATTTTTTTTTACTAACTACAGTTGGTTTGGTTGAAGTCGCTATCCCTTGCAGAAGAAGGCCACTCATGTACTAGTTACGGGAAAAAAGCATAAAGTTGTTGTCTTGTTGGGAAAGCATTATCAATTTAACAAATTGGTGAATGAGACTTCTTAATAATGACGTGGAAACTATTTCATGGAACGGAGAGTTTAGGCACAAAAAAAAAATGATAAATCACGGGCGTAATAATTTAAAAGTTTGTGTAGTCAAAATAGAGGTGGCAATTCAATTCAACAAATCATATTTAAATTAATATCAATACAATTTATGTGATACGAAAAAATATCAATTTTTTTTAATTAAAACTTAATTCGTATATATAAACACAATTTGTTTAATATATAATTATTTATTTAAAATTCGATTTATTCATAATACAATTACATAATTATTTATTTAAAATATAATTATATAATTATTTATTTAATTAATCATATTTTAAATAAATGTACGAGTTAAAATTTATAAAGATCAAACGTGAATATAATTATTAACTATTTAACATAAATAAGATATAGTTTTTATTCATATTAAAATTTTTAAATTCAGATTTATTTTCAAATAATTATATTGCGTCTTAAATTATCACTCCTAAACACACGGTAAGATAAATACAAAATTAATTCATCATCTTTATAATTAGTGTTACTACTAATTATTAATTTATTAGATATACCTTAGATATCATATAATCGTCCTTTTTATAAAAAAATTGTTCATTTGACTATTAATCTATTTGGGGATAGGAAATTAATTCAGCATCTTTATAATTAGTATTACTATTAATTAATAGTTTATCGGTTATACCTTAAATATCATATCATTTCTTTTTTATTAGATGATTTTGAAGTATTTTGTATATTTTTTATTATGAAAATATTTATTCTAAAATCTCTTAATTTAAAAGATTTAGATTCTTTTTAGAATTAATTTTCAATTTCTCGTAGTATTTCAAAATTAATTCATAATTAGATTTGTCATCTAAAATGTTTTAAGAAAATAATTTTTAACATAAATAAAAATAATAAATTACTATGAATTTAAACCATACTTTAATTAAAATATTTTTTTAATATTACGTATAAAATATAATATATATATATATATATTTATACGAAGAATATCTACTCAGATTGAGAGTTTAGAACAATATACATTTTATACAACAAACATCTCTTCACATAAAGCAGAGGTAATTTTTTGAGTGATGGTGGGACCCTTGGACTCCCAAAGTGGGCGGCTAATTAAGTATTTTAATTTCCATAAATACCCCGATAGAAGTTTAGACTATAAAAAATAAATAAATTTCTTAACCAACACCATGAATGCAAAATAAAACCCAGTTTAAGCTTATCCCGGAAAGGAATATCCTAATCCGATATAACTGAAATTAGGCGGAGAGAGAGAGAGAGAGAGTGAATTCACATGGTCGGTCCTTATGTATAAAATTCAGCAGCCATGGGAAGTTTCTTTCCTTTCCCCAAATCCCAAATTAAACTACTACTACGACAATAATAATAATAATACTAATAAACCCATCAATACTCAAAACCCCAATTCATCCGATGAAGCCGAGAATCGGAATCCAACGGCCAACAATCCTTCTTCGTCCATGTTTGCTTTAGCCATCGGATCCTGGCTCCGTTCTCGGCGGAGCCGTTTGTTTTTTCTCTTGCTCTGTTCCCCTGTTCTACTGCCTCTGCTCTTTGCTTGTTTCCCTCTTCTCTGCGCCGCCGAAGTTTGCATCAGAATCTGCCGTCGGAGGACGACGAAATCGGTTGAAGACGAGAGTTTGCGAAGATGTGAAGAGGGTTGCTGCGGCTGTGGTGGAGGAGATGAAGACGAAAGAGAAGTGGGTTTGTTGCAGAGGTATTTGGAAGATCAATTGATGCTTGTAGGATCTGTTTATGAATGTGCTGATCATGATGATGATGATGATGATGATGAAGGAGATCAACATGATTGCAGGACTCCTCTTTTGAGTTAGATTCATAGATTTTCATTTTCTTTTTTCTTTTTAATTTTCCTTTTTGGGGTGTAAATGACATTGATAATTGTTAATTATTATGAGAAAGAACTCTTGAATTGTACTTTGAATTGAGAAACATATGATATGACATATAATTGGTTTGCTGTGAAATTGTTCTGAGTACTCTTTGCTTAGAATGGAAACCCCTTTTGAGTTTTTCTTTTTTTCTTATTTGGAAAAAGTACATAATTCTTTTCGTATTTGCAATTTGATTTTGAAAAGAAAGAAAAGAAAATTAAAATTAAAAGCTTAGTAAAAACAAGTCAACAACAGCTGTCAATTCATAGATTGGGTTCAACTGTTAATAACAATTTGGGCTAGATGTTATTGGGTTCACTCCTCTTTACTCTTATAATAAAGCACACCCAACTTTTTTTTTTTAAAATATTATTACATATTACATATTTTTACATTAAAAAAATTATTCACACTAATAAATAAATTATATTCTAATAAATAAATTATATATTTAATAGATAGTGAACTTTATATATAGTGAGAGTTCCACCTTAAGATGAGAATCAATATCCCTACATTTAAAGGAGTCCAAGGCAAAATCTTTCAATAAGAGATTTTAACTCTTGTCTGCTCGAACTTAGCCTAACACACCCATTTTAGTGTAATAAAATTCCATTAAGAAATTTCCATTAGAACTAATTTTATAAGAATTCATTCTCATAAATTGTCGATGTCATATTATTATTATGTTTTAAATGTTTTAAAGTAAAATAAAAATTTACATTATATAAAATATGTAGTAATAATATAACTTAATCACATCAATTTTAATACCTAAATTTTGTAAACGAATCTAAATATATAGTACAATAATGAATTTTGCACGAGTTTATATTTATGGCACAATAATGTTACAAATCATGCTTAGAGTAATTGCACACACATTTATTGTTGAGGGACTGTACTGAGAGAGAGACTGTGCAGTGTCTAAGTGCACCCAGCCAACCATACGAGATCATCATTTTTGTAGCTTTCCTAAAAAATTGTAGGCAAAAAGAGATGACTAAAAAGACTAGCTGTGGCCTAACTGAATTTGACACTTTGATCTATTTCTAATTCTAAACACGGCCACCTCTAACTGTTCAACCATCACTCTTCCCCCTCAACTTTCCAAAACCCTAATACCAGTTAGCTTGATTTTGAGGTTTTTGTGGTTTTAAAATCGAAACTTGGTGTTCCATAAAAATTTTAAACATCATTGTTACTTTTATAGTAGAAGCACTATAATTTCAAACGAAGTTTATGTGCCGACAAAAAAGTTTCTAGATTACACGCACATGCACACTATTACGGGCCGCCTAAGCGCAAGCGGAGAGGCCGTAAACGCAGAGGACACATCAGCGCACAAGCTCCAGCACACGGGCATGCACGCTACGCCTTCCGACGCTCGAGCGCACAAGCAAAATGGTTCGCATGTGAACAGTGCCGCGGGTGAACAGTATCCCGTGAACAAAAGGGCTTGCAAGGGTGAGTTGGATGTGTTGGAGCCTTAGTGGTTGATTTGGGGCAGTCCATTATCATGAGAGGTAGTTTGGTCCAGCAGCCATATGGGCAGATTTCCCTTAGATTAGTCCCAAATGTATAGATTTTGATTAGGCCCAATATGGCCTAATATTTGTATATAACCTATGACCCAATTGGCCCAAATGTGTGAAGGGGTGGTAGGTAGGATTTTTCCTTCTTAACCAATCACCACCATCCAAGTATGTAATGGTGGCCAATTAAATTCATTCATGTGTACATATATTAATGTAATGTTTGTAAATGGGAAAATAGAATCCATTTTTCTTCTCCAAAACTCTGCATCATACGTTCTCTGTTTATTCTCCATTTTTGTTCTGTTTTGAGCACTAAATTGACACATCTCTCGGCCTAATTGACACACACACCCAACACAAGTTAATTCTTGGGGTAATTGGCTACTTGGACAGTGATAGCAAGCTAGGTCAAGTGGTCACACGAAGCTGATTATTGTAACACCCCGATTCCGGCATTACGAAAGTAGCGCCGAACTAGGGTATTACGTAAAATTTTAAACTTTCAAAATATAATCATTCTTCTACGCATGTTAGTATTTTTAATCTAATTTGGAGCATCTTTAACTCTATAAAAAGATTTTGGCAGAATTTCCTCTCTAATAATTGTATGCCAAAATATATAAACCTGCAAACTTTAAGATTTCATTCTAAACACTCCCAATAATATTCAACACTAACTGCTTCATTTCATTATCTAAAAAAAACATAACTAATTTTAGGATTTCTAAAATTCAAATACAAACATAGAAAAGTGCATTCAAAGCCACACACTACAAGCTCCTGCATCTATAATTACATATAGTTTTCAAAGTGGTAAAACTCTTGTTCTGGAGTATCCTTATCTTCTATATACAACATCTTCAGCATTGCCTAGGAACCTAAAAAGTAGGGTGAGTTAATGCCTAGTAGATATTTATACATAAAGGTAGTTTTAAGAATTTTACAATAAACAAATTTGTACATATATAAAACACCCTTCGATTTCCTAACAGTAAGCTTAACGAAACCCAAAACAATATTTCAATTACAGTATTCACAAAAATAACAAAAACACATTCATTCCATCATTTAAAACCATTTCCACTAATTTTTACTCTTGCGCACTTTACGAGCATTATTCTGAAGGACCGCCGCCCCAAAAACTGGCCAACGTACTTTACGGGAATTATTCCGAGGGACCGTCACCCCAACATACTTTACGGGCATTATTTCGAAGGAACCGTCGCCCCAAACACCGGTGCCATATCATAACAACAACCATAGCCATCACGTTTTCATTTTTCTATTTATTTCACAACATATCCATACAAATAATTCATTTATAAAATCACAACACGTGCTGACACAATTTTCTCACTGTATTTATAAATATGACATTCATATAAAAATTATTCTTCAAATCCGATTCGAAAAACAATCAATTGGATCAACACGTAATAATTTAGGAATTTCATAAACATTTATCAAAACATTTAACGTAATAAAATACCCAACTTTTCAGTTTTAAAACTAAAATCTCCCAAATACATATAAATACCTACCTGAATTTTAAACGATTATTTCTATACTTCTGCTGACTGTTCGTCCCCTTCTGAATCACTCCCTAGTATCAATTTAATAATAATAACACGTAATGATTTAATAATTCAAATTTAATTATCTAAAAAAATATATGTATGTAAACATTGCATATATATATATATATATATATATATATATATATATATATATACTAACAATTAAATTTCTACAATTAAATCATATAAAATCATTTATAATTCCTAAAATAGAAGGTTAATCATCCAAAATACAAATTTAGAACGAACCTTTTTTTTTTTCTTTCTTTCTTTCTTCCTTTCTTTTTCTTTCTTCCTCACTATCCGTAGCTTTCAATTTGTGAAAGCAAAATTTCCTTTTATACACATTTAACCACCGCCTCTTTTCATTTAACTAATATTATATTATATTATTTTATTTTAATTTAATCCTTCCACCGACAAAGATATAATAAATTTGATTTCTTAATAACAATTTAACTCTTCAATTATTTTTATTATACTTTTCACCCACAACAAAATTTATATTACCCTAAAATTCAATTATTTTGAAATTAAGAACTTATTTACCCATAATTAGATAATTTATTTCTAATTAATATTTTTACTTTCTGATTTATAAATACAAATATACTAATCAATCTTCGGGTATCACAATCCTCCCCACCTTAAAAAAATTTCGTCCTCGAAATTTACATACCAGATTGAAATAACTCTAGATGTTGGGATCGCATTCTGTCGTCAAGCTCCCACGTAGTTTCCTCAACTCCATGATGTTGCCATAAAACCTTCACCAGTCGAATAATCTTTTTGCGGAGAACTTGTTCTTTACGATCTAGGATTCGAATAGGTTTCTCTTCATAAGAAACATTCTTATTTATTGTCAAGTCTTTCCATTCCAAGACATGTGAAGGATCTGGCTGGTACTTCTTGAGCATTGAAATATGAAAAACATCGTGAATTTGTGCTAACTGAGGAGGTAAAGCTAATCTATAAGATACTTGGCCAACTCATTCCAAAATCTCAAAGGGACCAATAAACCTTGGAGCGAGTTTCCCAAATTTTTCAAACCTGGCTATTCCGATATGAGGCTTGACCTTTAGGAAAACATGATCACCCATTGCAAATTCTAATGGTCTCCTTCTATGATCTGCGTAACTTTTTTGGCGACTTTGATCTGCAAGAAGTCGTTATCTAATTATCTTTACTTTCTCAGTAGTTTTTTTTACCAATTCAGGACCTACCAGTAAAGTTTCACCAATCTCTACCCAACATATAGGAGATCGACACGGTCTACCATACAATGCCTCAAAAGGAGCCATTCCCAAACTTGATTGGTAGCTATTATTGTAAGAAAATTCAACTAAAGGTAAATGTTCAGCCCAAGAGCCTTGGAAATCTAAAGCACAAGATCTTAGCATATCTTCTAGTATCTGGATAATTCTCTCAGATTGACCATCTGTTTGAGGATGATAAGCTGTACTAAAATTCAACTGTGTGCCCATAGCTTTCTGTAAACTTCTCCAAAATTACGATGTAAACCTCGTATCTTTATCAGATACAATTGATAGAGGTACCTCATGCCATCTCACTATCTCTTGCACATATAGTTTACTCAGAGTTTCCAGAGAATCAGTAGATTTGACAGATAAAAAGTGAGCAAATTTTGTTAATCTGTCCACAATTACCCATACACTTTCATGATTCTTTCGGGTTTTGGGCAACCCTCTCACAAAATCCATGGTTATGTGCTCTTATTTCCACTCAGCCACTGGAAGAGGTTGGAGTAATCCTGCTAGTCTCTGATGTTCTGCTTTTACTTGCTGGCATGTCAAACACTTAGCTACAAATTCTCCTACATCTCTCTTCATCCCATTTTTGTACCACCAGGATGTATGGAAAATTTGGATTTATGAGCCTTACTAAACACATCTTTTCTAAGAGACTCATCTGATGGTACAAAAAGTCCTCCAGCAAACCTTAAACCACCACACGAATCTATAGACCACCCATCCACGACCGCACCACTCTCTAACTTGGCTCGCACTGATTTAACTTCAGGATCACTTTGTTGAGCAGTAATCACCTTTTGAAGGATGGTAGGTTGTGCTACAAGGTTAAATAAGAAAGGTTGACTTCCTGATTCATTGGTCCTCAGATCAAAATCTTCCAAATCATTACACATCTTCCATCTACGACAAGAAAATCTTGCCAACATTCCCTGAGATTTTCTACTCAAAGCATCTGCTACCACATTAGCCTTACCTGGATGATACTGCAAAGTGAAATCATAATCTTCTAGGTACTCCATCCATCTTACCTGCCTCAAATTCAGATCTTTCTGAGTAAAAAGGTATCGAAGACTTTTATAATCTGAAAATACTTCAAATTTCTCACCATACAGATAATGTCTCCATATCTTTAATGCAAATATAATAGCAGCAAGTTCTAAATCATGTGTAGGGTAATTATGTTCATGGGCCTTAAGTTGGCGTGAACCATATGCCACCACTCTCCCTAATTACATTAAAACACAGCCAAGACCCACACGTGAAACATCGCAATAAACTGTATATCCTACACCTCGTTCAGGAATAATTAAAACTGGAGCTGAGGTCAAATGATTTTTCAACTCTATAAAAGCTTGCTCACGTTTATCGTTCCACTCAAACTTCAACCCTTTTCTAGTCAGCTGAGTTAAAGGTACTGCTTTTCGAGAGAAATCTTTTACAAATCTACGATAATATCCTGCTAAACCCAGGAAACTTCTAATCTCTGACACATTTTTAGGTCTATTCTAGTTAAGCACTGCCTCCACTTTAGTCGAATCCACAGAAATACCTTCTTTAGAGACCACATGTCCAAGAAACTTAACTTCAGTCATCCAGAATTCACATTTACTCTATTTCGCATATAAATGATGTTCCCTCAACAGTTGCAAAGCAATACGCAAATGCTGCTCATGCTCCTCCTTTAACTTAGAATATATTAAAATATCGTCAACAAACACCACTACAAACTGATCAAGGTAAGGGTGAAAAATTCTATGCATTAAATCCATAAATGCTGCAGGAGCATTTGTCAAACCAAATGACATCACTACAAACTCAAAATGTCCATATCTAGTACGAAAAGTTGTCTTTAGGATGTCTTTGTCTTTAACCCTCAACTGGTGGTAGCCAGACCTCAAATCAATCTTCGAAAAGTGTCTAGAACCCCGTAGTTGATCAAATAAATCATCAATTTTGGGCAAAGGATACTTGTTCTTCACTGTTACCCGGTTTAATTGTCTGTAATCCACACACAATCTTAAACTCCCATCCTTCTTCTTAGCAAATAGAACTGGCGCTCCCCAGGGAGAAGAACTGGGTCGGATAAATCCTTTATCTTGTAACTCCTGCAATTGAGTCTTTAACTCCTGTAGTTCAGCTGGTGCCATCCTATGAGAGGTTATTGAAATGGGAGTCGTACCAGGATACGTCTCAATAGTAAAATCTACTTCTCTCTTAGGGGGTAATCCCGGTAAATCATCAGGAAATATATCTTGAAACTCATCAATCACTAAGACAGTTGGAGTAACTAAATTAGTAGCATCATAACTCATCACACTCGCTACCCATCCTAAGTAATCTTTATGTTCATTATACCCAATATAGGTACAATGATACTTATTCCCTCTACTCCCAAAAATATGAAATCTTTCACCACTAGGAAGATTAATAGTTACCTTTTTTCTTTGACAATCTATAATGGCATGAAAAAATGACAACCAATCCATACCTAGTATTCCATCATAATACACCATTTTCATCACAACTAACCCAAATGCGACTTTATAATCACCTACATCAATTTCACAGTTGTGACACATCCTATCTAGATTTATCCCACCTCCAACAGGCGTCTCAACAGATAACTCATATTCTAAAGGTTCAGTTTCCAAACCCAAGGAAGATACAAATTTTGTTGAAATAAAAGAATGTGTAGCACCAGAATCAAATAATATCTTAGCCCAAGTATTGAATAGAAGAAAAATACCTTCTACTACAGTATGATCTGGTTGATCCACATCCTGGATGATAGCATAAGCTTTATCCTGAACTTTAGGTCTTCCTCGCCCTTGTGGTACTTGAGGTCCTTGAGATGATTGCCCAGTGTTCCTTTGTTATGACTGTCTACTCTGCTGAGGCTGTTGTGCTACTGACTGAGTATTCTACTGAAGAGAACTAGTCATTTGATTCGATGCCTGCATCAAACGTGGACGCTGATTTTGATAATGGCCATGTTCTCCACATTCAAAACACACACCTGAAGGTATACGGAACCTCTGGTCATCTTGGATGCTTCCCTGGACAGATCTGGTTGTTTGACTCTGTGTTTGCCTTAGACACAGACATATATTTCGATGATGACCTTGTTGCCCACACTCAAAACATACACCTAGTACCTTGCGAAAACTCTGGCTATCACGGATAAGAAACTGACTTTTCATCTATCTCTTTTCTCCCCACCTAGGAAGTTTCTGTTCAGAACTTCTCTTCTTTGATTCCACTATTTGCTTAATCTCTTCCTCATCTTGTTCTATCATTAAAGCTCATTCAACCACTTCTGAATAGCTTTGAAGGTTCAACACTATAAGTTCATGTCGAAGTTGTAACAGCCCAGCCCACAGCAGATATTGTCCGCTTTTGGGCACACAGCCCATCACGGATTTGTTCTCGGGCTTTTCAACCCAAAACGCGTCTACTGAGAGATGGGACTGTCGTCCTTATATACCCAGCATCTCTCCCGGGATTTGCCGATGTGGGATTTGCCTAAGGTGTATCATACACCCCCCCTTAGGGACTCAGCGTCCTCGCTGAGGTTTGCCCCACCATCATTAGGCCCCGCGGAGTGGCTCTGATACCATAAATGTAATCCTTTCACAAACCGCTTAGTCTTTTCCTTCTCTTTCGAAATCATTGAAGTAGCAAACCGACTCAATGACTCAAACTTAGCCTCATATTGTGCCACTGACATATTTCCCTGAGTTAGATGAATAAATTCATCTAACATAGCATCTCGAAATACCTCAAGAAAATATTTACCCAAAAAGGCTTCTTTGAAAGCATCCCATGTCCATTCTTCCTCCTGTTTTGTAATCTTAACAGTATTCCACCAATGATTTGCTTGTTCAACCAATTGAAATGTTGCAAGTTTAACCCAAATCTCTATAGGTGCTTGCATAGCATCTAAATTTCGGTTAGTTTGCTCCACCCATTCCTCAGCAATTAACGGGCTACACCTTCCGTTGAAAGTTGGAGGATTGAGTCTCTTAAATTCACTCAATGCTGACATGTTCTGACCTCCATTACCATTACCTTTGTTTTGTGAACTACTGGTAATCCCACGAAGAACAGTAGCAAATTCTCTCATTGTTTGGCGGAATTCACCAAATTCTTCCCCACTTTGTAAAGAGGACATCTCTATTTCTCTATTATCAGACATACTGAAAAAGTATATTTCATGTCATAACAGTCAAAGCAAAGCAATGTAAATAGAATAAATCTTACAAACAAAACAAAAGTACTTTATACACATATAAGCTTATTATTCTTTACAACAAAACCAACAAGAGTACTTAAAAGATAACAAAAACTCGAGTTACTCGATATCACTACACACAAAACCACTATATACATACAAGCTAGTCATTAACTAATTTATCTTTCCTACGCCACCTCACCACCACTTTGCATAAGTATCTTTGATAACAACAGGCTCAAAAGGTTCCTCCATTCTAACAAGAAAAGGATCTAGTATTACTGATTTCTGTTCACTAGTCTCACCCATCGTGATTTCTTCACCTCCCGGACTTACTTCACCTGCTGAACTTCCTTTTAACTTTTTCACCCAATGTCTCTCAGTTCTATAAGTATTTAGAAATCTCTTAGTATAGAATAAACGTCGTGTCACGAGTTTATTCTGATTCACTCCCTTCCCGTAGACCTTTAGACCCATTAATGCCTCATTTTTAACGTCTTCAGAAGTGCATGGACCTGGATCAGTATCTGAATAACGTAAAATTGTCCCTGCTAGCCTTTCGTTCATCCTATTAATATACATCCTTCGCAAATCTTTTACGAGAACACCGCTTAATATGCATTGCTTATTTCTATTCATACAAGTCCACCTGTCGTATTTGGTTCTCCTCATACTACAAAACCAAATAACATTAAAATTATAAATTCACATAGACTAGTCAAGTTTAGGTACCAACAAACTAAAATATCTTCAAAATTATCTCACAATCATAAAAGATGTCTACAAAATCTTAACCTAAAGCTCTGATACAACCTTTGTAACACCCCGATTCCGGCATTACGAAAGTGACGCCAAACTAGGGTATTATGTAAAATTTTAAACTTTCAAAATATAATCATCCTTCTACGCATGTTAGTATTCTTAATCTAATTTGGAGCATCTTTAACTCTGTAAAAAGATTTTGGCAGAATTTTCTCTATAATAATTGTATGCCAAAATATATAAACCTGTAAACTTTAAGATTTCATTCTAAACACTCCCAATAATATTCAACACCAACTGCTTCATTTCATTATCTAAAAAAAACATAACTAATTTTAGGATTTCTAAAATTCAAATACAAACATAGAAAAGTGCATCAAAGTCACACACTACAAGCTCCTGCATCTATAATTACATATAGTTTTCAAAGTGGTAAAACTCTTGTTCTGGAGTATTCTTGTCTTCTATATACAACATCTCCAGCATTGCCTAGGAACCTGAAAAGTAGGGGTGAGCTAATGCCCAGTAGATATTTATACATAAAAGTAGTTTTAAGAATTTTACAATAAACAAATTTGTACATATATAAAACACCCTTCAATTTCCAACAGTAAGCTTAACAAAACCCAAAACAATATTTCAATTACAGTATTCACAAAAATAACAAAAACACATTCATTCCATCATTTAAAACAATTTCCACTAATTTTTACTCTTGCATACTTTACGAGCATTATTTCGAAGAACCGCAGCCTCAAAAGCTGGCCAACGTACTTTACGGGCATTATTCTGAGGGACCCTCACCCCAACATATTTTACAAGCATTATTCCAAAGAACCGTCGCCCCAAACACCGGTGCCATATCATAACAACAACCATGGCCATCACGTTTTCATTTTTCCATTTATTTCACAATATATCCATACAAATAATTCATTTATAAAATCACAACACGTGCTGACACAATTTTCTCACTGTATTTATAAATATGACATTCATATAAAAATTATTCTTCAAATCCGATTAGAAAAACAATCAATTGGATCAACACGTAATAATTTAGAAATTTCATAAACATTTATCAAAACATTTAACGTAATAAAATACCCAACTTTTCAGTTTTAAAACTAAAATCTCCCAAATACATATAAATACCTACCTGAATTTTAAACGATTATTTTTATACTTCTGCTAACTATTCGTCCCCTTCTGAATCACTCCCTAGTATCAATTTAACAATAATAACACGAAATAATTTAATAATTCAAACTTAATTATCTAAAAAAATATATGTATGTAAACATCTGCATATATATATATACTAACAATTAAATTTCTACAATTAAATCATATTAAATTATTTATAATTCCTAAAATAGAAGGTTAATCATCCAAAATACAAATTTAGAACGAACCTTTTTTCTTTCTTTCATTCATTCTTTCTTTCTTTCATTCTTTTTCTTTCTTTCTTTCTTTCTTCCTTTCTTTTTCTTTCTTCCTCATTGTCCGTAGCTTTCAATTTGTGAAAGCAAAATTTCCTTTTATACACATTTAACCACCGCCTCTTTTCATTTAACTAATATTATATTATATTATTGTATTTAAATTTAATCCTTTCACCGACAAAGATATAATATATTTGATTTTTTAATAACAATTTAACCCTTCAATTATTTTTATTATACTTTTTACCCACAACAAAATTTATATTACCTTAAAATTTAATTCTTTTGAAATTAAGAACTTATTTACCCATAATTAGATAATTCATTTCTAATAAATATATTTACTTTCTGATTTATAAATACATATATACTAATCAATCTTCGGGTATCATAATTATATTCCGTAAAGTCAGCACGTGACAACACGCATACATATATAAATAGTGTAAGATATATGATATAACTTGTCACGTTAATAATAAAAATATAACTTTGTTATTTTAATATATACATCACTTCAGTAAAATATGTTAGATATATAGACAGTGTTATGGGGTAAAAATATGCTAGACACGTGGCGGTACGTAAGCCTACGACGCTCTAGTCAGCACTTATGGGATGATCCGTTCATGCTGAAACCCACCTCACCTTGGATCTCAGCTGAGACAGAATCCGACCTCAGGAAGTATTAAGGGTCTTCACATGAAGGGTATCATGTGGCCGATAATCAATAACCTACATAAAGATGGCAAAAGAAGTAGACCCCACTTTGGAGTAGCCCCAAAAACAAAGGGATTCGGTCTTTCCAAAAATGTGAAAAACGTGTCATGTGTTCCTAAGTCACCTGGGGGGATCACCTGACATCGCCTAAAATGGAAACCTAACCAAGGAGATAGTTTAGCTCCTTAGTAGCTAAAAAATAAGCTCTACCTGATGTTATCAGTTTTTTAGGGACCACAATTAAAGACGAATGAGCATTCGCCACCTGTACACAAGGGATAACGTAATCCCCTACTCGAATTAAATCATGCCATGTGGCATGTAATCTTGGATAAGGTTTTGAGGACTAATCTCTGCTCACCAAGTTTCTTTAATCTTGACTCCAAGCTAAGGTTTTAAACGTGGAAAAAGAAAGTAAAGGAGGAATTAGGGCAACATACTTTAACCAATCATATGCTCACAAAGGTATAATATTTAAAGACATTTATCTCAAAGTACATAAGTCTTCTACAAGCTTTAACTCATTTTTACTCTCTCACACACTACGAGCACACGTCACTTCACATTTTTCTCTCTAAGAAATAAGGAGAAATCCTTGTCTTATTCGTTGGCCTTTAAGAGACAACCTTAAACACTCATTGAAGGTTGTCCTTTGGAGCTTGCTTACTGTATTAACTTCCAAAAAAGTCACACTTATTCTATTCTCCATGTGTTTTGTGGGCTACTCGGTTGACTCCTTGCTACATAAATCCTTCACCTATTAGCTATTTCGAGCTACCAAAATCGAGTCATAAAATCACTCCCTCAAGGTACTGACTTGAGCGTCGGAGTGGGCTCGCCGAAAAATCTCCAGCGCCCTTTTTTGATTGTGTTCTCTGCTGTAGGCATCTTCACCAAGGTCAGGCCCAAGGCCAGCAGGGATGACAAGGTCAGCAGGGACGACAAGGTCAGCAGGGATGACGAGGTCAGGAAGGTTTGAGACAATTTGGCCTGGGATCAGCGAGGCATGAAAGGTCAGCTTTGGAGCCTCCGGGGTTAGGGCGAAGCCAAGTCGGGTGCAGATTACTGAGCTCAAACTGTTGACTGGGCATCCATCTTCAACTCGGATACTATATCAGCAAGGCATACTACCTCACCTAAGTTGATATTTTACCGCATCAACAGTGGCGCCGTCTGTGGGAAACCAGAATGAAAGGTCTCGTTACAACCTATGCACTCGCCAAAAAAGTCAGATGCCTAACTCCGAGGCCCTAAGAAGGTCTAGAAGAGAGGTCACACGGGAGCCAGGCTAAAGCAGTCGCCCACCTCAAGCTCCACCTCAAGACGAGTATGCAAAGAATCAAAATGAAATAGCACCAGACCCAGGTCCTAGCAAAAAGGGAAAAGAAAAAGTCGCCACCTGCCAGGACATGGAGGCGGAGAAAGCTAAGGAAGTCAGAGAGTTGGCTGAGACCAAGTCACATTTCCAATACATGATGAAGTACCTGTGTGACAACCTAGGTATACCACCACCACCACCTCCAAACTTAACGAGTCGGTTGGGAAGTCAACCAAAGAGCAACCCTGCTCAGGTGGAGCCATCCACGCCCAGCCAGTAAGAAGCGTTACTACAACCATCCCAGCCGAGGACGAACACCAGAGAATCGTCCAAGAGTCACGTAGCATCTTCACCAAGGTCGGACCCAAGGTCAACAGGGACGGCAAGGTTAACAGGGAAGACGAGATCAGGAAGGTTTGAGACAATTTGGCCTAGGATCAGCGAGGTGTGAAAGGTCAGAAAATGATTTCGCTCAATATATATAATGGGTATTATATTTACTCTTTAAAATGATGGGTAAAAATTTTACCCGAATGGTAACAAATCAAAACTCTTAATTTTTTGAAGATAAATTTTACTCAAATTAAATACGGATAAATTTAATGTTTTGAAAATAAATTTCACTCAAATTAAGTGCGGATGTCAAATTAAATTTTATAAAAAAAATTAATTTCTGACAAAATATGGCCTGCATAATAATTATAGAAAAGAGTGGGTGGGTGGAGAAACGTAAATACTTTTGTTTTTTCTCTTAAACGGGTGTTTAAATTGCAAGCGAAATGCAGAAGACTGAAAAGGACTGCTCAATTTCAAGACTCTTTGATCTGCTTCTGCTTCTAAGCATGTCCTCTAAACCTCTGCTTTCGGATAACACTAGTATTACTGTAATTCCCATGGAACACTACGCAGATCGCAACAATGGCCGTCGTCGTTCGATCGACACTTCAAACTTCGGCGGTTGGAGATCAGCCTATTTCATCATAGGTAATTATTTTCATTTATTTATTTGTTTTTTAAAAATTAATGCATGCTTATATACGCTGCGTTTTAGGTGTTGAAGTTGCAGAAAGGTTTGCGTATTATGGGATAGCATTAAACTTTATAACGTATTTAACGGAGCAGCTAGGTGAGACGACGGCGACAGCGGCTGAGACGGTTAATGCTTGGTCGGGTACCGCGTCGCTGCTCCCTCTGTTAGGAGCATTTGTTGCTGATTCTTTTCTTGGCCGGTATCGTACCATTGCCGTTGCTTCTCTTATTTACATCTTGGTTAGTCTCTCTTTTACTTATTCACCGGAACTAAATTCAATTATCGACTTAGTAATTAATTTAAGCATCCTGTAATAATTAATATAATAATATGAATTAAGAACTAATTTGTTGTACCTGAACTTTGAATTATTGCCTCAATAATTAAGTTAATAAAAAACATTTTCTGTCATGTAATAAATACAGTGATATGACTCGTGCTATACATATGTACAATACCATGACCACTTCAAAATCCTTATCAGTCCTTTATTTATTTTATTAAAATATATTAAAATAATAAACAATTTCATGACACTTTTTTAATTAAAAAGATATTCGTTATCTCACTTATTTGCAATTTTAGTGTTCTTAATTTTTTAAAGAAAAACAATTAATTGAATTTTTATACAAATTTATTTATAAAACCAACATGATAGTATAATATAAAGGAAAATAAGAGATATCTCTCAAACTTCACCAAAATAAATATTCCTCATATTTAAAGATAAAAAAACACCTTCCTTGTTGGACAAAAAAATAATATTCTAAAATTACTGATTTTTATTCAAAATGACTATTCGTTTTTAAAAAGTATATGAATATATTATTTTATTCCTATTACTAATACATAATAACTAAAATAATATTGTAATTTTAAGATGATATAATTAATTAATAATTATTATTTTTAATAATTATACTTTAATTTTTTATAATTTTATTCTAAAGTATTGTTATTTTAGATAATTTAATTTTTTATTATATTAATTGATTATAAATAAAGCATTAAATATACTACAAATAAATTTAAATCTTTATGCGAATAAAACACAATGTTTCTTAAACTAATATTATTTCAAATTTATTTTAATAGTCTATGCATAATAAAATAATCATTGTAAAATTGTCTCAATTTATATAAGTTTATACTATTAAATTTTCAAGTGAATAAAATATATTTTTTAAAATTAATATTATGTAAAATTTATTTTAATGGTTTATGTATAGTAAATTATCTAAAATAATAATAATTTAGAATAAAATTATAAAAAATTAATAGTATAATTATTAAAATAAATAAATTAAGAATATAATTTATTATATTATTTTAAATTTAAAAAGTTATATATGTCATTATATATTAATAAGGATAAAATAGTTCATTTATATACCTTTTAAATATTTAAGAACACGATAATCATTTTATATAAAAATTAATAACTTCACAAGTTATTTCTCTTTTATTCAAATTTTAAAATTTTATTTTTTATTTTCAAGAGGGATATATTACCTTTAGCTTATTATTAAGGGCTATACATCAATTAATATATTTGAAATTGGTGTAAGAATTGATATTTCTAATATTATTAGTATAAAGTTTGAGACGTGTAACATTATTATTTTTAAAAAGATTAAAAGAAAAAGGGCATTGTTATCCGAAGCAAGGAAAAACAAGATTATAAAATCATAAATATATTTTCTTAAATAATCACCCTATTATGTTTTCTCAAATCATTAATTAACATTTTAAATTCTTAGATATTATATAAATGTAACCCTGTTTAGAATATACTTCTATTTTTATTTAATTTTTTAAAACACAATAATTAAAATTTTGATTAAACACTCATTTTTATTTAAAAGTAATTTTTCGTCATCTATTATGATGGCAATTACCTTGTTGCATTGACTGGTCAACTCGTATTAACGTACTGCGTCGCAGGGACTAAGCTTGATGACTCTCTCGGCTCTGCTTACTTCAAATCCTCCTCCTCAGCTGCAGATATTCATATTTCTCTTCTCCCTATATCTAGTAGCAATTGGACAAGGGGGCCACAAGCCTTGCGTTCAGGCATTTGGAGCTGATCAATTTGATGAACACAACCCTGATGACAGAGAAGCCAAAAGCTCTTTTTTCAATTGGTGGTATTTTGGTATATCCGTTGGAGCCAATTCAGCGATTCTGATTGTAATCTACATCCAAGACAATCTCAATTGGGCTCTCGGATTCGGGATTCCCTGTGCGTTAATGGTGGTTGCACTGTGTGTTTTCCTGCTTGGAACCAAAACTTATAGATACCCAGGTAGAAGAAATGACAGAAACCCTTTTGCAAGAATTGGTCTAGTGTTTGTTGTTGCATTCAAAAACAGGAAAGCTGCTTGTAACTCAATGATGCCTGGTGAAGATCGAGCTCAAAGCTCTCAGCAATTCAGGTTCCTCCACAAGGCCTTGGTTTCAACAGCAACAGATGACTCATTATTGGAAGATGGGAAATTGTGCTCAGTCAATGATGTTGAAGAAGCTAAGGCATTGTTAAGGCTTGTTCCAATATGGACAACATGCTTGGTATATGCTATTGTATTTGCACAATCCTCAACTTTCTTCACAAAACAAGGAGCTACAATGGACAGAGCAATCACTCCAAGCATCTCCATCCCAGCTGCTTCCCTGCAAGTCTTCATTGGTATTGCCATTATCATCTTCATCCCAATCTACGACCGCGTTGTCGTCCCGGTAACAAGATCTCTAACCCATAATCCTTCAGGAATCACACTCCTTCAAAGAATTGGAACTGGAATGTTTCTATCAACTCTTTCCATGGTAGCTGCAGCTTTAGTCGAAACAAAAAGGCTTGAAACAGCAAAAGAATATGGACTCATTGACAACCCAAATGCTACAATTCCAATGAGCGTGTGGTGGTTGATTCCTCAATATGTACTCCTTGGGACTGCAGATGTGTTCACCATAGTTGGTCTTCAGGAATTCTTCTATGATCAAATTCCCAATGAATTAAAAAGTGTTGGCCTTTCTCTTTACCTGAGTATTCTCGGTGTGGGGAGTTTCTTGAGCAGCATTCTTGTGTCTCTAATCAACAATGCAACAAGCGGAGAGAGCAGAGATAGCAGCTGGTTTGCTGATAATCTCAATCGGGCACATCTTGATTATTTTTACTGGTTACTTGCTGCACTTAGTGCACTTGGGTTGGCTGCTTATTTGTATTTTGCTAAATCTTATATTTATAACAATAGAAAATGTGAATACCTTCATTGTAATACAATCGTTAATTAATTAATATATACACACATATAGTCTTATCTTTCGTAAACATTCACATCTTTTAAAATATAAATTTAAGTAAATATATGCAAACTTAGTTCAATAACGATATTATGTTACTCAAACCATTACATTATGGTATTCAAATTATTATTATTTTGTATTTTAGAAAATATGCGACAATTCAAACTTAAAAATTTTCATATATCTAATATTTATTGTACATGTGTGTGTATAAATATATGTAAAATAAAATTCTATTGTAGTTTTGTATGAACAACAGTGGTATAATTAAAATATTTTATAGTGTTTGTATTTTTATTTTTATTTTTGAAATACTATATATTATAATCTATTAATATTTATAATCAGAAATTTATTAAAATTGTAGCACACCCAATATTTAAAAAAATTACCTACAAAAATTATAATTTATACAAATTTATGTGAAAAATTATGTAAAAAACATCCATAAGATTCAAACCCATTCCTTCCTTGTGGAGGAACAAAAGAAAAATGAGTTATCGCCATTTAAGCACCATCCAAGCATATTAAATGAAGAAGAGTTGGATGTCAAATCCTAATTTGTATTATTTATCTTTGATAATAACCCATTAAATAGACATTGATTTTATTTTGTGTTTTTGTTTAGATTTTGTTTAAATTTTTTGTGTGTTTTTGTATAGATTTTTTCAAAAGAAGAAAATGAGAATTTAATTTTTATAAAAACATTTTCATAAATATGTAATAAATGTAAATAAAGAAAATTTTCGTATCGGATGAAATTTATGGGGGAAAATATAATAATAATAAAAAAAAAACTTGATGCTCATACAATCTCAATCACATGTTTTATAAAATATCCTGACCAGACGAAAAATATCTGTGATGAAGATATCAAATCCAATACAATACAAAATTAAAAATAATAAAAAATATTGCTTATTTTAATTCGTGTACTTCTTGTCACTATTCTCATTAACCACTCTCTATTATTCAAATTTCAAAGATTCCCCTCTCTTTGTTTTTTTTTATTAATAAAAAAATGGCACACTGTTTACGTGTAATAATCAACTTCTTCAACATGCTTGTCATGTGAATCATATCGATCAAACTCAAATCATGGATTGGTCCATTTATTGGAATTTAATTAATTACAGAGATTTGAATATAATTTACAAGATGTTAAATTCATTTAGTTGATACAAAATTTTTATACATGTTTATTAACTTTTTTCTTTGAGTTTAAAATACAAATTAAATTAATAATACCAATGCATTAATGAATGGGAATTAAACGAAAACAACCATATTTTCTTCTTCAAAATCAAAAACAACCACCCTCATAAATTGTAATCAAATATAACCACAATAATAATTGTTGTACCAAATTACCCTTTACTATTTAAATTAAAATCTCACGAGCACAATTCTAATTTTAATTCGCTCGTAAGTTACAATTCACTCGTGAGCTATTCCAGTTCTTCCTCCAATTCACGGTCTACTACAGGTATGTTTCTAATCTTGCATTGAATTCATGAATGGGGTGGAAATTGCGTATCGACAAACGCTCATCAGTGAACAATTGGACTGGGGGGTCGTCGGCCAGTGTCTCAGCCAGCAGAAACGCGGGGGCAGCGACCGCCCCGACTCGGTGCCGTTCGTCCAATCGGAATTGGGCGTCGGCGGCCGCCTCAGCCAGCTGAAACGCGGGGGCAGCGAGCGCCCCCGACTCAGTGCTGTAGCTTTGTGGAGGGGTCAGTTATCATAGAGTCATTGTACGGATACTGTTTTTTTCATATTAATCCATATTTATTTTTATAATTGAACATTTCAAATTATTCTTTACTTTCATTAATACAATATAAACACGTGAATTATAGTTGAGAACTTCGTATATGCACCAAGACATAACAATATATAATATAACAGCAATCCATTACATACAAACAAAATACAATTATTTCATATAATATATTAACGCAAAAGAAAATTGGCTAATATCAGCAAACTTAATTGAGTTCATTTACAATCCTCATATGGAAAAAAAAAACTAAAATCTTATTCATGGAGCGGAATAGGATTCTTGCACGTGGCGCGGTTGTGACCAACGGCGTGGCACCGAGAACACCTCCTAGGGTTGATGTCTTCTCCTTGTGATGGAATGCGTTGTTTTCTTGGTCGACCTGCTGGAATGCGTTGTCGTGGCGGTTTGACGTTCATCTCGTGTAACTCTGATGGAATGATCCAATCCCTCTCATCGCCAACTGGATTGATAGCCTCTGCATATGCATGCACGAGCGCATCCGTACTGTAAAAAGGTGATGACATTGAGTTCACAGACATCCGTACATGTCTGCATGCGGCAAGAGCGTGAGCACACGATAATTGTGAAATTTCAAACCGTTTGCAAGAGCATTTCTTCTCCCTAAGATCCACTACATCCACCCTTCCCCTATCATTAACCTGGAACTCAAAGCGCGTAACGGGATCGACGCTCATTGTTCGCGAAAACTCTGTTTGCTCATCGATAACACCCTGCGCCCACGTAGTGAAGTATCCTTCTCGAGCAGCGGCAAACTCTCGACGCTCGTAGAACCACCTCTGAACAACAGACCTAATAGATTCAACCAACGGTACGATTGGGAGAGCCCGTGCATGTCTCAACAAGGAATTCATACTCTCAGCAATATTAGTAGTCAACAAGTTGTATCGTCGAGCCGGAAAATGTGATCTAGCCCATTTGTGAACACCAACCTCATTTTCTAAGTATGCAGTAGCGGCAGGATTCATCGACCTCATACTAATTATAAATTCGTTGAACTCACTAATTCTATATGCCTCAGCAGCGTGCCAGTACGCTGCTATAAAAGTTTCAATCCTTTGTTGTTGCATCTTGTATTTTGCCTTAATATTTCCAGATATGTGATAAGCACAAAGTCCATGCACTGCAGTTGGAAAAACTGTGGAAATTCCTTTCTCTATGGAAGTGTGTCGATCAGAGATGAAAACCAAGTCCTCTATCGGCCCAATAGCATGCTGTAACTTCTCAAAAAACCACTTCCACGATACATCATTCTCCGAATCCACAACTCCGAAGGCCACGGGATATATTTTATTATTTCCATCCATAGCAACTGCAACAAATAATGTCCCACGATACTTTCCCTTTAAAAATGTACCATCCACCGCTATAACTGGTCGAACAGCATTGCGAAACCCCCGAATACATGGACCTAGTGCCATAAAGAAGTATAAGAAATGTCCATCAGAATCGGTTTCTATCGCAGTAACAGTTCCTGGGTTTTTTTCTTTAAGCACATGACAATACAAAACCAGCCCCTTGTACGATTCACTCGGATCTCCACATAGAAGCTTCAACGCTTCTTCCTTACTTCGCCAAGTCTTAGAATATGAGAGACGAATTCCGTAACTGTTATGAATATCATCACGAATATTCCGTGGGGTGTAAATCCTACTAGCATCTTTGAACTTATCTTTTATAATTTGGCCGATAAGACGAGTTGTTGTTTGACGATGTCCATCCTGTAACTCCTCATTTTGACACGTGTGTGTAGTGTCTATGCGAGTAACCTGAAAATACGCATCATTATCGTTCTTAATTGCCCGAATTCGCCATTTACAACCCTCCATAATGCATTTTGCTTCAAATCTGGATCTGGTTGACTTGTAAACTCTGAACTGAAAGTGATTATTCAATGCCATTAACCCTAGTTTGTCTCTCAGTTCTTGTTTTGTACTAAATATATGCCCCACACACACCTCAGCCGCTTGGCGGTTACTTGATGAGGCATCGCCGACGACTGTTGAATCTGATGAAATTCGAGGCAAAAAACGCATGTATTGGTTTGATGATGATGGGGCTCTTACTGGGCTACTTCTAAACACTGGACTAGGACAAACATTTGGTACTTCAGTTTCTTCTTCATCAGCAACATTTCTGAATTCTCTTTCCACACCAACATCTGTGCCAACAAAGTTCGGTTCAAAACTACTATACGCTGGTGGTTGTACAATATTGTGTCGGGACTGAGAAATACCTCCTTCTATGGTGGTCCTATCATCTTCGTAAACATTAACTCCATGCTCCCAAATAGAAGACTCTAAGTGTTGCTGCAATGGAGGTTGCTCGGTATTACATCTTGACCTACCCCAATCAAGGTTTGATGTGTTTTCACTAGTGTTCTGAACTTGTCCAATGTTCTGAAATTGTGTTGCCATGGGGGGAATTGGATTACTGCCTTTAGAAGACCTAAAGGGAGGTATTGTTTCTCCATCTTCATGAAGGTGATTGTCATTTTCTGGCCTTACATCTTCTTCAACTTCTCCAACTCGCTTTATAGTCAAATATAATGTACAATATGATCTCATGCTAGATAAATAATCTAAACTGTTAGAGTTCATAAATGCTTTGAAAGTGATATCATTATTAATATTTGCAGCAATTGGAGGCACTCCCCACCGTTGTAGACTGTCAATAAAAACGGCCTTTGCTCTAATATCCCACTCTGTAGAATTGATTTCATGTGCTTTGTAAACAATTTCCATAAATTCATCATATAAAATATCTTTATTCACACATAACGGCATACTCTCTCCGCCAATATATATATCCCCACGTTCTACACTCCGTTGCCATGATCCACCAAATCGAGTATTAATTGTTACGTTTGTATTCATATTATCCTGTATGAAAACAAACAAATAGCGTTAGTTGTCAATAAAAAATAAAATAAACACTAAATTTTTTTAAATGAAAATATCGATTTTTTTTCAGACTACTGCCTCGCTCGTGAGTACAGTCACGAGGACAGTCACGAGGACTCTCTACTCGTGAGTACGCTGAAAATTGACTCACAAGCTGGGGAGATGGGAATATTCACTCACGAGCTAGGGGAGAATTTTCCCCAACTCGTGAGTGGACTGGGGAAGTTGGGGGAAATTCTCCCCCAGCTCGTGAGTCCACTCCCTCCACCCCTAATTCGCCGACCTCGTGAATGCACTCCCCCCATCCCAGACACTACAGATTTCCCGTACTCACACGCATATCTCGATCTACCATTACATGTAATTTAAATCTTTCCTAAACTTATTTTTTTACGACGATAATCAATAACGATCAGAAAACGAATATTGCTAGAAGAAAAAACGTACCAATGACTTAAGAATATGGATGAAAGTATAAATGAGATAAATGCAATTAATAAGGGGTAAAGAAGAATGCAATGAACAAGAAGGGCGACGCCGAATTACCCGTACCAACTCTCAGGAGTCCAATTGAGGGGAGAGGATGGCCATCACTCAGCACAGTCAGCTCTCCGAAGCCGAAAGTCCGCTGCTTCTACACGACTCCGTTGATGGCTGCGTTGACTACAAAGGTCGTCCTGTACGCCGATCCAGTTCCGGCGGCTGGAGATCCGCCTCCTTCATTATCGGCGTCGAAATGGCCGAGAGGTTCGCTTATTACGGAATTGGTTCCAATCTTATTACCTATTTGACTGGACCGCTCGGTCAGTCAACCGCCACCGCCGCCGAGAACGTTAATGCGTGGTCAGGCGCTGCGTCGCTGCTGCCGCTCTTAGGAGCATTTGTTGCTGATTCATTTTTCGGGCGTTATCGGACTATTATTGTTGCTTCTGCTATTTACGTGCTGGTCAGTCTCGTTCTCTCTTTTCACTCAAACATGTTTGTGCCTGATTATTCTATCAGTTGCTTTCTGGAGCTTTAGCATGTTCGAATTTGAATAAAATTTTAAAATTTTAATTTTCTTTATTCCATCTCTGTAGCTTTGGCATATTGGAATCTAAATAGAAGTTTAAAATTTTTATAAGCAAAAGGTCTCTTGTACTAGGGAAAGAAATTTCAGAAATTAATGTATTTAGTTAACTTTTATTGTAAAGAAAACCTAAGTTTGTTGATTTAAGATATGTTTGGGAGATGATTCTATTTAACTTTGAAATTTTAGCAACTAAAGTGTTTAGTCCATTTCTAAATTTGGCTAGTATTTATTTCTGCTCTTCACATTTATACTGAACAGATCTAGTGATTCTATCTCATAGCATATACGAATTAAAACCTACAGCACCTTAATCCTGAACATATCCTTAATATGAGGATTCTTACTTGTCATCGGCTTAATTTGCTCGAACTGAATTTGGCAATTTGTTTCTCCCGACGTTTATTTCTTTTTTCTTTTTAACGTAGTTAATAATATGACCCGGAATTCATTAGGATTAATGATATCTGCAAATTTCTGAAGCCATTTCTAGCCAACCTGGATCTCAAAATTACAGTGCTTTCTCAGCTGAACAGAAAAGAATAGCTTTTGATATTCAGTATGAATTTTCTCTCGCTTTATCTAAAATAATTCTTGGTACCTTTTTCTTAGAATAATTAACAGTCCAAGGGAATCATCACAATCAAAATCCCAGGGTCTGCTTAGACAGTGTAGCATGATTGCTGAATTTTATGCTTCTTCAAGTTAGAGGCTTTAGAGTTCTTCTTCAGTTCTTGACTGATATACAAGTCTATCGTCCAAAATGTAAGGTGAAGATATAGGTCCTATCAAAATCTATATAAAACTGATAAATACTAATTGAAAAACATTCTGCCTTCTTACACTAGTTGACTGTGCTTCTTGCTGATTTGTTTGGTTTTACCAGTTCTTGCGCTACATTGAAAACGAATTTTGATTTTGGGTTGAGAAAAATTGTTGCACATTCATTTTGGTAGCAATTTGTTTTAATTAGAAAAAAGATTTTAACAAACTAGGAAGCTCAAATATTTAAATAAATATTATTAGACGCAAGAAAGCCCAAGATTCAGTTATGTTATTTAATTTGTTTGGGAGAAATTCCTAGTACGAATTTAGATCAATTTGTTGGAAAATGCTTTCAGCTCCTTCTCTTAGCATGTGATATTTCTACCTTTTGTTGCATCCATCATTGACATTGTTTGAATTGGATTTGTATGAATTACAGGGTCTGGGATTGTTGACTTTGTCAGCTCTGTTTTCTTCAGTTAGTGCTTCTGAGTGCCAGGACAAAAGCAAATCATGTTCTCCTGAGCGGTTCCAAGTAATCTTATTCTTCTTTTCTCTATATCTGGTGGCAATTGGGCAAGGTGGGCATAAACCTTGTGTTCAGGCTTTTGGTGCGGATCAGTTTGATGGTCAAGACCCGGAGGAATCCAAGCTTAAAAGTTCATTCTTCAACTGGTGGTATTTCGGGATGTGTGGAGGCACCTTACTGACACTTTCAATTTTAAACTACATTCAGGACAACCTTAGCTGGGTTCTTGGATTTGGACTACCTTGTATCGTGATGGCTGTTGCACTGGTTGTTTTCTTGCTTGGAACTAAGACTTACCGATATAGCATAAAAGGGGAGGAGAAAAGCCCATTTGTGAGAATTGGTCAGGTCTTTGTCACTGCAGTTAGGAACTGGCGAACTTCGCCTTCTGCTATAGCTCTTGAACAGGAAGCTCGTGGAACGTTGCCTCATCAAAGTTCTGAACAATTCAAGTAAGGGAAATATTTTTTGTCTTTATAAATCCGGAAAAGCAATAAAGAGTATGAAGATATTGAGATAACATCTATGAAGAACTTCAATGTCTAAAAGTTCATACAAGCTGTGTTCACAGGACATTAACATTTCACTCAGATTAACTTGAAATTAAAGAAAATTTATTCATCAAGAATCACAATTGCCATGGAAAACTAATCACTCTATTTTGCTTTATAGAATATGAAAGGTCAGATTTATGTGATGAGGCTATTAGGCTCATGAAATTACGTCTACTGCTATCGTCATCATTTGTAACTAAAAAAATGTGATAATTCACTACCATGGAACTTTAGCCATCTAATATTCATGTCATCGAACAGAGAACCTCTTGTTGGTGAGAACTACTATTTCATTCTATATTCAATTGGCACAATACTTGCTTTTCAGGTTTTGAAATTGTCAAGTTCTTTGTTACTCAAACATTCTATGTAATTAATATATTACACTGAAACTCTATCAGGTTTCTCAACAAGGCGTTGCTTTCATCAAATGGTTCAAAGGAATATGGGACGGTGTGTAGTGTCAGTGAAATTGAAGAAGCAAAAGCATTTCTGAGGCTTGTTCCAATATGGGCTACAAGCTTGGTGTATGCAATTGTGTTTGCACAGTCTTCAACTTTCTGTACCAAGCAGGGAGCTACTATGGACAGATCAATAACAGCAGGCTTCAATGTACCAGCCGCTGCACTTCAATCCTTCATCAGCCTTGCCATTGTTATCACCATTCCCATCTATGATCGAGTTTTTGTGCCTATAGCAAGAGCCTTCACTGGGAAACCCGCTGGCATTACAATGCTTCAGAGAATTGGAACTGGGATGTTATTATCTGTTGCCTCCATGGTCATTGCTGGTTTTGTTGAGATGAAGAGACTCCAAACTGCTAAAGAATATGGACTTGTTGATAAGCCTAATGTGACAGTTCCAATGAGCGTATGGTGGTTGATACCTCAATATGTCTTGCTCGGTGTTGCTGATGTATTTACCATGGTTGGCCTTCAAGAATTTTTCTATGATCAGGTTCCAACCGAATTAAGAAGTATAGGTCTTTCCCTCTACCTCAGTATATTTGGCGTGGGGAGCTTCTTAAGCAGCTTTCTCATATCTGGGATTGAGAAGGCCACTGGTGGAGATGGCCATGATAGCTGGTTTGCTAATAATCTAAACAAGGGTCATCTTGATTACTTCTATTGGCTTCTTGCTGGACTTAGTACTATAGAATTGATTGTATACTTGTATTTCGCAAAATCTTATATTTATAATAGGGGAAATACATTGTGACGCCCCCTTGTATTCCTGTCACTACCACTGCATTGCCGTTTGTTGTACTTACATGCATGCAGCAAGTAAAAAGGTAGAGTTGCTGATGTTGTTTTCTATCAGAGTTACGTAATTGTGGTAGCTACGAGCAATGTTAAGATGTAAGCATTGAAGTGATTGCATTTTCGTCTTGTCATTTATGTTGTTCTCTTGCTGCCGCTTCATCTGGTTGCAGGAGTTGGTCCCCTCTCTTCATTCTGTCTCCTTTTCTGTCTCTGATGCATCCTTTGTATTCTATCGACAATTTGAAAATGAAGTATTTAGCTGGAAGCTCAACTTGCATACAGCCAGGCTTTTTCTTGTTTTTTTCCTTTCGGCTAAAAATGGTCTAGATTTGTCCTACTTAGAAATGGGCTTGCAAAGTTAATCCTGAAAACTCAGATACGGGCTTTAGTATTTTCATAAATTAGAAATTTCTAATATATATCTAATGGGGAATTAACAATTGCGTCCTTCAGTTTTACTAAAATAACAAACAAATACGTGATTTGGTCAATCTTAATAATTTTCTCGTTAATAAAATTGTGTGGCAATTACGTTTTGACTATTCAATTCTTGATAGCAATACACACAATCGATAACTATTCATTTGATACCGACAAATTGTTGAGAATTAAGGTTTTGAGATTAATTTATCAACAATTAGCGAAGAATTATAACGTCAAAGACGAAATTGTCAAAATTGATAAAAAAAGAGAGAGAATCTAAACTGTAGTGGGTATAAGAATACCTAGCTTCATGCACCAATTGTATCAAATATTCTAATTTAAATCTTACAATCAATAATAAATACGCATACACATTTAGATAGATACGATGGGTTGTTGATATGATACGGCGACGACGATAACGATGAAATTGGTCAGACCAATCCAGCCTTGGGTTTGCTGATAATTACATTGATGCCAGCTCCTTTATCATCCTGTCTTGCGTTCCACACAACGTTTCTATTCCCACCGAAACCCCACCCCTCTGTATATTATTCCTTGACTCTCTCCTCTCTCTGGTGGTCCCCAGAAGCATCACTACTCGTCCTCCTCTCTGTTCTCTCATTTATTATTTATTTATTTTTATTTTAATTCCAAATTGATAATATTATTATTTTCTACTACTTTCATTTTTTTCAAACGAAATTAATACTTTTGATGTTTCAGTACAAAGAGATAGAGATTATCACCTGTAAAGCTATTAATGTGAAATGACCAAATTGTCCTTGCATTATTAAGAACTAAGTTGGAATTTTATCATCTGTAAAGCTATTTGTGTGAAATGATCAAGTTGTCTTTGTATTATTAAGAATTAAGCTGAAACATTCTGTCATCGCAATAAAAAATTAATCAATTATAAATATATATATATATATATATAGAGATATAGATATGATTGATAAACTATATAATTGAAATTATTACCAGTTTCAAATGTATAAATGAATAGAATTAGGGTTTAACAAAATATACTATTAATTTTTGTATTAAATTGATGAGGTTATTGCAAAATTCACTACTTAAAAGCACTAAATTATGAATTAAATAATTTTAGTTTTGCCGATACAAAGTTAATTATAAATCATAAAAATGTTACTCATTGATTTTTTATAACGTTCGACTTAAATTTGAATTAAATAATGTAACTCAATGATTAAAAAGAGTATTTTGGTCATTTTGGTTGTTATTGCGTTATTTAATTTCAAATTTGCTAAAATATACAAAGTTTTGGGACCTAAATGATAAAAAATCTTTTTTAAAATTCAAAATAACAGAAAGGGACAGCAAGGAAAAACCAGCTAACAGCTTTAACTTGCTTTAAGAAGCTAACTATGACTATGAGAATGAAACGAGCGAGAGGCGTGGGTGGGACCACCAGAGAATTTTTGAGCGGAAAAGACAAATCTCTCCCTCGCTAATATCATTTTCCGCCGGCTTTTCCAAGGGACAAATGCGATAATGTCAAGGTGTTCAAAACAAAGGAATGATTACATGACAGCCTGTTCTGCTGCTAGTGACACGTGTCACTCTAGGAAACGTTGTTGGCACCCACGGTAGTTTGTCATGGTCCATCACCAACTTCCTTCAGTGATTTTATTCTTCTTGACAGCTCTGTCACTTTGTACTCTTTTTTTTCTCTTTTTTTTTAAAGATTTTCTGATAATAATAAAATAGATAATTCCAATGAAGACGTATATCAAGCAGGCACTTACGTGCTTACCGGCTTTATAATTATTAGATTTTTTATTTTTATTTTTCAATATTAATTAAGATTGTTTTTGAGCCGCCCATTGTTTTGAAAATTTTGACAGCTCAGCATACTAAGATTTTGTAATCATAATTTAAACTATAATTATATTTAGCCAGTCATATTAACAAATAGTCCTTATTTTTAATTAAATAATAAATAAAAACACACTTTATTATTTCAATAAATAATTCCATGTTAAAGTAACAGCATATAAGTTAGAAATGTTTTCCAATCGATTTAAGGTTAAATTAAACTAATCTTTTTCTTTATTAGATTCATAAATTAAATTAGTTTTCTTAAATATTATAATAAATAAAAATCCTTTTAATTTTAACGTATGAAAACTTCAAACTCATTTATTAAAAATTATTTGTAAAATATTTTATTAATATTTAACCAATTACCAATTGCAGATTAAACCGGGCTTCTTTGCAGTGAAGTATTCATGGTTACTTGTAAAAAAATAAGAGTAATAACATTTAGGTCCTTGAATTTTCATTATTTTTAAGTAAAAATATAATTAATTATTTATATTAAATATATCCATAATTCTTATTAAAATAACTAAAATACCCTTTAATATTTTAGATACTCTTAAGATTTGATGATAAAAAATAATATTATAAAAATATTTTTCTCATTTTAATAAAATGGAAGGATCAATTTAAACAAATAAACATATTATATATTTATTAAAGAAAATATCAAAAATTTAAGAATTGAGATGTTATTATAAGGTAATTATCAATCAATCAGTCTATTTCAATTCTTTAATTTCATCAATCAATTGTATAAGACAAAATATAAAAATTAAAATAGTATTAGATATGTAAAATGAATTCTATATCATTATAATATAATTGATGATAATTATGTTTAAGTGAACACTTAATAAAATTTGTCAATTAAGTTACATGTTTGTTAAGAAAATGATATAGGTAGAGCGAAATTAACACAAATAAAAAAAAATAATTGATATGAATATTAATTGAAATAAATCATAAGTTAAAAATTCAAAAAAATTTGAAAAAAATTAAAAAAAATAATATAACAAATTAACAAAATAAATAATACTTTATTGTTTAGCGTCATTATTTTTGTTTACGGATGAAAAATAAAATTTTAAATATTATTAATTTTTTGCTAATTAATCGCGATTAAGATTTTTCTTCTCTAACCCTTAGTTGTTCTTAATTTTTTTTTAGATATTATTCCAATTGTTATTTATAAAAGTGATTTATTTTAAAAAATTCTTTCGATAAATAATTTATGTGTTAAAAAAATAATCAATATTTATGAAAGGTTTAAAATTGTAAAAATTGAAAAATATAAAAAGAGGTTAAAAACAGAGAATCTCTGATCCACACGAGGGCGTAATTCAGGTTTATTACAAGTCGCCAACTGCTGTCGTTGTTTGTTTCCGCAGAAATTTTCTCGTATTCCAAATCGGTCGTTTCATTGGATACCTTCGGACAGATCATCCCTCGTACCAACCTGAATAGAAGTATTCACTAATAAAAAAAGTTTTTATTAAATTTTAAATTTTAAAATTTTTTAAATTTGAATGTAAAAAAAAAAATAATAAAATAAAATAGATGAGCTGAATTTACAAGAAAAACGATTATTAGCAGTGAGGATTCATTTTTTGTTGAAGAGAGAGGTCTGTGGGGTCCATAAACAAAGTGGGTGGTAATAGGCTTAGCTGGCAAACAGCTCTGACAGACTGTTTCTTCCCTTCATCATCCATGTCGGAGTCCAAGTCCAACAGCACACAACACAGACACTCACTCTCTCTTCTTAAATCTTATTTCCGCTCGCTTTTTCTCTGTCGCTAAAATCATTCTCTCTTTCTGCTTTTTCTATAAAGCCTATCTCTCTGTTTTTCTCTAATTAATCACTCACCCACAATAAGAAATTTGATCTTAATCGCCGGCAGCGTTAGTACGATCGATATCGATGGCTGAGGAAACACAGAAACCAGAAGCTGCTGCTGCGCCTGCACCGGTGGAGGAAGTTGTGGTGGAGAAACCGGTTAGTCAGAAGGAACTTCCACCTGCTCCTGTGCCTGAACCTGAGACACCGGAGAAGCCGGCTAAGGAGGAATCTGTAGTCGAAGAAGTGGTTCCTGAACCTGAGAAACCTAAGCCTGTTGAGGAAGAGAAGATTGCTCAATCGGCTTCGTTTAAGGAAGAGAGCAACGTTGTTGGGGAATTACCTGACCCGCAGAAGAAAGCGCTTGATGAGTTGAAGCAGCTTATTCAGGAAGCGCTTAATAAGCACGAGTTCACTGCTCCACCACCTCCGCCGCCAGCTAAAGAAGAAGAGAAAGAGAAAGAGAAAGCTGCGGAGGAGAAGAAGGAAGAGGAGAAAGTTGCTGCTGAAGAACCTAAGGCTGAGGAACCACCCAAAACTGAAGAACCCAAAGCTGAAGAGAAGCCTGAAGAAGCAGCCAAATCAGAGCCTGAGAAACCTGTGGAGGCAACTCCAGAGATTGAAACTAAAGAGGAGGAGAAGGTCGCTGCACCAGCGGCGGAGGCTTCAGAGACAGTGGTGGTTGCTGAGGTCGTTGAGAAGGTGTCTGTTGTTGATGAAGATGGAGCCAAGACTGTGGAGGCCATTGAGGAAACCATTGTAGCCTCCAAGACTGAGCCTGCAGAGCCGGAAGCTCCGGCCAAGGAAGCTGAGGTAACTCCGGCTGAGGAAACCAAAGAAGCTGAGGTTCCTCCGCCTCCACCAGAGGAGGTTTTCATTTGGGGAATTCCACTTCTTGGAGATGAGAAGAGTGATACCATCCTCTTGAAGTTCCTCAGAGCCAGGGATTTCAAGGTTAAAGACGCTTTTACCATGATCAAAAACACCGTCCGCTGGAGAAAGGATTTTGGAATCGACGCTTTGCTTGAAGAAGACCTCGGAAATGAGTTGGAGAAAGTGGTGTTTATGCATGGATTCGATAAAGAATGTCATCCAGTGTGTTACAATGTGTTTGGTGAATTCCAAAAGAAGGAATTGTATCAGAATACCTTCTCTGATGATGAGAAGCGCACCAAATTCTTGAGGTGGAGAATTCAATTCTTGGAGAAGAGCATTAGAAAGCTTGATTTCAGTCCCAGTGGTATCTGCACCATTGTTCAGGTTAATGATCTTAAGAATTCTCCTGGACCTGGCAAGAGGGAACTCAGGATCGCTACCAATCAAGCACTGCACTTGCTCCAAGACAATTATCCTGAGTTTGTAGCTAAACAGGTATATTTTTTATGATCCTCCCTTTATCTTCATACAAGATAATAACAATTGAATATTTTTTTCTTTGTTTATGTGTGTTGATCTAAATTTGATGTGGGTATTGGTAATTGAAGGTGTTCATCAATGTTCCATGGTGGTACCTTGCCTTCAACAGGATGATTAGTCCTTTCCTGACTCAAAGGACAAAGAGCAAGTTTGTATTTGCAGGCCCATCTAAGTCTGCAGAAACCCTTTTCAAGTATGTCTACTTATTCATTTCCTCTGCATCTTGTGTTTGTCCTTTCTTTATTTGCTTGATCATTTATGGTTGAAGTTCCTTTTCACTGTGCTACCTTCATTAATTTCTCTGTATACTTGATCATTTATGATCTAGACCTTGTGGTTCCTACTTTCCTTGGATTCCCAAGATTCCTTTAATTTTTTTTACTAAATTATTAGTAGATCCTTCTATCTAACATCTTAACATTAATGCGATCCCTTGCTAATAAACAGATACATAGCTCCGGAACAAGTGCCAGTTCAGTATGGTGGATTGAGCAGGGAAGGTGAGCAGGAATTCACAACAGCTGACCCTGTTACTGAGGTTACAGTCAAGCCAGCAACCAAACACGCCATCGAGTTCCCTTTCACTGAGGTAGGAAGACGACCCATCTTCAAACTTCGTTTGTACAAATTAATTGTCTACATACAGATGATATTAATTAATCATTAAATCTGGATCACTTGTTGCAGACTGGTATTCTGTCTTGGGAACTACGAGTGTTGGGTTGGGATGTAAGTTACGGAGCTGAATTTATCCCTAGCGCCGAGGGCAGCTACACAGTAATCGTGTCAAAGACAAGGAAGGTTGCACCAGCTGATGAACCGGTGATCTGCGATACCTTCAAAGTCGGCGAACCCGGGAAGGTGGTGCTCACCATTGATAACCAGTCCTCTAAGAAGAAGAAACTCCTATACAGGTCCAAGACCAAGCCCTCCTCTGAATAAGCTCCAAATAATCAACCAAGACCATTGGCATTGCACAATAAGAAAGGGTTCCTAATAGAATTACTATTTTATTTTTTTTTCCTTCTTTGGGTTGAAATTTAATTTTATAAAAATTTAAACTTTGGGGGATTTCATTTATATTATTATTATTTTTTTTTTGTTTCTATTAGTTTTGGGGATTTTGGTGGTTTGGTTTTGTATTGAAGATACCTTGGATGATGATGTTGATGATGATGTGTTGGAATGTGGACAGAAACTCTGTTGTTATTCTTGATACTCTCTCTGTAAATTTGATCGTGTATTATTATTATTACTACCATCATGTTCTTTATTACTTAATTGGTGTACTTAATGTAAAGTACGTATGTGTATAATTATTTGTTAACTTTTGGATTTCTTTCCTTCACATAAGCCTATTATTCACAGATTTTCAGGTCAATATGATGATGATATTGATAGGGTTTGTTTGATTGGTTTCCAAGGAAAATGTTTTGGTAAATTCAGTGGTTTCGGGAGTCTTCTGGAAATTTCATAATGTTGACAACATGGTTTCGTGTAAAATGAAGTGACTGGAGTTGCAAGAATTCGTGTGAGACTGAGTCATATTGAAAATGATCTTATTCTTTCAAATTCATTTAAGTAAATTGTATGGGTTTTTCTTGTTTTTAATTTTTAATAATAATAGGTTTCTTGGTTACAATACAATTGCTTCCATGTCTACGTTCAATTTGTCAGATTTCTACTCTTCTATATACTTGTATAAGGATTAATAATTTTTTAATTTTATATAATATTTTATAAATTAAATTTTTTATATATAATTAATTTATAATTAATGCATCATAATTTAATTTATATTAATACAATGTTAACTATTAATAATATTTAAATTCAATAATTTATAAAATGACCTAATAAATTATGTAAGTTAAAGAATTATTGAAAATGTTAAGTCTTATATTTTACGCTATTATTCAAGTGTTTTGATATTCATATATCTCTTTTTAAAAAAATTTAAATAACATATTTTTATTTTTACTATTAAGAAATAAGAAAGTTTAGGCAAGGAGAGTGTTGTAACTACAAATGGACAAATTCATATTTATTTTGATATTTTTTAAATAAAATTGAAAGTCTGATAAGTAGATCAATTAAAATCAAACCGTTCTGTTTGATTGAATTAAATTAGTTTGATTTAATTGAGTTTTTTTTTTTATTAATTCTTATTAAAACCAAATAAAATTATCACTCAAGCAGTATGGATTAATCTCTCACCTATTTGTGAAAAATATTACTTATTATAAATGATGTTACTGTATTAAAATATGTAATATTGATAGTTTATATATATATATATATATACATGTAACATTAAAAAAATTAAAGAAAATTATATCAATTGAAAAAAACGAATAACATTAAAATAATACAAAAATCAAATCAAAACCGAATTAAATTAATTAGTATTTATTTTTTAGTCATTTCTAATTTCGGTGCAAAACTAAGATAAACCTTTTACACGTTCTATAAAATACGTGTAAGTCCAATAATTTTTACACTAAAGTGAAGATTCATTTGATCAAATTCACGATTACTACTTTTTGTTAGTATATTTTCAAAAAATCTAAATCGTGACAACGAATTTCAAATGTTTAAATGTTACTTTACCTTAAAACACTCATCGTTGTCTGTCAAGCACTTGGACAATAATAATAATAAAGCAAAGCAAAGCAAAGCAAAAAGAGAAAGACAAAAGTGTTAAGGGTTATTGTTGTTATTGTTGTTGTCTTCTTTTTGGGCATCACCCTCATGTGCCTCTAAATTAATTATCTAATTCTTATGTGTTATTGATTCCTTAGTAGGTTCATTACTCAAAGTTTGGTGTCTAATGATTCTCCCCACCGCCTTTAATTAAAATTAATTAAGTGACTAATTATATTTAAATTTAATTGAAGATGCGATTGCTTTGGTCCTCCTAACTCACTCAATCATCATCATCATGGTCACGCCGTGATTATAGATTTTTTTTATTTATATGTCATCCAGAGGGCCCACTTCAATTAACACCCCTCTAATCATTTTATCTTTAAAGTTTATCACTTTTTTTTTTAAAAAAACAAAAAAACAAAATCTTTTTTGTAATTTAAGTGGAGATTCATTCAACATTTCTTTTGAGTTTTTCAAAAAATTTTGGGTTTATTTGTTTGATTTCTTCGGTGTATAATAGATTTATTGTTTGATTTTTTTTATATTTATTGATGAATAACAAAATAATATTAAAAAATTATAATATTTGTAAAAATAAATTTCCAATTTTCGACCGTTTTAGAAAGTGTAATAGTCATAAGGAGCAATACCAATAATTGAAAGCCAACTCAATACATAACGTGTAAAGTTCATGTGATAAGGCGAAAAGGTCAATCCTCTTGTCAAAGTAACAATAAAATAATATTATATATTTCAAATTCTATCTCCAATAATTCTTTTAAAGTAATATCACATGTGATATGATTTTTATTAGTAAACCATATATATTCATAAATTTTAAAAAAATTATCACATTCGTATGTTTATTTTTTAATTTAAAAATTTAAATCAAATTATTTAAATATTTAAAATATATTATATTATTTAATTTATATATAAAATTTTATTAAAAATATTTAAATATAATTAAATTAAATTTTAAATTTAAATCTAAATGACAAAACATTTGATGAATTAATATAGCATATCAATTTCAAATTTTTTAAGATATATATTAGTTTTAATTTTTTTATTTTTATAAAAATAAATAACTTAACTTTTATATTTACATGTTAAATTAAAAAATAAATATATTAATTAGATTTAAATTTTAATTAAATTTAATTTTAATCATAATAAAAATAAATACTAAATAAAACTTATTTTTTTATTTTTAAATTTTTTTTGGACGAGTGAAAAATTTTACTCACCAAATATAAAATAATTATTCTCTAATATTATTAGAATTTTAGATAGTTTGAATGCGTTAACACCTACCTACTAGATGTCACATTATTTAAAACAAAAAAATTTTAACGTAAAATTTGAGATATGTAATATTAGTTAAAAAAAAATCTTACTGTTATTGTCCTCTTCAATTAAATTATATGTAAATTACACATTCTAAAAAATAATAATACCATCTTTTTCTTTCAAATTTTATAATAAATTTATTTAATTTATCCAATTTTCAACCTTATCTAAAAAGCAATCCTACAATTACTCTTATTCAAAGAAATGGTCTAATGACATGATGCTCTATATTTTGTAACAGAGAAGTTTCTCTAAATTTCCAATTAATAATCTTAATTAATTAATTAATTAATTAAATGTCACAATCCCACTATCACTTTCAATTGCGCCAACCCCAAAATACTATTATCCCTTAAAATTTAGGTCAGAAAAATTATAATAATTTGACAAAATTATATATCCAAATTCCCAATAGACTTTGAATTTTCAGTAAAAACTAAAATAAATGAAAATGGGGAAGAAAGAGGATAAGTTTGAAAAGAAACAAAAGGCAGGTCATACTAAAACTGTGTCGTTTTGAAATTTTATCTATTATGAATATTATTAATTGGTATATAAAGACAGACCGGCAATTGCATGAAGAAGAAGAAGAAGAAAATACAAAGCGTGACATGTGGTAGGATATCTGGAGGTGTGACAACGACTATTAATAATATCATAGAGTTATGTTACCGTACATACAAATGTATCGTACATTTTTTTTCCCACTTCATTCAACACTTTCAACCTAGTTTTTTAATTTTTCTATAATTTTTTTAAAAAAATGTTGAATAAAAATGAGAAATTTTATTGAAAATTAAGATAACGCAAGTTTGACGCCGTCTACGAAAGCGTGTGTTGAATTTGACGGAACAGTTGAGTGAAGTTAAATGAAATGTACGATATATTTTGCTAGCAGCTTGTTTTTTTATTAGGAACATGGTTTGAGGCAACAATCTATTCTACTATTTTGATTTTTTATATACCTTTTACAAGTCAGTTTTATTAACCGAGAATCATCTAGAAGCTTGAATGAGAGAGTAATTTAATTTATGTTGTTATTGTCATTTCTCTAAATTAAAAGGACCGATATGTAATTTTTTGATATTGGGCCTCCACTCCATTCAGGCCATTTGTCTGGGCCTGTTTATACTTTTTCATCAAAATAATTACTCTTCTAAGATTTATAAAAAATTTGCCATTCAATATCATGTAAGATAGATTTTTTGAAAAAAAATTTGAGAATATGAAAATAATTACAATTCAAATATAAAAGCAGACCTCCATAACTTTGTAGTTTTAACCACATGAATCATAAATAATTCTCTCCGGAATTTTGTATTTATGCGTATTCAAACTAGAATAGGGGTTGGTTTTGTTTGTGTAATTGAATCACATATTTATATATAAAAAAAGATTACTTTCTTAACAAAAAACACTTTAAAAATTGTTGTGGAAGGCTAGGCAAAAAGCCAAAAACAGGGGAGACATCCTTTTATTGTTACCCCTCTCTCTAGCAAACAGATAAAGTAATTAGCAAGCAAAGCAGAAAAAAAGAAGAATCATTACTAGGTTGATCACGCTGGGAGTGAGTGACATAAAACAGAAAGTGCGGTTAAATAAAAAAATGGACAAAACAAAACCCACCAAAACGCTTTCCTTCCATTCGACAAAGTACACAAAAAGCATTGGCAACAACAATCCATTTGCTTGTAATAATTTGGCAACAAACTTACACGAACAACATGAATTCTGAAAGATGCAAAACAAATATCTTAGCTACAAATTCCAAACAGGCCAAGGCTTTTCACCAAAACTTATAGCAATTCTACATTAAGTAGAGTAGAGAGAGTAAACAATGTACTTTTCTATACGGCGTTTGACAATATCATGCCCGGAAAGGTACAGTAGCTGCTACAACTCCTTGTTATGAATATGCTTGTACTCGTTGTGCATCAATTTTAAGAGCTGAACGGTTGTGTAAGTGTTTGAAGTTAATGTTCTACCAATTAGCTATATTCATGTATTAAGTAGTGCAAAATGCGGGATATTTTGAAACTAACACACAATGGTGAAGAGAGAATTGTAATGCATAATGCGGCAAAGAAAATGATCAAAACAAATGCAGGTTAGCTCTAAGCAAGTTCAAACATGATTCATGACTGCTTGAACATTATAAGATTGAACCTTCAGGGTGTTGTAAAGAAGGCCAATAATCAAAGATGTACAACTACCAACCAAAAACATACATTGCTTGAAAATACAAAGCCATAAATGGTTCCACAATATAGACATCCAGGTAAGAAAGAAAATATACAGTGAAAAACACCCCAACCAAATGGTACACAAATTCACACTCATGCACTACTCTTTCCCATGCCGAAGTAAATAAAACACAACCAAGTATAGATACTTAACCCAAAACTAAAGAGTAATAAATTAAATTCGCATTTTGGAGCCTTACATACAATGAAATTCTCAATTAGAGAAGGACTCAACCTTGAACCTGTAGAGTAACTTCTTTCTCTTTGAAGTCGGGTTGTCAACTGTGAGCAATACTTTACCCAACTCATCGACTTTGAATCTGTGAGACACCACTGGTTCATCAGTTGGGGACATCTTTGTAGGCTTCTGGATGATAATGGTATACTTGTCCTTTTCATCAGGCACAAATTCAGCTCCATAGCTCACCTCCCATCCCACAACTCGGATCTCCCAAACAATGGTACATTTCTGCAATTTATGAACTCCAAATTAGTAAGAAGAAAATCATCATTTAATTCATAATCGAGCACGAGTCTAATTAAGTTTAGCCTGCTGAAAAGAAACCATTTCTGATTACTACTACCACCCAAACAACAAGAAATCTAAGCACCTCATAAATTATGATTTCCACAGTTTGCTTGGTTCCTGGTTTGACAGTGATCTCAGTGGCAGGATCATCAATGGTGAATTCCGGATTGCAATCACAGTAATCTACGCTCAGGCCACCATACTGAATCGGTACATGTTCAGGTGATGTGTATCTGTTTCCACCAATTACATCAGTAAATCTATAAAACTAAACAACCAACAGATTAAATTTGGAAATGGAATGATGGACTGAAAACATGATAATCACTAACTTGAAAAGGGTTTCTGGGGATTTAGATGGGCCTGCAAAAACAAACTTGCTCTTGGTCCTTTGAGTCATGAACGGACTGATCATCGTGTAGAATGCCAGATACCACCATGGTACATTGATAAACACCTAAACAAATCCGAAACCAAAAATCAGTTACATCTCCGAATTAAAGCAATGAATGCAAACCATCTACATAATAACATGCATCTATATACCTGTTTAGCAACAAATTCAGGATAATTGTCTTGAAGCAACTGGAGAGCTTGTTTAGTAGCAATTCTAAGCTCACGCTTTCCTGGCCCTGGTGAATTCTTGAGATCATTAACCTGAAAGATAGTGCATACACCACCAGGCTTAAAATCAAGCTTTCTGATACTCCTCTCCAAGAACTGAATCCGCCACCTCAGAAAATTCATTCGCTTTTCCTCATCAGCAAAAGTCTTTTGATACAACTCTTTATTTTGAAACTCTCCATAAACATTGTAACAAACAGGATGACCATCCCTATCATATCCATGCATGAATACCACTTTCTCCAAATCATCACCAAGATCTTCATCGAGAAGAGCATCAATACCAAACTCTTTTCTCCACTGGATTGTGTTCTTGATCATGATAAAAGCATCTCTCACTTTGAAATCCCTTGCCCTTAGAAACTTCAATAGAATCACATCACTTCTATCATCTTTAAGCAGAGGGACCCCCCAAATGGACACCTCTTCTGGTGCATCAGCGGTCTTCGGCTCTTCTTTTGACTCTTGGTGCACTTCTTTGGCTACTTCAGCTTGTGATTCCTCCTGGGGCGGTTTAATTTCAGTGCTTACATCAGAATCTGAGGAGTGAGCTTCGGTTTTTGGTGCATCTGAAGACACAGCTGCCACTTGTTCGGTCTTTGGTCCTTCTTGAGCAACACTGCTCTGTTTCTCTTCTTCTTTAGGCGGCGGAGGTGGTGGTGGAGGTGAACCAAACTGGCGATTATTGAGAGCTTCTTGAACCAGTTGCTTCAGCTCTTGCAAAGCCTTTTTCTGTAAATCAGAGAGATCAGCAACTATATTGCTCTCTTCCTTGAACGAAATTAAGCTTTGAGGAACCTTTCTCTCCTCAATTGTCTTCTCTTTCTCCTTTTCTTTCTCTTTCTCAGCTTCATCAACAACAACAACAACTTCTTTCTTTTTTTCAGCTGCCGTAGGCGATGATGTTTCTTTCTCCATCATTGCCGCCAGTGATCTGTTCTCTACAGCAGCCGCGGCCGACGGCGGTGGCGGCTTCTCATCTTCTTTCCCAGTTGCGGCCGTTGATGCCGGTTCAGATTCTTCAGCAACCGGCGGCGGCGGTGGCTTCTCACCTTCTTTCTCAGTTGCAGCCGTTGATGCCGGTTCAGATTCTTCAGCAACTGGCGGTGGCGGTGGATCTTGTTTGACAGCTGGAAGCGGCGGTGGGGTTGAATTATGAGATTCTTCAGACATTCTTTTTCTCTCTTTTTAGGGCAAAAGGTGATGATGAAAGTGGAAGAAGGAAGAAGGAAGAAGGAAGAAGGAAGAAGAGGGTTGTGTTTGTTAATAATAATAAGAATGAGTTAAAGTCGGTCAGAATTCCGAAAGAAAGAAGAGGTTGTGATGGTGATGGGGTCTGTGGGTTTGGAAGGTCACGCGGACTGACCGCTTTGCTTTTACACTATGCTCCTAAGCTTAAACATATAACTGTTCTCTTCCGTTGTGTATTCTGGAATCCTATGTTTTTGTTTTTTTTTTAAGTCATCAATAACGGCTATAATATTTTTTACTTAATTAAATAATTTATGAATTTTTCTGTTTTAAATATTACAATAAAATAAAATTAAAAAATTTTCTTTAAAAAAATTTAAAAATTTAAAATTTAAACCTAAACCTCTTATAAAAAGTTAATATCAATTAAATCAACTACTAGTATTAATTAATATAAAGCTCAGGTAATAAGATGAATATTTTTTTAATTTTATTTACTGAAAACAATTCATGTTCGTTTAGGAAAAATATTGTTCTATCATACAATTATTTTTATTTAAATATGATTATGAAATTATTATTTTTAGTTAAGCAAACCGAATTTTAATTTTGTTACACGCATTACACATTGACAATCATTAACAATGATTTATTCAAAAGAAATTATTAAGTATAAATTAGTGTGACATTAAGATATTACTTGAATAAGAATATAAAAATAAGTTTTAGAAAAAAATAAAATTATTATTTATAAATAAATAAATATTCATTAGTTAGATAAACGTAAAAAATTTAGATATTATCACTTTTCTCCTGAGATTACTTAATTGTCCTTGAAGTACATTTAAAAAGCTGATGTCCGTCCGTCAGAATATGGTACGAATCGTTGGGTTTGGGTGTAAATGCAAAGAAATTGAACTTGACATAAACAAACATCTCTTGACTTGGACCCAGAAAAATGTTTTTTTTTTCTTTTAAATCTTTTTGAAACTATTGAAATTGAAATTGAGTATCCCAATAAATTAACCAAATCACTAAAAGCTAGTCTTGAAACCGTAAATTTACATAGAAAAATAAAACAAATATATTAAAAATTCTAGTAATGTTTGTCTCGACATAAACATGCCCAGAAATTACAGCAACTTTACTGTTGTTTTCAATATATATATATATTTTTTAACTTTCAACTTTGCTTTTATTCGGTACAACAGTTCTGAGAAAAACTTCATTAAAAGCAAGAATCATTACACTTCGTCCTGAATTACATAATCATGGATTTCCATAGAAAATTCCTTCAACCACGTAAGTTCATCATTGTTAAGGGCTAGCTTGGCCAAATAATTGGCTGTAAAATTACCACCTAAAAACAGTTCCGAGAGGAGAGAATATTGGCAATTTCGTCAACCACCCACCCTACTTCACACCTGCTACAAATTTTTTTATTGATAAGATTTACCACATTTTGTGAATCAGACTCTACCATGGCTGGAAATAGACTCGTGTTAATGGCAAGATTGATTTCATTTTACACTACAACAGCTTTAGTGAACTCTACATCTGCTGGGAAAGGAATCTTGCAAGTTGAGGCTGCTATGTCTTCCCCTTAGTATTTCTTATCAATATTCTAATTTTGGCCTGTTTTAGTACACAATTTAAATGCATTATAAGTTTCAAGCTAAGCCTTACAAATCTCTGGAAACGTACACTTTTATTTTCATATATGAAACTGTTAGTTTTTTAATTATAAGTGGTCCATGATCCTTCATCATGTTAAGTAGGAACGTGTGTTATGCAGTTTTTATCAATTTTTTTTTATAGTTCATTACATGTTTTAGCAGTTGATTACATGTTCTAACAGTTTATGATAGTTTTTTTATGACTTCTTTGTTGGATAGAGCTTATAATATATTCATTCTATTGGTTAGGTCCCTAAACCAACAACTTGTTTAAAGCCACTGCGAACATTGATTTTATTCCAAAAATAAAAGTCACTTGAATTCTGTATTAACATTTGATAAGTAAAAGTGTTTTTTCATACTATTTATTCCATAAGCTCTTCCAAACTCTTCAATGATCCATAAGGTGAGACAAGAAAATACTATAGACAATACTTTGTATTATGAGATTTTATTAAATCTTTTCATAATTGTTATCAGTTTGCACCTAGCAAAATATACCTAAATTCTCTTTCAATTTTTCCTACCCAAATTCTCTTTCAATTTTTCCTTGTTGAAGCTCTTAATAACAACAACAGTGACTCCTTACTCAACTATTCATAGAAGAAAAACTTGAGCAAAAATCTTATCATGAGCCTTTGCGACTTGCTTCAAAAGAGTATATTGTTACAATGATACCTTTGGCCTTGCAATACTTTTTGAGCTTCCTCTGTTGCCAAATAAGGTTCATCTTTACTTGATTGATTGAAGGAGGGATGGTAGCGAAGGAGAGTATCATTTCAATCTTCTTAGAAGAGAAGATGCTAACCATGATGGACTTAGTGAGGCCATGCCTTTGGCATTCGTCCATAGCTTCCTACACACCCTTGTAATCCATTGGAAGAATGGTCTCTTTAGATATAGTAGCTCCAATTTCTCCTGGTTTAGCACTTGGCTAGTTTTGTAAAAATACCTAAATCAGAAATAAAAGCATATTTTCAAAAATTTCATTAATTTTGATATGATAATTAATTGCTTGTCCGAATGAATGTATTGCAAGCATACAAGAAAATCTAAACTTGCAAAAAAAAAAATTCCAAGTCTTATTGTTTTATATTATTTTTTTATTTGGGAATCAAAATTATCTTCTACTTATCTAGTTTTAATTGAAAAATTATTTGGTGATAAAAAATAAAAGGGATAATCTCATTTATCCACTGACTTTTTAGGAAAATAGAGATACTCCTTTGACTTTTTTCTTAGCCTTACATATTCCTGACTTATCAAAAAAATTTGAGATACCCCTAAAATACTATTTTAAACACTATTTTAAATATAAATTGATTATTTTATCCCACAATTATTTAAAATATATAAAATAATTTAATTGTCCTTATATTAAAATAGTCTATTTAAAAATTATGTATAATTAATATTTTAAAAATCTTCCTAATTGTCAACTTTTATAACATTAATTGTAAGTAAATTTTAACAACATCATTTGTAAAAGTTTTACAACATAAAATATGCTAAGAAATTATTAAAATATTTTACAATATAAATTTTTTTTAATTGTAAAAAATTAATTGTTTTACTTTTACAATAATTTTTTTACAACTAAAAAAATTGTAAAAAATTGACAATAAATTTTAACAATATTATTATATATAATTTTTAAAATAAATTATTTTAATAAAATGATCAATGATAAAATTATAATTAACAATTAATATTGTCAAAATATTAACAAATTTAAAAATAATAATTAACAATCAAAATATCATTATCATTTTTAAATTAATTATTATAATAATATGTTATTGATTATTATATAGTAAAAATAAAGACAATTAAATTATTTTATATATTTTTAATAGTTGGGGGTAAAATAATTAATTTATATTTAGAATAGTGTTTAGAATAATATCTTAGGGATATCTTAGAATTTTTTAAAAATTAGAAGAATATGTAAGATTAAAAAAAAAGTTAAGAATATATCATTTTTTTCAAAAAATTAAGGGATAAATCACATTATCCCAAAAGAAAATATCTCCAAATAAGGAAATAAATCATTCTTATACCTGCACATTTTTGTTGTTGTAGGTTCATATATTTGATTAAATACATTTGTTGTTAATTTATTTTATTTTTAGTTAAAATTTTATATATCTGCAATAATTGAATATAATAGAATTATTAATTTTATTTTGGATATAATAAAATTTTACTTATTTTCATTTTTAAAATATATTAACTAATATTTTGTTTATATAATCTATTTATATTTAATAATTTTATTTTATATACGGTAGCGGGAAGGGGTGAAAAATTTCGAATTCGTTAAATTTTTAAGCCTCAAATTTTAAATTATTAATATGTTTAAAAAATTAATATTAACGAAAAATAATATAAAGGGTATATTGGATAATTATTTTTAAAGAAAAAATATAAATATTATTTATGTAATAAAGTGAGGTTGTACGTATCATTTTCCCAAAATGTTTTGCACAAAACACGAAGACTGTTAGGTTTTGATGCTAAGTTGATTTTAATTTTTTTTAATGTCAATTTACCTTTTAGCTCTTACTTTAGTGAAATGCGTTAATAGAAAACTGTTTGAAAGGAAAAGTGTTTGTCTATTTTTTAATTTTAGTCATTTAAATGATAAAATGCGATATCTCGTGAAGGAAAAGTGATAATAACCCTAAAAGTTTATTAGGGGTTTGAATGTAATATTTTATGTTAAAAGCCAGCGCTCCTAGTATTAATATTTAGTTAACAACTTCATTTTTATGTCTAGAACTTTAGGTAAATTGTGAAATTCGATCAAGTTGATTGAATTTAATCAACTAGATCACACTGACTCGGTTACTTTTATTATTGATATAAGATAATTGAATATTATAATCTGAAAAATTAAATTGTATATTTCTACAGATTAAATGAAAGTTTTGGTGTATTGAATATACATTTAAATTCGGACAAGAAAATCACTAATTATAGATATATATATATATATATAAGTTGATATGTAGAATTAATTTTGATTATTTGTTTATTTATAGATAACTGTGATAAAAAATAATAGATTTAATTAAAAAGAATTCGATAATTTGTGGAAACAATGGGCTTTTTAGAAATTAAACATTAAAAGATGGGCGCTCTGGTATCCAGCCCCATGGCTCCAAGCCCAAATCTCGTTTCTCCTTCGGAATCACTTCTCCATACGAAGAAGACTGAATACACGCGCACCCACAGCCACAACACAGGAAAGGAACAGAGAAGGCTAAAGAAAACCCTCGCAATCGGAGACATAGAGAGATACAGAGCAAATAAGAAAGAAAAATAACTGAAATTAATATAATGGCGGAGGACAGTACCGGTCAAATCGTGCCTCCAAAGTACGACGTTAACGCCAAATGGGATGCCTGTCTTGATCTGACCGTCCGTCGCTTCGTCTACTCTTCCTTGGCCGGAGCTTTTAGCGGTCTCCTTTTCTTCAGTGAGTCTCCGTCCCTTTTGTTTTCTTTTGTTTGCTTCCAGATTTTATACAAACGATTTAATTGACGTGCTGTCACTGGAGATTTGAAAGATACGTGTGAAATGTGTGTTCATATCTGAAATGTATGTTATGCCCTTTGCATTAAATTGCTTGTCGTTCAATCGCGAGAATCATGTTCGGCCACTGTAAATTACTTCCATGTTTTAAATTGAGTTCTCTTCGCAAGCATTGAATCATTTCATGAGTGAGCTATACGTACACTTTATTTAAAACGTTTTGTAGCTGAAGAAGCTGTGTTTGAGGGGCCTGCAGGACAATTCATTTCTTGAAATCATCATTATAGAATGAGTTCATTGTAAATGTACCTGTTTCAAAGATGCTTGGCTCTGTTAATAAGCATATCATGAAAAGAAGGTGCATTGATTTCGTTTTGAGAATTTTGCCATCCTTTTATACATCTATGAACGCTTAATCTGCTTGTTCCTGATCAATGCTTTGCTAGTTCATCTTCAATGACAGAAATGGTGAGGTCTTGAGGCATTTGGAGCGTTATCTAGTCTTGGTTTTTGGTGAGCATATGCTAATATTTATTGGATAAGGAAAGGAGAATAATGCAAATTACAACTACTCAAATACAACTCAAACCAAAATTTGAGAGAAAGACAGTTTGACAATATAGTGCAAAATTAGGATTTAATCATCTTGAACAGCCTTGTCAAGGCAATAGTCCTATTTTCTTCCGATATAGTAGTTAGAGTTAGTTGTTTAGTTCAATGTTTGCTAGGTTTTAAACTTTGATTACTGTCTCTGACTTTGATTTCTCATTTTTGACATACGGAAAGACTTTCTTGTTCCACATTTCAATTTTCTGCCTTACCATCTGAAATTTGCCTATGAGTTTTTTAATTCCTCCATACAATCTATTTCACTTTTACCTAGAGCATTTTTTAAACTTGTGATATTGTTTGAAAGTCAAATCTGAAGGGTTGAGGTCCTATTTCTCAAAATTAGCTTCAAATTAAAAGGATGTTGGTTGGTAGCTACCTTGGCCAGATTTTTTCCTATAACGAGGAAAGAGCCCCTCCCAATCTACTATATTTGTCCACCTTGAGCAAACAACTTAAGCCTTAAATTACACCAAGTTTCATGTTGCACTATATTCTTCAGACCAGTTTCTCTGCTGAAAAGTATTGAAGTTTCTCTTCATTCTTGTCTGTCTAGTACCTTGGCATCAAATTCTCCTTCAAGACATTAACTGGAACCGCGTAAAGCAAGCTAACCCGCTAGTTACTCCCCAAAATATCTCTTTCTTGGTCTTTTTGAGCTGTTTACACTGAGAGCCACCAGTCAATTCCCAAAAAACTTTTTAATTTGTAATTGAGGCAGTGACTTCTGGCTCCGTAACATCTCTTACTAAACCGTTATATAATTCAGAGATTATAGACCCTCAATCCCTACATTTTGACCCTTAGATACTCTCAATATCCTTTCTATCTAGTGCCTCCCTTTTGTTCTTGTGTATTAAGACTACATCTGGTCTAGTTTGTCTTAGTAACTTTTTAATTACCATCTTCTGCTTGCTATCTCCTAATCCTTTTAAATTCCAAGGTAGAATTTTCATCGGAAAGCGGTTGCTTAGAAAGGATTTCCTTAGGATTTTTATCATCATTGAATTAGTACCTTAACTTTTGCATCTGCTGCTCTCTTATCTGTAACTAGAATAATTTTTTCCCTTGCATTTTCTGACTTCTTTTTAACCCATGTGATTTCTGGTCCTCCGTTCTCTCTGCCTCATAGAAAATGTGGAAAACCTTCCCCCCTATCTCCATTGGTCATAAGCTTGTCTCTACTGATAAGTCATGACATAATTCATAACTAAATAAATGAATGGCAAAGTTTTTATATGTTGTCATATATTGAACACTTTAGCCTTGGTGCAATAATCAGTAGCCCTCAATCAATGTCGTGTTGTTTTTTAAATGACATGGAATGAAATTTTGTCTTTTTCTACAAGTAGATGCATTTACCTCTCCAATTTAACGATCATACAATTTATTCCAGGGAGTCCGGTGACTCGCTGGGCATCTGTAGCTTTTGGTGCTGGAGTGGGCATTGGATCTGCATACACAGACTGCTCTCATATTTTTTATGGGTCTCCTGCAAAGTTGGCATCTCCTAAGATTGCAGATCCTCCAGCTCCTCAGGTAGGTCTCATAATTGCAACTGTATATGTTTTTGTGCTCATGTGTCAACAAAAGCCAATGATTGTTTACTTGATTTCGGTGTAGACTTTTTAATTACTTAAATATCGTCTTCATTCTCTCTCTCTCTCTCTCTCTCTCTCTCTCCTCTCTCTCTCTCTCTCTCTCTCTCTCTCTGTGTTAATGAGAATATATTTCTGCTGTCATAGATGTATAAAACAAGTATAGCAGTGGTAATCATGTGTTGGTAAAATACCAGTGAGATTTGTAGTCGAATATTTTGCCTGTTATTGACGTCTGGAAAAATATCATTTAGAGAAGCACCGCAAGGGCATAAAATTGCTGAAGATTTTCATATCAGATGGACCTCTTAGCTTAAATGGACTTTGAGCATGTCTAATTTGTTAGTTCGTATAATAACAATTGCAAATGCAGTTTTCATGGTAAGGTTGTTGATAGTGAACTTCTTATAAATAAGATGAATTTGGTAAATAACAGTAACTCGGTTATAAAAGGAGAGCAACAGTGAATTAAAGCATTACAATTCAAGAGTTCAAATCTGTGAACCATGATGTTAGGATAGAGTACTAATTATAACTATTTTATGTGATCCCATCTGTTTGCTTGGTGATCTGTGTATTATTTTGATCGAACATGCGTCCTATGTGGGAGTGCCAGGCATTTGAAGTGTTATATTTTATGTGATAAAGAGCATTAGGCTGGATGTACTTCTCACTTATTATTCCTCTCACTCTCATCTTTCCTTGGGACTCTCTCAAAATCCAAAATTCATAGCAAGCCATTTGGCTGGTCATACATATAGTGGTGCAAATTGGGGATTTGAAATTTAGTTTTGCATAATAGGTTCTTAGGAGTTGAGATTTATTTATTTATTTGGTAAGAAGGGTTTGATATTTGATTCTGATTCCAAAAGAAATTTGTTTGATGTTAACCGTGTGGTGGATAAACAACAAGTACTGTACCAAGCATCTGTACCTTGTGCTTTGAGTTGTAGGAAAAGATCAATGTTGATGAATGAGAAGAGGAGAAAGTGAACAATAAGAAATGGGAAAGATAACATGGCTTGTTCGTTCCTTCAATGATGAACCAAATAATTAGATATGCCATCAAGTTCAGTGGATCCACAGTGTGAATTATCTTATAGAGAGTGGGAAGTTTAATTGAAGGGATCAAGGGAAAGGGTTATCTTGTAGTAGAGTGTAGATTGTTCAGTTAATGGGGTCTAGGGATCATTGAACATTCTCCTAGATGAAGTTTTGCATCTTAGAAATGAAGATTGACTTAAAGCTGATCAATTTTGTTCTCGCAATTTCAATTTCTCTTAAGTTTCAAATTTTTTTTTCAAATAAGAAGAATTGCTTTAGGCAGCAACCTTTCACTCTTGTCACCACAATTGATGTTGGATGACCTTGCAAATTCATCAACCATCCATTGCGTTGAATTTATATTATTAAAGTTTTATTACTTGTGTGTTTTGCAGGATGGACAGGAATAAGTTGAGATTTTGAAGTTAACACCAGGTTGATCACTTTGAAATCACATTTTTCTTCTGTTAGAGGATGTTGTTCGCTCGTTTTCCTATGATGGCTTTTGAACATGTAGGACAAATACTGCTTTTTATAAAATGGTTAATTTGATGTACTGCAAACTACATGAGTACTTTTACCAATTCCAAGTTGTAATTTTACCGCCAATGAAAATTTACCGTGGCAATGGAAAAAGAGAAATAATTGCTTTCACTGAACTAAAAGCCTCAACTTTCCACGTGCTCAATTTTACATCCAAGTTTTTTAACAGTGGATGGAGAACATGAAATCTATGATCTTACATTTTCTTCGGATGTCGGGTAGAACATGTTATTTTTCATGCTTGGACAAAAGGAATTCTACCATGATCTGAGTGAATGTAGAAACTGGTTTCACCTGCAGATTTGAAACTTTTAGTTCCATTCTGAAGTAGGAATTGCTTGTTTTGCATTATAATCTTTTGGTCTTTTATTTTTTAATATAAAATTTTCAACCTCTTCATTATTATGGAACCTTTTTGAAATACTAGTATCTAGGGATTAGTTGGCATGGGTTGGTTGCTTAATTAATTATGAAATATTGTAAAATGTGAAAATTTTAGGTGAGACAACTTTACCATGTCGATCACTGGGATGACAATTATGATGTTTATATTGAATGATATTATTGAGATTTATGTTTCGTGAGTTTTTCTCTTCCGAAATAAGCGACAATCAACAATCACCTTCTGAATAAAAAACACTATTACAGCGAACTCTGGCTATTAGCAGTACTACGCTCTTTGTAGCTGATCTGCTGGAGGAACTTCATCACTAACAGGAATTTACATGAGAATTATGATGGTAAACTTACAAGCATTCAATTGTTTGCAACCAAACTATCATTAAGCCAATTTCTCATTTCTGTAAAAGCCTGTTCTGCATCTACGTCTTCTTCAAGAGAAGGTCGATGAGCGAAGCCATGGCCTCTGCCTTCGAATATCATAACCCTAGACCCTCTATCAATGCTCTTCTCAAGATTCTTCAATACATTCACCGGACAAAGAGGATCATTGTCCCCTGAGATGAACAATACAGGCACCTTGATGTTAGAGGCCAGAGATTGATCTATTCTTGTACCATAAAAGGAGACCCCAATGCCAAAACAAGCACCCTCGTCCCGAGCCAGAACATCTATCACTCGGCCTCCTCCGAAACAGAATCCAATTATCCCAAGCTTCTTTGAAATCCCTGCGGCCAAAAATTCATCAACCATCCATTGCGTTGCTGTGGAAATATCATCTACGACTCTCTGAAAGTCTTGTTTCGCTATCCATTTTTCGAACATAGCCTTAGGCTGGTCCTTTGACCATGGATCGCTACGAAACAAGTCTGGAACGAGCACACTGCAACCAAACGAAACAGAAAAATTGACCGAAGAAGAAACCGAGTAAATGTACATATAGTAGTTCTTCAAGATTAAGAAGCATACTTGTATCCGTTGCATGCAACACGATATGCGAAGTCCCTGGTGGCAGAATCTTCGAATCCAAAAATATCAGACAGCAGAAGCACACCGGTTCCATTGTTATTTTTGACAGCCTTGAAGAGGTAAGCTTCGATACTGTCTTCACCCTCCCCAATGGAGAGTTCAATTCCATTGACCAACTCACATGCTTCATCATTTACGTCATCTTCCACTCCCACTAAGCTACAAGATACTTTGAACACTTTATTCCCTGTTGTAACTGATCTCCGAAAATTTACACTGCTATTCCTCTGTATAAGAACTGAAGATTTACAGTCAGAAACAAGATATGGAATTTTACAAGAAGCAAGCAAGAGATAAGAGATATTATATTAATTGAGAAGTAATTAACAGAGGCAATTCAGAATGAAGGAACGGACAAGCAGAGGAGAAACGCAGGTGGGGTGGAAGTAAAGACGGCGAACTGGGTTTCTGAGAATTGAAGCCGACGCTGGAAACAAGGGGGTTGTCGCCAGCCCCATTTCTATCTCTGTGCGTTTCAGCTTGCAGATTCAACGAGTTCAGGAGCAGTGTCACCAGATATTTCTTTCTTTCTGCTCCACTTTCCGCCTCAAATAAAAATGGCTCTTTTGTCTCTTTTCTAATTTTCGTTTTCTAACGGATAACAAACATCAATTTAAGAATTATTCAGCAATACTTTGTAAAATTACTTTAATATTTGAAACCATATTTAACATATCTTTAGAAATATATACTTCAAAAAAAAAAAATTAAGAAAGATTTGTATCCCAGCTGACACTTGAATTTCCAGAAACCTTGTGTTATAATAATGATGTATAATTAATTTTTTTAATATATTATTTAATAACTATTAATAATACATTTGAAAAGCTTCCTTACTAATAAATTAGATAAGAAGAATATCTAAGTACATGTCACTTCACAATGGGCCTTGTATAAAGTTATTTCTCCTTCCATTTTTTTTTATCTTTTGGCTTATGCTTTACAAGATATTACAGAGGAGAGGTCCACAACATTAGCTGTATAGGTTACTGCATCTCTATTGACTGTATAGCAAGCTTGGCAGCAAGCATGGAAATATTCTCTTTAACCAACTCCAATGAATTATTTAGCCTCTGTTCTGTCTCCCTGAAATCCATTGCTTTTAACTTCTCTTGTTGCAACTTCAGCAATTCTGACTGAGTTGATCCTGTCATAGCGAAAATCTACATCATATATCGATGACAGAGAAAAAGGAAATGTAATTTTCGGTCCCAGTTTATATAACAAAGAGAATTCCTGTCATTTCACAGAAATTTTGATGTCTGACACGAATTTAAAGATATTAAGCTGTAGCTCAGAGACATTGACGAAAGTATTCTTGTTAATATATCATGTGGTAAGATAAAAGCTCAGCATTATAGCAAGAGACATTGACGAAATGTTTTGTAGAGAAGCAAGGTAAGCAAATAAGAGCATGTTATAGGATTGCTTAGGGAAAGATACACTTGCCTGACACTGGTTGAAACGCTGAGAAGGATACACGTTCAGGTAAAGATGGAATGAAAGCCTCGTCGCAGTCTAAGGATGGCTCCTTATCAGCCCAGAGCAGAGAATTCAGAATACGAGTCTGTAAAACTGCTTCCTTCGGAGCCTATTTACATTAGATAAATAAGCAGACAACTCCTATGCACCACAAAATTGGTATGTGAAACAATTAATAATTGCTCATTACATGTTAATAAGCTACTGTGGCATATTACTAATGAACAAAAAATTTCTGAAGACCAAAATCATATGGGATCTTTTCTTGGCCTCATTCATAATATTTTCTCAGACAGCAACGTGCAAGATAACTGATATGCAGAGCGGCAGACTAAGGTCCATTTTCTAGAGAGTTCAGAAGTAATATTATACAATGCACTATTCAAAATTTAACTCAATTGTGTTGAAAAAATGGAAACATGTCTAAAGTTTTCAATAGTTTAGATATTTTGTTACATGCACCAACACTAGGAATAAGAAACTTGGAGGTCACTTGCAAGGTACAGTACAACTCCTAAAATAAATCAACTGTAATTCTTGAAACACAGCCATTAAGAAACCTAAAGGATCATCAAAAAACTTTCTTTGGACCAGTGAGCTTCCATATTTATGTATAGCTTATAACCAAGCTGTGGACTTCAAAGAGGATAACTATTTTCTAGCTAATCTTATCGGCTATACCATCATTCTACATTGAAGCTATTTCTGAAGGGACATGATCAGAAACAAATACCATATCCATTTTAAGCTAGATTGGTCCACAAAACAAAGTGAGATGAACTGAGACAATTCCATTCCAGTATAAATGTTTTGGTTGTGTAGGCTAGCTGGAACTGAATTAGCTTCATTTTAACTGCTTGATAGTAGATCCTAATTGTTTGATCACTGCAGCTGTAGTGACTTGACCTATGCCCTCAGAAATTATATTAATATTCTCCTGGTATGAGAAGTCTAGTCAAGCACACTCCCTGGCTATCCAGGTTTCTTTGAGAAGAATCTGATAGTATCAAAATTTTCAGCTTCTCCCTATACTTAAAAAATATTGACCTTTTTGCTCTCTTACTAAGATTGCAACTTTTTATCAAATAATTTGAGAGGTCTCTGAGTATAGAAACCCTCGTTAAATTGCACAAGCGTTTGGTAATTACTCAAATTTTTGGTTAGAGGAAATGCTTGCATGATCTATGATTGCAAAGAAATAATGCCTTTCTGCGTGAATGTGTGCACATACAGACATGCCCCAGCACAACAGAGAGAGAGAGAGAATTGCATACCTTCAGTTTAATTTCCAAGCTATTCAAATTGTAAACAGCCTCCTTCACAGCCAAAACTTTTGAGCTTACATTACTTGAACTCTCAGGACTTCTGTCCTGCATTGGCATGACTTCACCTTGCAAGTAAGGATCTGCCTGCAAGTTACGATTACAACCAGGAAACCTAGAAAACATAAGAGTTCAACCATATGCCTGCAACATAATACCCAACAAAACAAATTGACATAGCAAAGTTGGGAAAATATAAAAAATAAAGAGAGGTAAAAAGGCAATGCATGTGATGAAGATTGATATAATCATGCAAATAGATTTCCGGCATTAAAGAAAATATATAGAAACTTATTCTCCAACCCATACTACTTTTTCCCAACTTAAAGGTTTGGTCAATATTATTGAGCTGAACTTCGAGCTATACAGAATGGAGTCAATTAGTAGATATATTATGCTACTTCAAACAAAAAATGAACCAGTTCTAATCCAGATTGCTTTTGACCTTAGTCATGCTTTAGATGTGCTACAAAGTCGAAAATTCATGCAAAAAACCATAATTTTGAATATGTTTCATAATTTCATCATGAATAGTTTAGAACATGTAAACCAATCTGAGAACTTTTTCAAATAGGGGAAAAATGATGCAATGAAGATTAAAAAATGTAAGCTGACAAGCCAAGAGATTAAGCAAAAATATCAAAATATACTTAGGTAATTCAACAATAGAATATTAAATGATGTCTAGCAGTATAGCAATCAAATGCTGAGGAACTGAAAAGTTAATTCAAATTTTGTTTACCTGAAGAAAATTGATGATCTTGACACGACCAATACCCCTTATAGAGACTAAAGCTCCTACATCTAATTGCTCAACCTGCAAGTACATAAATAAAGCTGGATCATCAAATAATAGTAATTTTTAAGGTCTGAAAGTTCTCAGTTTCCGGCACTTACATTTTCTATACGCACCAAACAACCATATCTGGCAGCAAATGATGCTTCAGTTGCTGAATCACTAATTGAAATAGGATCCAACACAAAATGCACAAAAAGCTTTTTTCTTAACAAAGACTGCAACCAATAGAATTAAGAGTGATCTCAGGAAAGTTAGGCTTAGCTATTGTTGTTCTGTTTTTGACAGGAAAAGGTGGATAACTTTATTAATGAATAGTTAGTATGCTAGGTATATCATTTTACCGTAAAAATTAGAAATCTTTAGCACAATTACACATTTACACTAGGAAACCAACTATTTAGAATACATCCGGATAATATAAGGTACAGAGACTCAACTAAATATTTATGAATATGGGACGAGGAAAATTCAATTTGCTGCCCTTCCCCAACTTTTGAAAAAATACATGACTAGGGAAAAAATTAGATGAAGATCAGCCACTATACTTTCACAATCAGAGGTAGATATCTAATTTTTGTAATCAAGGCTCAAGGACAGTTCAATAAATTTCTACAATTGATAAGACGAATTTATATGGAAAATCAAAGAAATGCAGACAACAATGGCTGGACCTTTGCGTATATAAGATCATTGTAACATATATATAATTATCTAGTACCTCTTCCAGTAAAGCTATATATCTGGCTTCATATAAGTGTAGTACTTTACTCTCAGATGGAACAAGAACCTATAATCAACAAAATAAATAATTAGCTATTGCATTAGATACTGATAAAGACAAACAATTGAAGCGGCACATCAACAGCAGTGATTAATGAAGTAAAGAAAGCAGAATACCTCATTCATATTGAAAGGAAGAAGCGGGAGCTGAATGGAGGTTGCATTGGGAGAGAAACGCAGTCGTTTTTTAGCTGTGGAAAGCTGACGAGGAGGAAACGAGCAGAGGTTATGGGTAACGAGCTTTGGCGCGTAACTATAACTACTAACAAAGAAGGGACACGATGATGATGAGAGGCTCCTCATTGTCATACCTTCTTTGCTTAGTCTCCCCGTTTTTCCTTTCTTTTCACTCGGTTTCATATCCTATCTACCAAAATCCAAAATCCAAAACCCACTTTCACTTCGGGCCGTACAAAAGCATAGTCTCATAAATTAATAAATTATAAGACATTATAAGAAATAATGTAAGGATTTATTTTAATTAACATATATAATTACCTAATATAAATTCAATTTGATAATCACTCAAAAAAATGGACCCTAAATTAGTCAAATTTATTTTATTTACTACTTTGATTTTTTTAATTTAATACTAACTTGGGTAACTGTTCAATTAAAATAAAAAACACATCTATCACTTAAAATAATTACTCATACTTCTTAATAATTTCAAAATATAAATTAGGTTGATAATAGTAATTAGTATTATTTATCATCATTAGACTACATTATTTTTTTAGATATTTATGGCTGATACTTTAAATTTATCTATATTTTAAGGTAGTATAATAATTATTCTAATATTATATTACAATACAAAAAAATGATAAAATATCAAATTTTAATTTTTAACAGCTGTTCAAAAATTATCTTTTTGTTATATAAGATTATTTTGGTCATTGTACATATAATATTAATTATAGGAGATATTATAATATATTTCCTAATTTTTGGAAAAAGAGTAAATATCTTTTTAGATTTTTAGAGAATATTAAATATCCTTAACTTTTAAGAAAATAAGAATATACCCGCTAGACCTAAGCTTCCATTAATTTGACTTATATATTATCATTTTAATACCTAAAATTTACTAAATTAACAAAATTAAATATTTTTTACTCATTATAACTATTCAATCCTTATTTCTAATATATTTTGGACTAAAAATTAGGCATAAAAAATATTTTATTTAATTATTTTTAAAAATTAGAAATAAAAATATTATTTATTCAAAATTTATATTACTTTTATTCACACAATAATAAATTTAATTCACTTATTATTATTTATTATTCTCTTTTATCATCAAATACTTATGTAGATTTATCCAATTTATTTATATATTCCTATACTTGTATTCTCCTAAAATTTAAAAAATATTAACTTCTTTATTCAAGTTAAAATACTAAAATTCAGTAGAAAAAATGTAAATAATTATATAACAAGAAAACAATTGGGTTAAGTGTATTTATAGTATATTAAAAAAAATTTAAATAGAATAAAACTAATAAATTATAATATATGAATTAAATTTAATGTTGTGTAAATGCTAAAAAATCCATATCTTAATTTGTAATCAATACTAAAAAAGTTAAAAAAAAAGGTTAGTAGCATTAAAGTTTATTCTTATATAAATTAATTGTTAATATTTTAATTTAAATAAATAATATTTTTATTTTTAATATTTTTTAAAAATAATAAAATAAAATAAATTTATTTAAGTTTAACATTTTAATCTTAAATATATTAGAAATAAGGACTGAATTGTTAATAATAAATAAAATATATTTAATTATATTAATTTAATAAAATTTAGGTATTAAAATGACTAATAAAAATTTAAGTTTAAAAGAGTATCTTCTTATTTTTTGAAAAGTTGAAATTTTTAAAAATGAAAAGAGTATATTAGAATATCCCTAATTATAATAAAAATAAATATATTATTTTATTATTTATAAAAGGAGTATTAAATGATTTTTAAAAATTAAAATTATTTGTAAAAGTTATCAATTAATAAGTAGATAATTTTTTTTTTTTTATTTGCATTGTTTGCGTGAATAAACGCATTTAAAAAAAAAATCCCCCAAAAGTCGGCAAGCGAGAGAAGAAGACCTTTGCGAGAAAGCAACAATGGCTGGACCTCCGGAAAACGATATCTGCTCCATCTGCCATGGAAGCTTCGACGTTCCTTGCCAATCCAATTGCTCTCACTGGTTTTGCGGTACATTTTCCGTTTCCTTTTTCCCGTAAATTTACAGCCAAGAATTTGCAGGAAATTTAATTTAATTTGAAGGTTGGTTTTTGGTTTTTTCTAGCTCACTGTATTATGACGGTTTGGCGACACGGATCCACATTTCATCCATGTAGATGCCCTTTGTGTCGCCGTCGGATCACTCTGTTGATTCCTACTGATGCTATCCTTAGACGACGTCATGAGCCTTTCATTGGTAGCATTCTTGAAAGGGTTGAAACCTACAATCGTATTTTTGGTGGAACTTCTAGTAGTCTCTTCCAGGTATTTGTTTCTTCTTCAACTACTAATGATATTTGCTTCGTTGATTGAAGTGAAATTGCGCTGGAAAGATTACTTAGCATGATGCTCATGGTATTGTCATTTCAACTCTTTTATACCAATATCTTGAATTAAATGATCTTATTTGGTGTCAGATGAGATAATTAACTCACAACTTGTCAGGTTGACTATGCATTGTAGTTCACCTCGCATGTTGATCCTTGGCCGTATGTTTACGAGGTTGAGTTTTAGGGCATAAGCAATTATAAATGTTGTTTCCTTGTTGCAACTTTCCAACACAGGCATTTATATCCTGTAAATATCTTTTATATTTGCCTATTGAAAGCCATTATGTTCTATCTTTTTCACAGACTTGTTTGTGTTCTCATACTTAACAGACTAACTTTGAAATAATTCATTTTTCCAATTATTTGGATTTGCTTAAGTGGCGTGATTTCGTCTCAGTTAGAGCCACGTATATTTATTATTTACAGGTGCAAAGCATCCTTCTCTGCTTCCTTGTCTCGGACCTTTGTAGATGTCTCTCCCATCTTACCCATTCCTGCAGCTCCTAACATGAATACTTGCTTTATTGCACATGAGTGTACTGATTTGTCTTTATTTTATTTATTTATTTATTCTGAAGTAGGAACTGCCGTTAGTGTCTCACAAATTTGTTTATTTTTGTTGCCTGCATTATGCAATGTCTTACTTTACAGCACAGATCTCAGCCGTAACCAAGATCTCTATAGTTCTTAGGTAGGACCAGGCTTAGTATAATGAAAGTAGCTGCAAAACAGATCTGATTGCGCAATCAAATAGTAATGTAGGAAAGTTTATGAGTAGAAACAGAGTGGAGAGTTGAAGGACCTAAGTTCTTGAGCATCAGATGCGAATGACTGCATCAAACATCCTAAGAGCATGGAATCAAACTACACAGACTGAAAAGGTCTCTCCATTCTTCATAGCTTTGTATAAGCAAGTATTTTAGCCCAAGGACACTAGTATGCAAAAACAGGACAACAAACCCAACTATAAGGTCCATAGAACAGATCAAGTTCGACTTCCACACAGTTATTCTCAATGCAGACCATCCAACATTAGCTATTCCTTCATAATTAGAAAGTCTGGACTAACATCTTGTCAAATGATTATGCTGGGTTATGAATCAGTTTTTCCCCTTTTCCAACAGCAATTTGCCACCGTTCATTTGTTTATAGCACTGTTATCTTTCGATTCTATGACTGCTGATCTTTACAATTGCTCATAAATTATCAGATCTTATAAGATTTTCAGCAAGGAACAAGAAGAAGTTGGACAGATTAAAGAGATTTTATGGCAACTTATATACTAATCCTCTGTCTAAACTGTTTTCCAAATAACTAGATGGTTCTAACAGTGACTAATTATGGTTTTTACTAAAACTTAGATCATTCAGCATCTGTTACTCTATTGATCTGTGATACTATTGTAGATGCCTATAAAAAGGTTTTGAGCTTCAACAGTTAGCTTTTCAAGATTATGCAACCTCTAAAAGTGATTTGTCTGTTATTTTGATTTTTGCTGCTGCCATTCTGATCTCTGTATTAACCCCCCGTCCTTCTGTGTAAGTGTTGTCCAGTGTTTCTGCAAGTAATTAGGTTGTTGCTGTGCTAAGTGTAGTGATTTTTGTCAATTCGTACTTCATCTCTATAAATTCCCCTTCAGATTGCCTGATTGCTTATTTCTTGAGTTGAGACGTGCTAGTTAAGATGGCAGGTCGGTACTGGTATACCATAATGTCTGCGACACTCTTTTTCCCATTCATTTATGATAATTTTCATTTTTAAGCAGGCAGTGTCTATTTAACTGTCAAGAGTTATAATTTTGAAGCTTATCCTGTTTACAGAAAATGCAAGACCTTCCTTTTCTACTGCGGAGATTGTTAAAGGAACTGATGGATCCTCAGAGATCGCTTCCCCTTGTCATCAGGGCCCGTGTTTACATTGCAGTTAAGTCATTGAGAAACCATGATTTTCAAAATTTCTTGCATTGCGGTATGTTCAAAATTTATAGAAAGAGATCCTTTTCATATTCAATATTTGTAGACAGATTCTTACTCTCTTTCTGATCCACAGCTGATTCTCAGTGCTGTCTACATATTCAGCCCTATAGACATTATCCCAGAAGGTATCTTTGTTGCCTCACATTTTATTAAAATGTATTATTTTCATAACACCACTATTACATTATCAATTATTGGTTTTAATCCACAGCGGTTCTGGGGGTAGTTGGCTTATTGGATGATCTCCTTATAGTACTCATCTGCCTTCTCCATGTTGGTGCCCTCTATCGGTCAGTGTTGTATTATCGTCATGGAGGTTTATGAACTAACCTGGAAGCATGTCACAAAGTTCATTTGGCCTTTGTGGAAAGCTTAAACTGGTAAGTTTGGAAAGGATCGGAACTAGTTTTTATTATATGGGTTGAAGTAGATTTCTCAGATTTGTCTCTGTATTCTCCTTCACTGTAGATTTGCAAAGGTGAGATAGTTGTAATGTATATTGCACTAGACTGGTGGATTCTATATTGATAATTCAATAGGAAACTGGTTTTACATGGCAACAATCTGTCTTGAAACTGATTCTATGTATATTGCAAGGGTGGCCAAATGCCAGTTTGGTTCTCTTGACACATTTTGGACAGCATCAGCACTGTCAAAACTCCATGAGTTGCCAATAAGAAATTGGCACATATAAAAATTTAATGCCAGCTAAACCAATGGAAGAAACAGCTTTGTGAATACTGGTTATGGCTTGACCAATATAACTAGCACAAGGTCCTGGGATTGTTTCATTGCCTACTGTGATCCATGCGAACTTCACATCATTTGCATAAGGCTGAAGGTGAGTTCTAACCCATGAATTGGCTGCATCTTGGTTTGATGCAAGGTATTGTATTTATAACCTTCATTTCTGTGATGATACTACTTACATTAGTTCCACAACTTGCGTTCCACTTTAATGTTCTTTTTTTTTTTCCTAATTATAAACTGCAGTTAAAAACAGAAATGAGTTTGAGAGCATAGTGAGGAAGGATGTATTATGCTATACATATCTGGGGCAAGAGATATAGGATGCATACATTCAATATTTGAAATCTTGTGTCTCTAAGATTAGGATTTGTATCATTAATAAGAGAGGGATTTGGATTAATTAATGGCTGCTTATAGTTTTGCTCAGCCAATTTATGGGCTAACATCAACTGGTCTGCATCATTCAACAGAATCTAACTTTCTTGAGAACTTATGTACTAAAATTTTAAGTCATTCTCTCATTAACTGTCAAAATTTTCTATTGTATCTGCCTGTTTGTGTGCAGAAAACAATTGGTTTATTGTTTCTTGCGTATGTTATGCGGCATATTGACTCAATAGTCATTTGGCGTCTGGTTTACAACTTAGTTAATTACATTTGAACTATTAATTTGCTTTTTGAGCAATCCAACAGTTAACATAAAGTACGGATGATGCAATTATAAAGTAGGGATGATCCATAAATTGTATTGGGGACCCTCAACTTTCCGTGGATGTTTGAAATAGTAGTTATATGGTAGCTTCTTAAATGTTTAATGAATCAATAATAGGGTTAAGAGCTATACAGCCTATGATATTTTGAAAGGAAAAATAAACGTCTAGCAAGAATATAGTCGGTATTAGGTGTGGAAGAGCGAATGATATGTTATTGTTTAAATAGACGAGTTCTTAAGTATGAATTGTACTTTTAAAATTGAAAAGAAAATCAACGTTAACCAACTTACCCGAGTTTGCATAACTTCCAATAAAATGGCTTTTATCATTTCAATGTCTTAAAATTCTGAAGCTGAAATACTTCATGTTAAGCAATTCTCAAAATAAGGATATACAGGTTGCATATTTGGATAAAAGAGTCCAAAATTCTGCTCTATTCCAGCTTCCTTCTGGTCCTCATTGAACATTTCAAACAAAAACACAGTTAACAACTGGTCTGGCTTCCTTGGTGTCCCATTACTTTTCACATGAACAAACAGATTCTGGTTATAGCAATCTGAATTATCCTTGCTTGTGTAAGGATCATTCCCAGCAGTAGGCCAACCAGTTTCTGCAACAGCAAGAGGGACATTGCCTGCATTGATTTTCTCCATTGCTGCATAAACTGCATCAATCATTGCATCAAATGAATTAAAGTATTTCAAGTTTCCATCAACTACTGGATCTTTGGCATTGAATGTGGCATAGTCGAAGGAAACATGCTCCGGGTCTGCAACATGAGCGAAGTAAGGGTAAACATTCACCATCAAGGGCGCTGAAGAGCTGGAGCTGGTAAAATATTGTGAGATACTTTTCATGGGTTCTAAGGCTTCATCACTGAAAGCTCCTGCTGAAGGAGGAAAGGAGCCTGATAGTGCATTTAGATTGATGACTGTTGTGACTTTAATGCTAGATAAGCCAATGGAAGAGATAGCTTTGTTAACATTGGTCATTGCTTGACCAATATAACTGGCATAAGGTCCTGGAACTGCTTCATTTCCTACCGTGATCCATCCGAATTTTACATCATTTGCATAAGGTTGAACGTGAGTATTGACCCATGAATTTGCTGCATCTTGGCTTGATGAAAGGTTTTGTATGTCCACATTTCTCATACCCATGCTGAGAATAATCTCTGACCCTCGGAGGGCTTCGAGTATATCATGGTTTGGCTCAAAGATTCTCATGTATGGAATTCCACATCTCTTATAGAGGGCTACTACATCTTTTGGAGCAGGAAAATTGTCACCATTGAAGCCATAGTTGACCCCGATTGTATAAATAATCTCGCCTGCAACACGAAGAAATGTTTGTCACATCGAAGTATCAAGAATCAAGCTTTGTGACTGTGTTTGATACAGTACAGTTTGAAATGGCTAAAATTTATAATATGCAAATGCATAGCCTTCTTATAAGATATCAATACAAAAGAGAAACCTCACCATTACAAAGCAGTTGTATTGAAACCAGCACAAATGCTGTTACCAATGTGAGCTTGTTCTCTAAGAAACCCATCTAATATGACTATGATGTTGCAGTTGGATTGTGTTTTAAGCCAGGATGTTCATATTTTATAGTTATGTTGCATCTTGAGTTGCATTAAATGTTTTACCTTTCCAAAAAGTAGCAAAAAGCATGAAATTTTAGAGAGCAAAATAAGTGTACATTATCCCATTTCATATCTGGAGCAAGAGATATGCATTGAATAAGATGAGATCTCATGAGTCTAAGTTTCAGATTTTGTTTCATTGATTAAGGGTTTGGAGTAATTAGTGTCTGCTCATAGTTTTTGAGAACTTTGTGTACTTATTCCAGAATCTTAGATCCAATTGCTCTGGCAAAAATAAGTAAAAGTAATTAAATCAATTGGAAAGTTTTACGATATTGTGATTTTGAATCCACAAATATTATGAAAATAAAATCACTTGCTGTTAAGTACGAGTGAATGTTTACCAAACAGGAAATGATTGAGATTCAGGTATTATGATTTTAAATTTCTTAAGTGTCGTCTCTTAATCTTTGGGATGGACGAGAAGTTATTTGCTTACATAAGACAACAGATCGGTAGTCTTTCTGCTAACAATTATTGACATGATAATAAATAACAGGTGTTTGAAGAGTTTAAATCATCCAAAAATTCTTTTATTAATCCGCAACAAACAATTTTACAAATCCAAATTCACTATTTGATACAGAATTCAGATGAATTCATTAGCAACTTTCAAAAATCCTATAAACTGGCTGCATATTTGGATTGAACAGTCCAAAATTCTGCTCTTCCCCAAGTGGCTTCTTATTTTCATTGAACATTTCAAATACAAATGTGTCCATAAGATTCCCTGGCCTTCTTGGAGTTCCTTCCTTAATCACATGAGAGTAAAGATTTGCATTGTACGTTTGAGCAATTTCCACGCTGGTATAAGGCGGCCTCCCTGCACTAGGCCATCCAGTTTCTGCAATAGCAATAGAAACATTGGCTCCATTGATCTTCTCCAGTGCTGCCAGAATGGCATCAACCATTGCATCAAACAGGTTGTAATACATCAAGTTTCCATCCATTATAGGCTCCTTGGCAGTGAATGTTGCATATTCTAACGATATGTGATCTGGTTCTGAAGCATAAGCAAAATAAGGGTACACATTGATCATAAGTGGTGAACCTGTGTGGGACAAAAATCCCACAACATCATTGATAGCAGGAAATGTTTCCGGGGAAAACTCTCCAGCTGAAGGAGGGAAAGATTTTGCAAGTATTGCAGTTGAAACAACTGTTGTCACCCTGGTACTTACCAGGCCAACTGCATGAAGTGCATTGTATATGTTGTTCATGGCTGCATATACATATTGAGCATTAGGCCCCGTGATTACCTCATTACCTGCTGTGATCCAGCCAAATGAAACATTGTTCATGTAAGGGACAATGTATATATTAACCCATTGATTGGCTGCAGTCTGGCTGAGTGCCAGGCTTTGTAGGTCTTCATTTCTGACACCCAAAGATACTAGGAGATTTGAGCCTTGTAATGCTTCAAGAACTTCACTGTTTGGTTCAAAGAGTCTGATGAATTCGATTCCACACCTCTGATAAAGCATGATGACATCCTTTGGAGGTGGAAGATTATCTCCATTCAATCCATAATTGACTCCGATGTGATAGGTGCCTGCATTAACATGCAAAATCTATTGCATCAAGAAATTGAATTGCAAACATAACTAGAGATTTAGATTATAAGACTAAGACATGCATGAAATCCATAACAATATTACATAAGATTCATGCTCAGTCCAAAGGATCTTCAATCCTTTTATGAAAAAACCTTCGAATCTCTGTTGTTGGTGCAGAAGAAGAGGAATATTACCAGCACAGAGAAGCTGTTGATGGCTTGTTAATAACACCATGATTATGACAAATGTCTTCCAATTCCACACCAATCCTGTCATTTCCGCTACGAACCAGACAGAGCTACCAAACTCGTGCTCAATGCATAAACATAAACCGTATTAATAAGATTAACTAACGGTACCGTATGCCTACTTATAATTTCATAACGAGATTATTCAACTCAGAGCGCCATTTCTATTATAAGCATGAAGTGTATCTAAACTAAGTTTAAACTTAAATGCAGTATAGAAGCCAAATGTTTAAATCAACGGCCTAAAAGGAAATGAAATGGAGTGACTTATCATCATGTCATTACATTAATTCACAAGGCATTATATGGTATACACCTAATCATAGATTTATTGTGATTAACAAAGCATTAACAGGAGGAAGACAGCTTTCTTACTCATCTCATCAATTCATAAGGCCTTATATGGTATACTCCTAATCACAGATTAATTGTGATTAGTAAAATGCATTAACAGGAGCTAGACAGCTTTATGACTTACATTATAAAACTGCAGTGTAGAAGCCAAATATTTATGTTCATTGCCAATAAGGAGAAGAAATGAAGTGAATTGTCATCATCTCATTAATTCACAAGGCATTATATGGTATACACCTAATTATAGATTTATTGTGATTAACAGTGCAGTAACAGGATCAAAACAGCTTTTTTGATTTACATTTAAACATCTCCCTGGATTTATCCTAGGGGCAGTAAATTTGTTCCTGCTATTAATTGTCGTCTTCTCTAGTTCTTTCAGCATTTTAAAAGATTATCTGAAAATTTTCTACTACATGCTAGACTCCTCTTTTACCTTAATCCATCATTCTTGCTGCTTAACAAGAAAAAATGTTTTCTGGATGTAGTTTCCATGTTTTGCAAATGTAAAAGAAAGGGCTGTTACAGTTTAAGACCCAGAAAAAAAAAAAACCACATATTTTTATTGTATCATATTTGTTATATCTCAGCAAACGAGAAGGTGTAATAACACAGATACCCATTTATATTACATCACAAAAATTTGAGCAGAGTGCTTTTAGCATGGCCAAAATTGATAAACTGGCTGCATATTTGGGTAGAAGAATCCAAAGTTCTGCTCAACCCCAGCAGACTTTTGATCTTCATTGAACATTTCAAAGTAAAACGCATTGAAAGTTTGGCCTGGCCTTCTTGGAGTCCCTTTTCCTCCCAGGACATGATCCATCAAGTTCTTGTTATATATTTGTGCATTTTCTTTGCTTGTATAAGGTTCATTGCCAGCACTAGGCCATCCGGTCTCTGAAATGGCTAAACTCACATTTGGTGCTCCAATCTTCTCAAAAGCTGCATAGAATGCATCAATCATGGCATCAAACAGATTATAATACTTGTATGGCCCATCAGTAACGACAGGATCTTTCGCCTGAAACAAGGCATAGTCTTTGGAAATGTGAGCTGGGTCAGAGGCATAGGCAAAATATGGATACACATTGACCATAAGTGGTGAACCTCGGTGCCATAAATATTGTGCAATGTCTTTGAGAACCCCAGCTGCTTCACTTGTGAAAACTCCAGCTGAAGGAGGGGAAGAAGCTGCAAGTGCAGTTCCTGCAAGGACAGTTGTCACTTTAATATCTTTAGCTATGCCAAAATTGTTAAGTGATTTCAATATGTTGATAATAGCTTGGCCAATATATGGTGCTTGTGTCCCTGGAATGACCTCATTCCCAACTGTGATATAACCAATGTTAACATCATGGATATAAGGTACAACATTGGTGTTAACCCATTCATCAGCTCCCTGTTGACTTGATGCCATGTTCTGTATATCTTCATTTCTTGTACCAAGAGATAAAAGAAATGGCTTGCCTCGTAAAGCCTCTAAAACTTCGTGCCTTGGCTCGAAAACCCTGAGGAAATTGATCTGACATCTTCCATAGAGGTCTATAACCTGTTGAGGAGGAGGAAGATTATCTCCATTCAAGCCATAATTAACACCAATAGTATAAGCACCTGCATTAGTGTCATAACTTCTGTTAAACAACTTTCCTATTATGAATCTACAGAAATGGGAAAATGGTGTAGCTTACCAGCAAAAGAAAGCTGTTGAATTGTTACTAGTATTGTTGCTGCTGCTGCTGCTACAAGCATTCCTCTAGATTCCATCACAACCAAGCTAAGCTTCAAAACTGAATATATATGCAGAGCAAACTGAGAGAAAGAAGAAGAGAGGTAGGCGTGTTCTTCCATTCAACAGAAGCTATGTATGTATATAGGTTGAGAAGCTGATGCTTCCATAGAAGCTTTGTTTCATCCAATCAATATGATAACTCTTTCATTTCTTACTTAATTTTTCACTTCTAAACAAATTGAAATTATAGTTCGGCTAAATACAGCAGCAAAAGGAACAAAAACCATCAACTGCCGTAAATGTAGAATAATTATACTCACATCATTCTTTAAATTACAAGTAAATTGTGTTATCTCAAAATATAGAAATCATACATATTTTTACTCTAAAAAAGGTTAACATTCATTGAAGAATTTATTAAGATTGGCTTCAAATTTTATTTATGCATGAATTGATATTATACACATGTTAAAATATCTTTCAAAATGCAAATAAACTTATATTAGATAAATTTGAATCTACATAAAATATGTATTTATATCTGATATAAAATATGTAATTATTGATAATATTGAATCCAAAAACAGCATATACAAAATGTAAAGTCATTTTTATGTTTATTATTACTAATATTATTAGTTCAGAAATATGGTAAGTTCTTTATTATTAAAAAAAAGTGAATGAATATAGAAATTTGACTCTAATGTCCTATTATTTAATCATTTAATTGGCTATTACATAACAATGGAGCATACAGGATTTATCTCTACTTTAATTGGGGAAACTAATTTTAATTTGCTTTTAATTGATAATATTATTATTTATTTATCAACTAATTAATAAGTGAGCTTAAATTTTTAAACAATAAAATCACATTTAAATGGTAATTAATGTGACAAATTGCAACAAACGTTCATCACTAAATCAATTTAAAAAATTTTAATACCAAGATTAGATTCATTAATTGCTTATCATCTTTTGGCCAATTAGAATTTAGATTCATTATTTACCAAATTAAAAGTCAAATGGATAATTTTTAATCTGTCCGCAACTATAATATGCATTATATATCCTTTTTATTGTAATTTTTCTTAAGAAAAAGGAAAAAATAATTAAAAAAAGAGTGAGGAATTTATAGAAGTCCTCGATACTAAAAACAAAACAGCAAACCCACGTCATTTAATTAGCCCAAAATTCTGCTCTACTCCTGCTTTCATATTCTCATTAAACATTTCAAAGAAAAATGTCTCCATCAGATTCTCTGGTCTTCTTGGCGTCCCATTTTTCATTCCATGATCCAACAATTTTATACGGACCACTCCCCGCCGAAGGCCACCCTGTCTCGGCCACCGCCACTGTCACGTTCTCGTATACAATCTTCTCCGATGCCGCACTGAAAGCACCAACCATGGGTCGAACAGATTGAAATACTCCAAGTTTCCGTCAGCCTCGATCTTTCGAGTTGAACAACGCGTAGTCTGAAGAAATTTGTTCAGGGTCTGAAGTATAAGCAAAGTACGGATACACATCCACCATAATTGGAGCAGCGTTGTGAACCACGAGGAAGCAACGGGAGCCGCTGTGAATGACGGTTGTGACCCTAACTCCGATGATATGAGAGCATTGCGAGTGTTGTTCATGGCTCGGGCAACGTATTCGGCGTACGGGCCTGAAATGACTTCGTTGCCTAGAGTGATCCATTTGAATCTGACGTCATTTTTGTACCGGCCGATGTGGGTGTTAACCCAAGCATTGGCTGCTTCTTGGCTGGTTTCTATGTTTTTGTAAGTCTTTCGTTTCTGGGTCCGACTGCGACGGTGAGTTCTGAACCTCGCAGTGCTTCGAGAACTTCCTGATTTGGCTCGTACAGTCTTATTAATTCTATCCCACATCTTTTTGGAAAGGCTTATTACATCTACCGGAGATGGAAGATTGCCGCCGTTTAAACCATACGATACGCCGATGTGTCGGGCGCCTATAGTAATATAATATTAACGATGATGATACTGAAAACAAGAAGAAGACGCCTGCATATGCATGCCCATGCATGGAAAGTAAATATTTCTCGACACAATTCATATATAATTCATCTCTATTTATCGCTAACCTATTCATCGTTGAATCGTATTTTGAATAGTGAATGTAACGATTGTGTCATATTGTTGTATTGAAGTCACCGCTGTCCCATACAAAAAAAAATGAGACATATTTAATTTTTAAACTTTTGAAAAGCCTTAGGGCGGCATGCTATGATGGTTTCCTCAATTTAGTTACCTCTACCAAATTTGGAGCATTTCTTATCTTCAATTAAATTTTTAAACATTTCAATAATTTTGGAATCTCCTCGGCATGAGTTATGATCCTCTCCTTTATATCTATTGCTAACAGTTCATTCTTTTATTAGGATTATTATTTTTAATTAATTATATAAATATAATTAACTAATGAAATGAATGACTTGCTTGGTACATGGTTTCTCATACACGCACAAGTAAGACAGTAGTAGCCAAGCTAACTATAGTTTAAAAAACTTGTCTACCGAAAATTGGGAGTTACTCTACATGCATTCAATTTGGATAAAATTTATGTCTATAAAATTTTGAAAAGAAATTAGTCTCCATTGTATCGTTTGGACTTAAAATCCATGTCCTTTAAATAGACAGTATGGGTACTAACCACCCACGGAAAAAGGTATACCTGTATGGTTGTGTGAATCCTTCTAAGTATGCAAAAATCAGCAAAAGTATAGATTATTACAAAGAGAATAATAACTTGAAATTCAAAAATAGACCGACCCTGATTTGATAATAATTTGCTCTAAATAAATAAAAAAGAGGGCGATGTGTATAATAATAATAAACTTGCGAGAGAATCTAGTTGCATTGTAGGGCAAAGAAGGTATGGCCCTACATAAAGTTTTCAATAAATATAAAACACATGTACAGGCCGAAATCACTCTTCATTTGACAATCATCACGTTCTAGAAGAGCGGCATGATGTCTACTTCAATGATCAAAAGATTGTTAGTACAACACATACAGACATTTACAAAGGTGAATCGTTTCATCAATCAACAAGGAAATTCATTCTTGCACAGAGTTACCTCACTGGTAGCTTCAATCTCTAGGCGGCCACTGTATTGATTTATCTCTTGTTATTCCGAGTGAGACGTCCAATAAATAAGCCCACTGCAGTGGTAGAAACGTGTTAGTCGCGATTATTGGCAGATAATTGTAACAGTCAAAACATTACACAGAGGATATCATATAAATCTTAAGAATGGGAATGGCTCAGCAAGATATCTATTTTGTGCATGTGTTTCCGAATGTGTTATACATGTGCGAGTGTGAGAGATTAAAAGAAATGTACAGCAATATTTCTATGAAATCCACACGGGCATACAAAAAAATGCCCTTCATGCAAGAAATCAACGAACTATAAAAAAGCACTTATTTGCATGTTAATCAGATCAGATGTTTTGGACTGAAAGAGACTCTCTACATAGAAAGCCCTTGAACAAGCAAGACTTATTTGTTTAACAGCCACCCCAGCCTTCCTACAGAAGGATTGGGAAAAAAAAAAAAATAGAAGCAGCAAAGTACAGCGAGTGAAAAATCAACCATATTGTGCTTTTAAAGACAGAAGCCAAAGATAAATACAAGTGAACAGAATACTGATTCTAAAACAACACACTGACCAATCCAATCTTACTGTGATTTTGGATAATCATAGTTGAAGAGAACACTGATTATAGAAAAAGCACCCTCACCAATCTACAAGAGTACCCTTACATTTTGTGTCTAGAAATGCAAGACAGGTGAGAGGTACAAAACCATTAATCTTGAAAGCTATTTACCTGACCAACACAAACACACATTGCAAGACACCTGCAGTTCCAGTCCACACTGAAGGACCGGTTTTCACAAGTGAATCTTGTATCAACAAACCTACTGATGCCGCTAGAGAGACAAAGGATACAACATAAGCGAAGAAAAGCCAAAGCTTCAGCCTGTTGCAACAAAGAAAATGATTAGCACCCATCATTGGAAACAGCAATCAGCAGAGGTTAATATAAACTAATGTAGGCCAGTCTAAGCTGGAAATCATGCAATGAAACCAACAATACATGGTGAGATCAATAAATTAAATTATTCAAATACATGCAACACAGCACGCACATTAATGATAGCTGACCAACAGAAATCTTATTCAAAGCATAAAATGTCAAATATAGCATCATGCCACTGGGAAAGATCAAGCTCATCAGGCTTCTCAGGTAAAATTTCTTGGTTTTTCCAAAGAACTCCAATGAGTGCCTCAAGAATCAACCAGTTATTCGAGAAGAGAAAGACATGTCAATCCTAACAATAAGGAAATCAGTTTTTTGCCTATCTATCTATCATCTTAAAACTTACATGGCTTTGTGGCACCCAAAAACACAATTAAACCATCTCAGCAATTGACAGCCCCAACAAATGCAACCTAGACTTATCTAAAAGGGAAAAGAAAAAAGTGATTGAAAACCCTTTATTTCTGCCAGTTTAAAATTATAAAAAAGAGCCAGGACTCCCAAATTAATATAATAAAATAAGGCAATGTCTAACATTTTCTACATAGTAAAAGGACATTGCCTTATTTACATAGTATAACCAGAATGCATGTCCAGGACAAGCCCATTTAATTTGGGAGTCCTGGCTCTTTTTTAACCATTCACAGGGGCAGAACAGATAAATGGTTATACATTTTATATGTAGAGAATGATTGAGTGGATGCACGCATGCATATTCAGAATGTAAAACCCTATACATGGAAGTGTAAAATTAGAATAAAAACTACAAGTACAGCACACGATCTATGACCTCTTTTCATTAGCTCTCCATTACACTGCTGGAGAACAAATGTAGAAGTAGAATGGAGTTCCTGTAACTCAAAAATCACTTGGTACTCTATGTACACTGATTATTCTCAACTACAACCTATCAACTGAAGGTGTTGGTGAACTTCTTGAAAGCTTATTCCTGTATTGAAGACTCCCTTGGTGGAATGGTCAAACGCTAAGAATCTCAATTATTGCTTAAGATCACTGCCCAATCATTGATCACAGGGAATTCAGACTTCATTCATTTAGTAGCCAAGGTATTATTGTGAAGACAGAAGATTAATACGACTATGCAGTTCAATATATGTATCTGAAGGTGAAGAAGATGTGGTAACGTTGACGGGCAAGGTAAAGGTGAAAGGAGAACAGAATGCAATGAGCTGTTTAATTGGAAAGTTTTATCTGCAAATTAATAAATAGACTTTTAATTTGGCCATTCAAAATATTGGAAACCACTGAATGGGTTAAAAGTGGAGAGTTTGGGAAACAAGTAGTCATTTTCCAATTATCTTCATACATGGACAGGAAAATAATTCTTGCTACAAGACCATGGCACTTTTGATAAATCCCTCATAGCACCGTTGGCACCACGTGGCATTGAAGAGATAGCTTAACAGAATTCACATATGCTTTGTTTTGTTTTGAATCCAAATACATCAGATTTCCATGATGCATTTGGCAACAATTTCGGGGGGGGGGGGGGGGGGGGGGGGGGGGGGGGGGGGGGGGGGGGGGGGGGGGGGGGGGGGGGGGGGGGGGGGGGGGGGGGGGGGGGGGGGGGGGGGGGGGTGGGGGGTTGGGGGGTGTGTGGGTGTGGTTGGGGTTGTTGGTAAGGTGGAAGAAATAGACTTGGTTTCAGTGGGCAAATGTTTTGAAGTTTATGAGAATCAGAGTATGAATTGATATAACTCAACCATCAAAAAAGAATCTCAAAGGGCAACTACAAGTATCAGATTCGTTCACTAGTCAACCTATACTCTATGGAAATATCCCTTGAGTTTTGTTTTAAATGGGCTTGTCCTGGACATGCATTCTGAGAATCTGCAGATTATACTTCCAAAATGCAGCGAGAATAGAACACTCAGGAATGTGACATATGGTTCATGGACAAAGGGAATAACCATAGACAAAAACAATGGAGACAGTATGGGTACAAGGGATCAGGAAACAAAGCAGAAACCAAGGCAGGAACAGATAAAGAAGCTCGGAGAAAACAGTTCTAACCCAGTTCGACTACCATTAACAGGTCAAAGAGATGAAGGTGACCTGAATCCAATGCCAATGATAGTGATGTGACCAGCATGGATTTAGCACCAACGGGCTTTACAGACGGGGTGCAGAACATTAATGAGAAGTTAAAACAGGATTCCCGAGAAGAAAAGAGATCTAGGGAAGCAAGATTTATCAGACCCCCCAAAAAGGTGGAACCAATGGATAGAGGGTCAAATTCAAAATTCAAGCTGGAGATTGTTGTAAAGTGGTCCACAGAAATTCAAGCCCATGCCATTATTCCCGCCAAACCAAGTTAGATTTTGGCAAAGCAGACAATGAACCAATACAAATTGCACGGGCAGAGAAAAAGAAGTGGAAGTTTAGGGCGATAGGCCGACCAATGTGAAAAGAAATTACAATGACATGAAGTTGGAGGAATCAAACCTCAGAGGAACAAAGCTGAGTTTCAGAACCATAGCCCCACTCAGAATTGGATTGGAAATAAGTAATCAAATCTACTGTCAATTACCATTCTCTCAGGTTAACACAAAAAATAGCGCATTACTCTCCAATCCCTTCTACTTGAATAGACAGAGGCTGGATTTAAGCCTCACCAGCAGCAATGAGAATCATTAGCTAGAGTGTTTGGAGCTTTGGGAAGCCCAATTTTGAAAATTTCTTTTCAGTCAATAGAACGTGGCTGAGCGAAGGATTTGCCCTGTTACAGAAATCCAATTTAGACATATGAATACGCTGCATAGCCAATACCACATAGACACCTAGGTGAAACAAGAAGATAGCGGATGACAAGTAGTAACTGGGGGTTCATGGTCATCCCCTGTGTAATCCAGAGTTTGCAATTTGATTGACCTAGTCAAACTGTAGAGTTGGCCCTCATCTTGTGGAAGAAGAATTGATCAATTTCTGTATGCCCAGATTATTTTGAGTCTAAGATTCTCTTGATCACATGATCAATTTCACCTTTCAAGTCTAAGATTCTCATGATCACATGATACTCATACCCTATCTAGTAAACTGGTCTATTGATTAAAAAGTAATATGATTTCTCAAGCCTACTGGCCCAGTTTCCCTTTAAAAGGAATAAGCATTTTGAGCGAAACATTAAACCAATACTAATAATCTGCGGAAATTACCTAATATATGTAAATTATTGCATAGAGTAGAGTAAATATAATTCTTCCAGCCTAATGAGGCAATCCCATTTTGGAAGCAATAGTCAATGATGAGTCAAAACTGAATCTGTGGGTAGAGTTAATCACAGGTAATCTCTCCATTGAATCAAATTAGACGGAAGTATACACTCATAAGCTCGTTCTGAAGTTTCATTCAATTCAAGCACATCTCAGCAACAGGAAATTGAGAACATAAGTGCAGTGAGAAAGGTCATAGTCATGTCTTATCAATAAAAATTTCTATCAAATCCTCATTCACATGACCAAAGAATTTCCAGTCACCTTCAGCCCCCCAAAACAATAACTTATCCTTTATACACCCTGTTCTTACCAAAATTCAACACTAGAGCAAGTAGATCACTCATCCATGGTATCAATATTCATGGATCAATACCACTGCATCAACAAACATGCATTCAACAAAAAAAAAATCAACAAAATAAAAATCAACAAAAATAGGGGATGCATTTCCCTCATTTTATTAGAAATTAGAAGAGACATAATTATCCAAAATTTTAGCCAAAAATGAAATAACACTATCCGTAAGAAATAGCAGCAACGAAAACTACTACAAAACCAGCATCCAAAAACTTAATCAGCTCAAGCAGTTAATAGTAACCAATAATTCAACTCCAAACATAAATTAAAATTCCAATTAAATAAATAAATAAATGGAATAATATCAAAAGTTCCAAAAAAGTAGTGCTGAAATTAAACTAATTCACTAACCTCCACTCGCCTTCTTCGTAAGGAGAATAATCGATGTCCTCTTTTCTCACGCAATTGAACATCAAAGCCGCAATCGACGCAAAAATACCTGCAATAACACAAACAATCACATTCAAAAACACAATCCAATCCCTAATAACTCGCATGTATAGAAATAGAGATAGAGAGAGGACCAGGGAGATAGTGGACGAAGGAGACTTTGACGGAGCTGCACACGACAGCGTCGATCCAAAACCACCAACCGGCTCCAAATATGGCTCCCGCCACACCGGGTCCAAAGATTGCCCACAGCTCCGCTAAATCCATTTCCGATTGACTGACCGAGTTGCTTCGCTAGAGTTCCAGCCTAACTCAAGTATCCTCTCTCGCTTTCCCTCTCTGTGCTATTCTTTTGCGCTTGCAAGAGTCTGCTTTCCTTTTTATTTTTCCTTTTTTTTTTAATATAATTGTTATTTAATTTAATTTTAATGTCAAAATAATTAATTCATTGTGTCTTATTATTCCAAAATTAATTGATATTTATTTATAATTTTCCTTTATTTTGCTGGATTGTATAATAATTCATATTAAGAGTATTATAACATATTTTTTGAAATTCGACTTGCATGATTCATCTCAACAATTAGGAAAAAAAATCTTAGGCAAAACAATATTAATAAAATTATTCACTAAAAATATATTATGTTTTTTAAAAATTCCTATCTCTCACTTTTCATGATTAATGGGTGAATATAAAGTAATTTATATTAATATTATTATAACATTTTTTTAAAATATTATATATATAAATTATTAAATTATATCAAAAATATGTCAGGTATCTTGAATGAATTGTATATAGTGATATTTACTTTTACAAAGAGCTAATTTTTATTCGTACTCTGATATAGTAGACTTCTATCCATATTTTAATACGATGAATCATAAAAAATCTCACATATTATGAGGATCACCTTACTTGAGGGTAATTCTACCTATACTCTAATATAGTAGACTTCACATATATTGAGGGTCACTTAATTTCACAGAAAGTTAATTTTACTCATATTCTAAAATGATGAATTTTATATATAATAAATAAAAAATCCTATATATTATTAGAATTACTTTGTCTGAGATAGATAAAGTTAAAATACCTACCCTCTAATTCTGGTCAACAAAACAAAATCTAAGTTATTATAACATACTTTAAAATTTATATACTTAAAATTTATAATAATAATAATATAATATGCTTCAAAAAATTTATTAGGAACTAATTAATATCTCACTCATCTACCCAAAATTAAGAAAATTTGACGTTTAATAGGTAGATTTTTTTAATTACTTGGAAAATGAATCACATTTACACAAGGTGTAAGTTGACTCATAAATACTATTTGAGATACTCTCTTACTAAATAAAACAATAATTTCCTTTAAAAAAATTTAGAATTGACGATAAATAAATGCAAACAAATTAATCTCAAACAAAACTATTTATAATCAATCTAGTTCTAATTTAATTATCTAAATTAACAATTTATATTGATTTTCAAGTCATTAAAGGAAAAAGAGCTACTATTAAAAACTAATATTAATTTTCAAATTGACTGTTAAATCACAACGATTGTCTCGTAAAATCGCTGCTTTTTTAATCTTATTTGCAAAATAATATCCGCTGAGGTTATTCTGAGCAATAAAGATGACATTATTTTTAGTGTTTTTGAGTTTTTATTTGTCGTCGGTAAACGATGACAAGTGGTGGCGCGCTGTCACTGTCACCGTTGCGGTGAAGATTTGTGGGCATCCTATACCATCATTTTATCATATGAAAATTATATACGAATTCTGTTCAAAACAATTATTTTTTAATTTTTAATCTATTTTTTATAAATTATCAGCAATATGTAAATTATTATTTAAAGACGGGGAGAGAAAAATGGAAATATGTTATGTTAATACAATACTGACAAAAATTAATTTTTGAGTAATTTATTTTAATTAATTCGATAATAATATAATAGAGTACTGGTCACGATGCGATGAGCGTGAATTCCTTGATCGTCCAGACGTGCGCCACGTGTTAAAAGCAGCGCAACCACACGAATGCTAATCTAATGCGTTACAACATACTATTAAATTCCCCTATAAAAAAAATCTCTCGAAACGAACCGTCCCCTCTTGCCTGCAAAAAACGCGAATCTCTCTCTTTTAATCTCCCTCTTTCTCTCTCCTTCGACAGCGAAATCGAATTACGATAAAACAAAACAAGCCAAAACCGCATTTAAAGAAAAAGGGATCCGAGAAACTGCGCACCAGAGTAAGTGAAACCCTAGCCCTAGCCGCGTCTTATCCTCTCTATTCGTCTTTCGAACCTCCTCGTGAACACTGAAAATAAGTTTGATTGCAGTTGATTAGGGTTAGGTTTAGGGTTAGAGTACAATTAGGGTTAGGGTTTATTTTGATACAGAGGAGCATGCGAAGGGTAGAATTAGAGGTAGGGTAACGGTTGTGTTTTGTGTCAAATGATGGAATGTGGCGGTGGTGGAGGTGGAGGTTGTGGTGGTTTTTGGTGGTGATGAGCGGAGATTTTCGATGTCACGAGCGGAAGAAGATGATGGGTAGGGGTGCGGACGGGGGTTGTGGCACCGAGGAGAGGCTTTTTCGACCTGCTGTTCCTAAAATTCCGGCGAAAATTTCGGAAACTAGGAACGATACTGTTACAATTGACGTGTTCTCCCAGGCTCGGAAAGTACTTTCTGAGAGGTCCCCGTTTGATGTTGGTGAAGATGGAGTATTGAGTGAGACTAATTTGCCCAGTGGTTTAGCCGGTTTGTTGAAGCAAAATGATAGTAGAAAACGTCACAAGAAGTCGCACTCAGGTGCGGATAAGAAGTCTTCTAGCAAGAGCGAGAGGTCAAAAGGGACCGGCATTTGGGTCGAGACTGAAGAGTATTTTAGAGACTTGGCATTGCCTGATATAGATGCACTATCTGAGGTAGCTTCTGTTAGTTCCTTAGATTGCAAGAAGTGTTTTCTGATTCCACTTTGTGGAAATGATAACGGAGATAATGTGAATGTGGATATGAACACAAATGTGAGTGGACGTGAGTGTGTGAGATGTGCAAATGGAGATGGAGATGTTGATGCGGCGCTTCCTGAGGAAAAGGTTAAAGACCAAGAGAAAAAAGAGGATGATACAAAAGAGGATGAGAAGCAGTTTATGGAGATCGACAGTTTGGCAGATGATAGTTTGATTAAAGAAGAAAAGAATTGTATTTCAGATTCCTATGTAGGTTTAGAGTGGCTTTTAGGTTGTAGGACTAGGGCCTTGTTAACTTCAGAGCGGCCTTCAAAAAAGAGGAAGCTTTTAGGTGGTGATGCAGGATTGGAGAAAATTTTGGTTGGTTGTCCTTGTGAAGGGAGCTCAGCCTTATGTGACTTTTGCTGCGCTGGTGATATTGGAATAGCGTTCAACAAATTGATTGTGTGCAGTACTTGTAAGGTTTCTGTTCATCAGAAGTGTTATGGTGTGCATGAGGATGTAGAAGGATCTTGGTTGTGTTCTTGGTGTAAAGAGAAGAAGAATGATACTGGTGATTCAGTGAAACAGCAGTGTGTTCTCTGCCCCAAGCAGGGGGGTGCCTTGAAACCTGTTCATGGTGGGTCTGCGGAGTTTGTTCACTTGTTTTGTTCTCTGTTGATGCCTGAAGTCTATATACAGGACATAATGAAGATGGAGCCTATTATGAATCTGGGGGGAATAAAAGAAACCCGGAAGAAATTAGTGTGCAATGTATGCAAAGTCAAGTGTGGAGCATGTGTCCGGTGCAGTCATGGTATGCTTTGTTGGTTACTTATCTTAATACCATTCTGCGTTTATTTTTTTCTGGTTCAACTGGAGAGCATGCTAGTAATTGAAATCTGTGGCCTACGTATGCACCTGATAAACTGCAGAATCAGTATTATATGTCAGCTCAGCACGTTTTGTATTCTATGTATTTATCTCCCATTAAGTGTCGGTTTTTTCTTTGTTCCAAATCACATGTATTAGTGGTTCTAGTTAAATATTAATGGATCAGCTGGCAGATTTTACTTGTGAGTGTTTAATGATATAGATACCATTTACATTGATGCTTCATGCTTTACATAAAAGTTCAGTGTGCTTTTCCCCGGTAGTTTGAATAGAGGTGGCAGTATTTATCTGTATGGCACTATTCATCTCTCATGTTCATGCATATCTCTTATGGAATTTATTAGTTGATGTTATAGTTGCAATGTGATTCTACTATAATCACTCTTAGAATTTTTATGATGAGTCTATGCCATTTTGTTTTTTCATAGAGTGCAAAAATCATTATGCCACCCCCTTGCAGTAATCATTGGCGGGATGCTGCAATAGTTGATCTGGATGAACATTTGTCTTCTGCATGCACCTGATGGCCAGATTTAGTTGTGGATCTGACTTTGTGTTAGAATTTTTTTTTTATAGATTGGATAGAGGCAAAGGACTCCAAAAACTTTTTAAGGCTATTGAGAAGGACGTGTCTAGTGCCGTATGTTGTTGCACAACTCTAGCATCTTTCTAAATGCTGGAACTTAATGAGGCAGATAGGTTTTGGTTAATCAGAAAGCATACTCGAGTGCAAATATGTTAATCTTCTTTGTACATTTTGGTTCTCTTTGATGGCATTTGAACAGCATTATTTAATCTTACCTGCAATCTCCTTTCTTTCCCCTTTCTTTTGTGAACAAGAAACAAAATACCTACAATCTTTTCTTTTTGTGTAATTGGTGTAGCGTCCAAACATCTACCTTGAATGTGATATCAAGGGGTGATGCATCATAGAACCTAGGACATCATTACTGAGTAGGGGACATGTACCTTGTTGAAGGCATTCTTAAACTAAGTTGAATGTGGGACCAAAAGGTTGAGGCAACTAAGACTTTGTTGTATGGCTCATTAAACTTAAAATTCTCTGTACTTGTTTTTGAGCTTCAAATTCTTCTCTGATGTCATATACTGTCCTATGCTTAGCTTCCCTTCATGGTTCACAAGAATTTATAGTGTGATGTTTACTTGTCCAGAGAAAATAGCTACTAAAATCTTGATAAGGTTGTGCATTTTTTTAGGTAACAAATTGGGCGTCTGATATCATTGCTCTGTACTAAACCACACTGAAATGGGATCCTGTACAACTTCTCGTCTCCTGCTGATCTGTTATAAACTCTTTGTTTATGTAGTTCAGTTGCTGTTTTCATTTTGGTTCTAAAATTAGTGTTTATTCACCTCAGACAGCTGCTTCTGTTATATGGGAAATGTCAATTTGTACTTGAAGGACAGCTTTTGGAAATGAGCTTTCGATGGTTTTCATTTTACCTAAAAAGTCTTATCTGTCTGTACATACTTGTGTATGTTGGTGGTATTGTGTTCAGTATTTTGCTTTGTGAGGGCCCTTAATTGAGTAAGGGCACTCTGTTAAAATTTAAAAAGTGGTAAAAGAAAGATATCCATTGCCATTATTCGTCTGTTCTCATGTGCTTCTTACTTTGTCTTTTAGCATTTGAGTTTTGGTAGGAATGTTCAATACTAGGATTCGTCATAGAAGAAATGGTGCTGTATACATTGGGTGTGCATTTGTGTTGATTGAGCTGATTTCTTATTCTTATTTGTTCTGGCGGCTTGCTTCTTTGATGTTTTTCTTAATAGGTGGGAACTTGTGTTGAGTGAAAGAGCTATTCAAAGGTGCATGGGTTGTTATAGGTCGTAAAACATAATTAGATTGTTGAAATTGCCTGCAAGTGTATCTTTTGCATGTTTTCTAACTGGTCTTAGTCAACATGCTCTTGTGATGGTGGGGTACTGTGTCTTGATATATATGTGTGTGTGTGTGTGTGTGTGTCTCTCTCTCTCTCTCTCTCTCTATATATATATATATATATATATATATATGTTGCCTTCTATTAATAGGATTTTTCTTTTGTTGGTTTGTTCAGGAACTTGTAGAACTTCTTTCCATCCTATATGTGCGAGGGAGGCAAGACACAGATTAGAGGTTTGGGGGAAGCATGGATGTGATAATGTAAGCCTGCTCTTGCTATATCCTAGGATCTGCAATTTTCCATTTTTCATTGTCGCCTAGGAACTTTCCATGGATGTTATTGACTTCATGCTGTGACAACATCTTCTGATAATGTGACTATATGTTTTATGTGCTGCTATAGGTTGAATTGCGGGCTTTTTGCTCAAAGCACTCAGACATCCATGATAATAGTACCCCACGGACAGGAGATCCTTGTTTAGCTATCGGCAATGACCCTCCTGTTTCCAGTAATGCTCAAGGGACATTGTCGATGAACAAATTACACAAGTTGAAGATTTCTCACAAGAATGGAGAGAAAATTGCAGTTCACATGGAAAGTTCTTGCGCAGATTCTGATAGATCCTGTGATAGTGAAGAAACAGTATTATCTGATTCAAGATCAAATGGTGTAGCTGTACGTATGCCAGAATGTGGCAAGGCACAACAATTTACAAATATAGGGATGTTAGACAAAAGTGAAAATGAGGATGTTAATCCATGTGACAGCATAAATTTTATACTGATTTTGAAGAAGGTACTGTGAAAATATTTTCAGAAGCAGTTGATTATGTTTTTTTGAAGACTTTATTTTAGCTTCAGCTCATTTGTGGTCTTATGTCTGTCAATCATGCAGTTAATAGATCGAGGAAAAGTCAATGTGAAAGAGATAGCATCAGATATTGGGATTTCGCCTGATTTGTTGAATACTACACTTGCTGTAATTAACTTTATGCCTTGTAATCAGCTTCTGAAATTAAATTTAAGAAGTTCATTGTTGCTCTTTATCTCACCTTCTCTTTTAAAAACTTTCTGTATTCTTACAGCAGGATGGAAGCTTGGCCCCTGACTTGCGATGCAAAATAGTCAAATGGCTTAGTAATCATGCTTATTTGGGAGGCTTGCTGAAAAATTTCAAACTTAAGATAAAATCCTCAATTTCATCCAAGGCTAACACTGGAAATGCCGATTCTGATGGTCTGATGGTATCAGAGTCTGAAATTGCAGATCCTGTTGCTGTGAAGTCAGTTCCTCCACGTAGAAGAACCAAAAGCAGCATTAGAATGTTGAGGGATAATAAAATGGCTTGCACATCTGAGGACATTTGTAATGAAAATGGGATAACAATGGATCATGTTAAAATAGATCAACTTGATGGGGAAGAAGCAGCAATATCAAGTAGAGTATCCATATCTGATACCACTGAAAAGGTAACATTATTCTATTACAGTTATTTGCTTTAAAACTTTATCCGTCATTTTGGTTCATAGATTTTTTTATTGTCAAGTGGTGGATCAATCATTAGCTTTGCTTACTGGATTAGATAGGGAAGCTACTAAATTGTTCTTCAGTTCAGGAAGTTATCGTGTTGAGGTTGACAACCAGCAAAGAACTTCTTACATATCTGATTATTTATCTTTCATACCAATGTGTTTGTTTACTCGAAATTCCCCCCTAGATGCTGTGTCTCCTACTCAAATATCTGAATCATTAAATTTTTCTCTTTTTCCAGAACAATTTCTCTGTGTTTTTGTTAATTAATAAATTCAACGACGTTTATTTCTTCATCACACTTAAATAGGATCTGGAATATGTAAAATACCATTGGTTTTCCTTTGAGAGGAAGCGGGGATGGATTGAATATCTAAAGATTGATGATCATAAGTTTTAATCCTCTTCTCATTTTGAGCTCGATTCGTGTTTGATGAGATGACTGTAGGTTTCTTTCAGTGGTTAGGTTATCATGCTCTTTTCTTAGTGAAATCTTACTTTGGTTAAACCCAGGAGGTCCTGATGTTGATGTCATTGTATGTCATGAATTATGTAGGTATAGAATTTTTATGCATCTGGAAAGTTGGTTTCTTCAAGCTCTTTTTAGACAGGTACCTTCCTTCTTCTGTAATGTCCTGCCCTCCGGAATTCTTCACATCCTCTCATACTAGAGTTGGTCAAATCTTGCACTGTGTTCTGTTATGCTACAGTTGAGATTCTGACAGTTAGTGGCTTGATAGCTATGGTCACATACTCCATCTACAATGTAGAAGTACATTTTCAAACAACAAAAACTTTATGAGACCATTTCAGCAGTAGAACTTGAAGTAGGCTGTAGGCATTCTATGATTGATGGAATAGTCTCTTCAGTGTACTGGGCCATTGATGAAGTGGATTGAAGAGAATAAGTGCTTGGGGGTTTAACCTGTAATAATTTTAGGATGATTGTAGGACATGCATGATTAACGGTGTTACGTCTGGGGAAAAAAAAGTGCCCTCAACAGTCCCCACTGGCGTATTATGCTGTGGTTGTTCATGGTTCATTTGCTGGCTCTATCTAATTCAGCTGGCCTTTTTTGCTTGTTAAGTTAAAGAGTATAACTATGCTGCACCTATATTTTATAAGCATTTCAGGTTCTTTTATGCTACACTCCTTATTTTTCATCTTACTGTTCTTTTATTGTTATTGCAGAATCCAGCAGATTCTGATGGGTTTGAGGATTCTCTGCTAAGATGTCCTCTCAAGTCTGAAGGTATGCTTTCCAGAATTATCTTCCTCTCTGATGGCTCTTTAGTCAGTCAGAAGTTGTCATATGTTGATTGTGACATGCATGAAATATAGTTTAAGGTTTATAGAGAGTTCCTTTTGTTCATATGTGATCCATATTTAGATTTCTCAATATAGAACTCTGTTGAACTCTGATAAGTCAATTTTAAGGTGGCTGTTTTATTCTTTAGATATGTCTCTCTGGTCTTTTTTTGAAAGGAACATGGCGTAGTTCTCTGATATTGATCCTTCAAAAGGAAACTAGAACTATAAAATGCCTTTGCCATTCTGCAAGATTCCATCTTAGTTAGAGAAGTTGCAATGTAGCTGAGTTTTCTGGACTTGCTATATTGGCCATGCTACAGTTCTGTATTCAAACAGCTTGTCATTGACAATTTAAATTTAGTATATCAAACAACTTGTCTTTGTTGATCAGCTTTTGATCTGCATGTATTAATCCTCGTTTGTGTGGACAAACTGTTTACACGCATGTATGTCTCCCTACATGTAGTTCAAGTAAATTCTATTTCTTGTGGGGAAGCCTCGGCTGTGTGTGATTTATCAAGCCAGGCAATCATCTTGCTTTTTTCAACTTTATTTATGATTAGTTCTTGTATTTGTATTGTGGTTTTCAATCTCATTTGACACAAACAGTATATGTTGGACAGGCTATACAGCTAAACCCTCAGATTGCGGGTGTCAGTCAGGGGAGGCTTCTATCACTCGTCAGAATAATAACAATATGTTGAAGGCAGATCAGGAAAATCCTATTTGTTCAACACACAGTCTATTTGTCCCTGACTTAATGTAAGCTCTTCAATTCACATTTTCCTATTTCTGCAAAGTTTAGAATTTTTTATTATGTGGCATTTGAATTCTTTGGAAGCTTCTCTTATTCATTTCTAGTTAAGTTGTGTGACCCTGTGAAAATTTTCTAAATATTTTATGTTTATGTTGCAGAAAAGCGGCACCATGTTCTGGTTTTTATCTGCACCCGTATACCCACAAGGCAATGCAGGGTGGGGTGCTTTCAGGGAACGATGCACATGATTTTGGTGGTAAACTTCTGTTTCTAATTTGATGATAAGAGTCTTTTCTGTTTCCTGCATGCCAGTTTAGGATTGTTTCAAATGGATGTTTTCATTTGGCAGGTCGAGGAGATGGAGAAATCTCCCGTCTGGAGGCATCTTCCACTGCCAGTGTCTGTTGTAATCACCAAGATCGACATTCAAAATGCGATGACATGATCTGTGATTCTGATGGAGTAAAATTAGAGCAGCTGGTTAAGGCTAGGACATGGGGAATTTTAGAATTGTCTCCCATGGATGAAGTGGAGGGGGAAATTATTTATTTTCAGCATAGGTTACTCGGCAATGCAGCTGCAAGAAAGCGGTTTGCTGGTCTCTTCTCTTCTTCTTTAAGTGTTTTTGGCACGCATTCATTATCATTTTCTTGTTTCTTCCTGGTTGTTTTCTTCCTCATTTCCCCAGAATAAGGGTCAGGATCTTTTGAGTTGGCAGAATTAAATGTTCGCTTTTGAATTTAGACCTTAACCATTGGATAAAATGGGATAAGAGATGGGGAATTTATGCTCAGAAGTAAGGGAAAATTTTGAGTCACGAGATCCTGACCTTTTAAATAAATGGCAATGTAAATGTTCCATCCCAAATTTTTGTGCTCTCTGATACCGAGCCTTTTTTTAATCTGTTTTTGCAGATAATTTAGTTTGCAAGGTTGCTAAGAGTCTACCACAGGAAATTGATGCGGCACGGATGCGAAGATGGGATGCTGTGCTTGTCAACCAGTATCTTTGTGAACTTAGAGAAGCAAAAAAGCAGGGTAGGAAAGAGAAACGGCATAAGGAAGCCCAGGCTGTGCTAGCTGCCGCAACTGCTGCTGCTGCAGCTTCTTCTAGGATTTCATCATTTAGAAAGGATTCCCTTGAAGAATCTGCATCACAGGAGGTCTTTATCCTGTCATTGTTATGCTTTCCTTACTTAGTTATCTTCTTCCCCTGGATTGCTTCAGTTTTGTCATTCTGGATATTGTTTATTAGTGTTTTTGTTGCCCTCTTTGTTCCAAGCAGGACTTCTTAAGGTCAAATTCTCATAATGGGAGGGCTGCCATTAGCTCACAGGTGATGTCTCGGGCAAAAGAGACACTTTCAAGGGTGGCTGGCCCAAGGGTTTCTTCAGAAAAATACTCTGATTTTCTCCAATCAGTCTCAGATTTTTCTAAAGAACATCCTAGATCATGTGACATTTGTAGACGGTCTGAGACAATATTGAACCCTATTTTAGTCTGTTCCAGTTGCAAGGTAATCTAGCCTGAGCTATAGCTTTTATATGTGGAAAACTTATTATCTTTTTGTTGTGTGTTTTGACTAAGCTCTTTTGCTGACAGGTTGCTGTCCACTTGGATTGCTATCGTAGTGTTAAAGAATCGACAGGTCCTTGGTACTGTGAATTATGTGAAGAATTATTATCATCTAGATCCTCTGGAGCTCCATCTGTCAATTTCTGGGAGAAACCCTATTTTGTTGCAGAATGTTGTTTATGTGGTGGCACTACTGGTGCTTTTCGGAAATCTGCTGATGGTCAGTGGGTTCATGCCTTCTGTGCTGAGGTGAAATATTAAGTTGGTGATTCGCTAATTGTTGCTATTTTTTATTTCTGACAAAATTCATTTGACTTTGATATCTACTTTGTGCTGTAGTGGGTCTTTGAGTCAACATTTAGAAGGGGACAAGTAAATCCTGTTGCAGGAATGGTATGTGTGTATTTTTTATGGTGACGCACCCATTGTTTCTTATCATTTGGTTTACGAATTTGTGCAAACAGATTTTCCAATGACATATTTAGTGGTAGGATTTTTCATAAAAAATGGAATTGTAATCTCTATTGAAGTTTATTTGTAAACCTGCCTTAATCCTGTGTAACTCTTACCACTATAGTTAATGGAAGTGCAGGAGACAGTTTCAAAGGGCATTGATGTTTGTTGTATCTGCCGGCGCAAACAGGGAATCTGCATAAAGGTGTGGTTTGCAGTGTGTTTTCATTAATTTCTTTGTTTAGGATTAAGAAACTTAAATAGTGAACTGGAATTTTGTTGATGCAGTGTAACTATGGTCACTGTCAGACCACATTTCATCCTACCTGTGCTAGAAGTGCAGGGTTCTACATGAATGTTAAGTCTGCTGGTGGCAATTTCCAGCACAAGGCTTATTGTGAAAAGCATAGCTTGGAGCAAAGGATGAAGGTCTGCCTTTTTGTTTTCACATATAAATTGCAATATTTTCCCATTATTGGTCATTTTTAGTCTCTTAAGAATCTCTGAAGAATTGAACTTCTACTGTATGATGACTTATTTTCGCACCTCAATTTTACAGGCTGAAACTCAGAAGCATGGGATTGAGGAATTAAAAAGCATTAAGCAAATTAGGGTAAGGGTGCCATGTCCTTTAATTAACTATGGTTTTTGCCTGCTCAACAGTTATTCTTGCTGGTCAAACGCATATCCGTGTCTCTCTTATTTAACTTCAGCACTTTTCAGTTTGCTATTAACAATATTGACAATTTTCAACTTCTTATTAATTTCCAATTATTATACTGAACTATTTCTTCCAAATGGAGGACCCATTTTAGTTGAGGCAATTCACAGGTTGTTGGATGATAATGTAGAGTATGTTGAATTTATCTCTTGTTAGCAAAATTCTGTTATAGTTCATGTAGTCAAAATTGTGGGGAGCTTTGAATGCAAATCAATAAGATATGTGCTGATTATATGTTTTCTGGAAGTTTTGAGTGCATTGACATTCCATTTGGTTTCTTGCACCCCTTATTGTAATTTCATGGTTTGTGTAAGTTATTACCTTATTTTGCTTATATATATATATATATAGGGAGAATGCCCAATAGCCCCCTAATGTTTTAACCAATACCCCATCACCCCTCTATATTTTCTCTAATATCCCATCACCCCCCTGACTTTTTTTTCTTTCGATTTTACCCTTCAGTTTAATTAGTTTATGTTAAATTACAAATGATAAAATCGAAAATATTTGAATTATTAAAGGGCAAAATCGGAATACAAGGGGGTAATGGGGTATTTAAAAAAATATAGGGGGGGTGATGGGGTATTGGGCGAAAAAACAGGGGGGTATTGAGCATTCTCCCTATATATATATATATATATATATATATGATGCTTGGATTTTGCATTTTGGATGTGCCAAGTGTACTTTTACATGGATGCTGCTAATTGTATTTTTACGTGGACGCTCCTGTACAGGTTGAGCTAGAGAGGTTACGCCTTCTCTGTGAGAGAATTATCAAACGTGAAAAATTAAAGGTAACTTACAATTGTTCATCTGTGTATAAACTGTTTCTAGAGTTATAAAGTTAGTTTGTTGAAAGGTTTGTTATCTTTGCTGTGACTACTCTCTCTCTCTCTCTCTCTGGTTATGGTCATCTGTCTACTTGGTCATCTTACAAAAATAAAATTATTTCTGGACAAGTGGAGCTTATTCAATAATATGAATGTATGCAGCGGGAATTGATTCTTTGCTCACATGAGATTCTTGCTTTCAAAAGAGACCATGCTGCTCGTTTTGCGCATGGTCGCATCCCCGTTTTTGCTCCAGATGTTAGTTCTGAGTCAGCGACGACATCCCTAAAAGGTCATACAGACAGTTTCAAGTCATGCAGCGAAGCTTTCCAACGTTCAGATGATGTAACTGTGGACAGCATATCTTCTGTTAAGAACCGAGTTAAGGTTCCTGTCCCCATGGATGCTGATCAAAGGACAGATGATAGTTCTATGTCCCAAAACCTCTTTACTCGAAAACCTTTGGAGAGGGCACAATTTTCTGGGAAGCAAATACCTCATAGAGCTCATTTGTCGCGTAGTCTGTCAAATGAAGAAGAATGGAGCTCAAAAGCTAGAAAGGTGTGGTATTATTTTTGTTACCGACTGTTTTGTTTCTCCTCCATGTCTTTCTTAAATGAGATTTTGGAGTTATGTTCACATGATATTGTTGCTCACAGCCTTGTGGAACACTCGAGAAAGAGATTGTAATGACATCAGATGAAGCATCTATGAAGAATCGGAAGTTACCTAAAGGATTTATTTTTGTCCCCGTTGATTGCCTTCCAAAGGAGAAGCAGATCAACCAGGATGTATGTTCTGCTGAACCTGTGGAACCTGATGGGTAGATTGGTGGTGGTTATCATGCTTCTGATGTGACTATTGAATGTCCACAACCACGTGCCACATAACTGCTTTCTGCCCGATGGCTGCTATTATTTATTTGTTTGCAGAGGCAGTGGATGTGGAACTTATACCAAGATATGTGGGCTGGTTGGTGTATCCTTCCATGAATCAAAGAAGTTACATTCTGGTTCTGGGCGGGAAGTTTTGGCACTATTGTTGTATATTCATTCTGAGAGTAATTTGTACAGTGGGTGAGGGCTTTTTTTTATTTCTCATTTTGGTGTATTGAGGGGCTGAGCTCTGCCCATTTTGCTGACGGTTGTGTCGTTTTGGTTGGCTGGATGTCAAAGAGGGTTGAATAGAACAAGGAGCTCCTCGTGGTGTTATCTGTATCCAAGAAATTGAAAGCTTATCACCCTACTGTCCATACTCTGTAAAGCTAGTGTATATAGTGTTCTCACAGTAAGAATTCTGGGAAAGAAATTGCATTCAAATCAAGGTTGGTGAATCTAAATAATCTGTCATAGTTTTATCGACGGCAAGTTGCTTCTTCTTTAATTTACATCTGCAACTTAGGACATGATTGAATTGAGTATCATTACGGATTACAGAACGCATTGCATAACGAGTAAGTAATGGCTGATTTATTCGGTTTCATTCAAGGGTGAGGGAATCTCTCAAGTGCAGCCCTTCGATCCTCGTTACTTTTTTTTTTTTATATAGTTGGAAGTTATTCAGAAATGGGTGTAATCATAGAGTTCTAAAATGAAGAAGAGGAAGGAATGTACATTTACCAATTCTATCTACCAAAATAAAAAGCTCAGTTTGCAAAAGGAAAATTTTGAGTTAGGTTGGTGTTCTAATCTTTACCTTACTTTCTCTCGAGGGACGTTTAGGTTCATGCTTGAATGCTTATCCTTTTTTCGGTTGAGAGTACATTTTTTGAAGAGAATAATGAGAACATAAATTGTCCAATAAAAAATTGATTTAGAAAAATTATGATTTTAGTAAAAATTGATCCAAAAAAAGCAGTACTCTTCAAGTAATGTCACAAAATTTGTATAAATAAGGAGAAAAAAGTTAGATTTAGTTTGATATTATAGTGTTTCTAATTTGCTTTTAAAGTAAAATTGTAAAAATGTTTAGCACCATCAGCTTTTAATAAGACCCACATATTTTTCAATTAATATTTGATATGTAATAATCTTTTTCTTCAGTAATGATGACATTTAAATTATTGTACCACAAGATAAAAAAAAGTCTTAATTTTCAGCTTCAAGAATTTGCTATTCCCTGTAACCATTTGAAATTTTTTTACTATAATATCAATTCGAATTCTAGCAATAAAATCAACTTCAACTGCAAGCATGTCTTTTATTACTAATGTATAAAATTTTATTTAAAATATATACAAAAAGGAAACCTTGTGCTATCATCTAAGTAAAAAAAAAAAACATTTATAATCTTCTTATAAAACACAGAGCTTATAGCTTAATAAATTCTTATTTATTTTTGCAAATTTTATAGTTTTGTAAGAATTAAAAACTCTATTGGCCCTTTTTACCAAAACAAATTTTGTACAAAAATCACGAGTGCTTTTCGTAAATTCAATCAAGAGCAACACTGCTTCTGACATATATAGCACTGGCACTCTGCTCACCGAAGCCCGTGTATTTAGCAACCCAGTATTTTCCGGAAATGGATTAAAGCCCATGGGCCAAGCCCACGTTCCTCATATTTACAAATTTTTTATTTTTTTTTCTAACCCCGCTCCCACCCAGTTTTGCGAGTCTACTCGAAATTACAATCAGACCACCGATGGGTTCGCTAGAGACACCGACAACAGAAAACAACGGCTCTACAGCCCCTTCCGCCACTTCTAACGGCGGGGATCAAAAGCCTCCCGTCTCCGCCAACGGAGCGCCGCCTTCTTCGACGTTTGTGATGGCGCAGGAATCAGAGGCGTCGAAGAAACGGAAGGCGAGTATGCTACCACTTGAGGTTGGTACTCGCGTCATGTGCCGTTGGAGGGACGGCAAGTACCACCCCGTCAAGGTCATCGAACGCCGTAAGATGCACTGTGGTGGCCCCAACGATTACGAGTACTACGTTCATTACACCGAGTGTATGTTCTCTATTTTTCCTTTTTAATTTTATTTATTTGTTTTTAACGATTATTTCTAGTCTTTGTCGTCAAATTGGATGGTTATTTTCTGAATAATAAATTTGTTTTAGGATATGTGAGTGATTGACTGTTTGTATTTCATTTTGATCGTTTCTGTTCTTAATTTGTGTAGTGTGGGGATTAGGGTTGGTATTAGGGTTATTGCAAATTATGCTTTTTTTTACTGCATAGGTAGTATGAAGTTACTTTTGATATGCTGTAGAACTTAGGGGAATTAATTGTTCTGTGTTTGGATGAAATTGTAGCAATTGCAAGTGTTGGATAGGATGTTAACAATGAAATGGAAGTTCTTTTTGGTGAAAGCATCAATGTTAGTAAGATGTGAATTGATTGGTTTAATGAATATAGTGTTTTAGGAGATTTCTGTAGTTTGTAGAAGAGAAGGTGATGCTTTATTTTTTCTTAATGATTTATATGTTTTCTTTGTGCTTAGGCTTCGTTTATTTAACAGACTGTAGCATTATTGCATCACAATTGGATTGTTTGGTATGCCCAGATTATGCACATACTTGCAAGCCACTTCTAATTATAAAAAATTTAATGATAAATTTCGTCATGTGGATTACTTCCTCCTCCCTTCTGCACAGTCAATAGGAGGCTTGATGAATGGGTGAAACTTGAACAACTTGATCTTGATTCAGTAGAAACAGTGGTTGATGAGAAGGTGGAGGACAAGGTATGGCTGTGCATTCTTACATCCTTCTTCCTCTCTTCAGCTGCTTTCAGTGTTATCATTGCAGTTCTGTTTTATCTATCCAAGATAATATAAAGATTCCATAATGTGTTGTCATTTCTTTCTATTTTGGGCTCATTTGAGGACTTTCCTTATTTATCTTTTCACAAACTTCAATTTCTATTTTCTAGGTAACAAGCCTGAAAATGACACGCCATCAGAAACGAAAGATTGATGAGACACATGTGGAGGTACTTGGGACTTTTATTAAAAGTTGGTTCCAATGATTGCTTTACTGTAATGTTTTTTTCCTCTGCCAATCATGAATTACCTGAAAAACGAGGAGCTCTTGCTGCAAAGTGACTGTAATGAGGTGCCACTGTATTTTGAATGACTTGATCTGACCATGTCCTCGTCAACTATTTATAGGGTCATGAGGAGCTTGATGCTGCCAGTTTGCGTGAACATGAAGAATTCACTAAAGTGAAAAACATAGCAACCATAGAACTTGGACGATATGAGATAGAGACATGGTACTTCTCCCCTTTTCCACCAGAATACAATGACTGTTTGAAGCTATACTTTTGTGAGTTTTGTCTCAATTTCATGAAGCGCAAAGAACAGCTTCAAAGGCACATGGTGAGCTGTGCTTCAATTCTGATATTCCGGAAATATTGGCTTATGTTTCCTTCATAAATCATGCATTTTTCATCTTCGTAGTTCCCTTGTACATTATTTTTGGTAATTATAAGATATGAAAATTTTGGTGTTAATTGTTCCTTTAATTTTCTTTTTATTTAGAGGAAGTGTGATCTTAAGCATCCCCCTGGTGACGAGATATATCGGAGTGGTACACTATCAATGTTTGAGGTTAGTTCTTTTGGCTAAATAAGCCATTTAGTATTGATTTTGTTTTTATGCTAGAGTTCATAGTTGGATAGCTCCTCGTTTCCGCACCTTCTGTAATTTAGAACATGTTTGTTTTTACCCCCATTTACTTGTTCATGTAAGCATATATTGTGTCTACTTTTTGAATTCCGGATATTGTTGATAACATTTTGTTGATGGTTGAAGAAGACAAACATTGTGTAAACTTCTTCAGTTACTGCAATGATCGACTTACTTTCAAAAGTTGCTTTGTCGCTTTGCTTTGCAATGACAAGAGAAAAGAGATCATTTTGCACTTCACTTATATCTCCGCCATGCATATGAAGTCAGCAGTTGATTTATCTTTCCTATGGCTTTGTGTTTCAAACAGGTTGATGGCAAAAAGAATAAGGTTTATGGGCAGAATCTTTGTTATTTGGCGAAGTTGTTTCTTGATCACAAGACACTTTACTATGATGTTGACCTGTTCCTCTTCTATGTTTTGTGCGAATGTGATGATCGTGGGTGCCACATGGTTGGGTATTTTTCTAAGGTAATGTTAATTTGTCTTATTGCTTTTATCTTAATGCAGTCTTGGGTGGGTCAAAGGTGCAGATCTTGAAGTGGCCATATTTGATCAAGGAGCCTTGTATCTTTGAAACATGATATTCAGAAATTTTCCTACTCTGTCCCTAGTGGCATTAAATGTATTTGCAGCTAACTGGGTTGTTTTTGATGATGCAGGAAAAGCATTCAGAGGAATCTTACAATTTGGCTTGTATCCTCACCCTACCACCTTACCAAAGGAAGGGCTATGGCAAATTTCTGATTGCTTTCTGTAAGCTGTCTTCTGTCCACCTTTTTTTCCTTTTTCTTTTTCCCCTTTGGTTCTGAATGCTTAGAGAAGTAAACACACACATACACTCTATGTGTGCGCTTGAGTGCACACTCTTGAAAATAATCCCTAGGATCTGAGAAATGAATAAGGTAGTGCTTTCTTTAATGTTGCAATATAGCACCTATTTGGTCAGCAATTCTTTGAAGTTTTTTAACGTCAACAGTCTTGTACTCTCGTTAAGTACTATATATGTAACTATTCTGTGGAAACCGCCAATAATTTACAGCTGCTTTGTAACCTAATAAAGATTTAATTGTCACAGATAATTTGCTAGTTTTCTAATTTATGATAGGACCTCCAAGTCTTTCTGGTAAGACTGCTTTTTTCTTACTTTGCAGTCTAAACTCTGACCACGGAACCATAGATTCAAAAGTTTGTCTGTTGGGAAATGAAAAGGCATAATGGAATTATCCATTTGGAATCTCCCTGTGGTCCTCATTAATTGATTTAAGAGCTGTAGTAACGTCAAACTTCTCTGAATTTTTTTTTGTCAAAGAAGAATCATTAAGTAGAAATAGTCGCTAATGCCATCTCTTTTGTGGGATCAGCATATGAACTCTCCAAGAAGGAAGGTAAGGTCGGGACACCAGAGAGACCACTTTCTGACCTTGGGCTGTTAAGTTACAGAGGATACTGGACTCGTGTTCTTCTGGACATCTTGAAAAAGCACAAGGGCAATATATCAATCAAGGTAAGCATCTTCTGAATCTTTGCTAAATATAAACAAGTTTTTTTATTTGGTTCAATTGCTCCTTTGTCCCACGAGTAATGGTTTTTGGACAACCAACCAAGCATATCCTGTTGTTGGATTCTAACCATGGACATGAACATTGGATTCTGTATATGATATAATAAACTCAAATGCAAAATATTATCCAAGTATACAACAAAAAGATGTTTCCTCGGGACATTTTTAGAAGCCTGCTGTTGTGAATATTCTAGTTGCTTGATTGTAACGATTTCCTTTCTTTCCTTATTGTTTTAGTTTATTTTGTCCATTGTTACTTTCTTCATAATCATCCACTTGCTACAGGAGCTCAGCGACATGACGGCCATTAAAGCTGAGGATATTTTGACCACTCTTCAAAGTCTGGAATTGATTCAATACAGGAAAGGACAGCATGTCATCTGTGCAGACCCCAAGGTATTGGATCGGCATTTGAAAGCTGCCGGTCGTGGTGGTCTTGAGGTTGATGTTAGCAAATTGATCTGGACTCCTTATAAAGAGCAGGGTTAAAGTTGACCACTTTCATCAGGTGGAATTACTGTATCTTTAACTCGGTACTTACTTCCATGTTTGTATAAATGGAGAGAGATTATAGGGTTAGATGAGGAAGTCCCATGGCTTCCTACTGTAATGTTTCTGTTCATAACACTTGAAATTTCTTGTTATATGTGTAGTAACTATTAACCAACCTTGTTAGGCAGAGACAGAGTACTGATGCTTAGCTTAGCTTAAGCTTATAGCTAATCTGTCCAATTTTATTTTCAGTTCCTGTTTAATAAATAGAATAGTTTTTATTTTTTCATTTTCAATGGTTGTTTTCCCCTAGTCTTTCGGTCTAGGCCTTTGTGCGCGTTATTACGTTACACATGTGACATAACGAGCCCCCTCTCACCTTACCTGTTGTCTGTGTATTGAAATTGCTTAAGAGCAGCAGCTGTCGTTTCCTTCTCAGAAAAACAATAAAAGAATTCCGATCCCACCACCTTTCCTACCGTTTATCAAGCCATATCAATCGGTGTCTCTTAGTCCTTGAGTTTGTAAAGCTATCTGTTTTGAAGTGCTAAAAATCTAATTGTTCCAGAGGTATATGCTAACTAGTATTTAACATCAGGTACCTTTGGTCAATAGTTGGTAGGACTTGGAAGCAGTGCCGTGCCTTAAATGTCAAACATGACTCTAAATCAGTTTCGAATTTTGTAAAAGTTTGTTTCAAAAGTGCAGCATAAAAGATGATATGAGGACAGAAAATAACCATAAATGATCACTTGTCATAATACATATGACCTACAATCTTTTTTATCTTTCCTTCCCCTTTACTTTTAAAAAGGAAAAAAGAAACTACAGCATTATAGTCTTCAATATTTCTTTAAACATAATTTTGCACAAAGACTCAGCATTATCCTTTCTTTTCCTTTCCATTCCATTCCAGTATTATAAAAGACAATGAAATTTGTTAAGCACATGTTCCCCAACCAGATTGGTCAAACTCTCACATGTAACCAACATCTTGCCCCCGCTTACAACATATACCAGAAATCTCACTGCTGTGACCTGAAAATCAAATAGAAATTTGATCTAACCCTCACTCAAATCATATTCATTGATAACAGCATACTGAGATCTATCAATAATAATGGGAAGGAAAGCAAGGCAAAAGCATTACAATTTTCTAGATCTATGTCCATTGATCAATAATTTAGTTTCATATTACATCGCTAAAGCTGAAACTGATGTGATGTGATGTGATGTGATGCCATTTAAACACATAAATGAACAATTAATATATCAAAAATGTATTGTAGTAACATCAAAATCAAAACATGTACATTTTTGTATGCATTAATTATCTTAATTGATAATTATCTCACCTCCTCCCAAGTAAATTAATCAATTCTCCCATCAAATCAAACGGTTGTGATTTCAACCTGATGATGCCTTGGAATTTTAATCTGCTGCAATTCTAAACCTTTCAATGCACCCACACCTGATCTCCTCTTCCACAGATTGTTTGCGTTTCCTTCCCCTTCATCAGCTGCTGCTTTTGGCACTCTCTTTATCACCGGCAATGGAGGATCCATTTCTGCTATGTTAACGCTAACCTCAGAATCTCCTGATCTCTCTTTGCTCCCGTCTTCTTTATTCTGCATCTTACTTACACTATTATTCCCCTTCGCTTCCCTTCTTCTGCAAGAATTTACCGCACAGCTGCTTGCGTTAATATTGTTGCTGGTAGCGACAATATTCCTACCAGAGAATAACCTCTTGAGCTTGAAATACTTCACATCGTTGTTGTTGCTTTTGGTGGTGGCTAAAGTGAGCTTACCATGGGAAACAGAAGGGAAGCCGATAATCTTGTTGTTTCTCTTGACTTGGCCCATGCAACCGATCTTCGGCGATAAAGGGTCGCTGGAAAAGGAAGCCGAACAACGGTCGTCCAATCTGGGCAACTGCGTCACATCTTTGATAGAAGTCCTCGAACACAACATAGGCAAGAACGTGGTCTTGTGAAGATTATTAAGGCTCTGCTGGTACTGAAAATGGTGATTATACCCATTTCCCATATATATATATATATATATCAAAATTAATTCTTGATCTTCAAAATCAGAAATGGGATTGTAATAGAAAGTTTGGAAATGATCAAAATGGTTGTATGTACGAGTGACTGTAGTTCTTGTTCTGAGGGAGGGAGAGAGAGAGAGAGAGAACTGAGAAGAGAGGAAGTGGAGGAAGAGGAATTAATAATAATAATGATAATAATGAGAAGAAAGAGGCATGAATCGAAAGGCTTTTAAATGGAGTGTCTTCGAGTTCTGTGTAAAATCTGAAATGAACAAAGTCTTGTTTGTAACTTTACAGTAACGTTATTATTAATTATTTCTTCTAATAAATAAATATTATATGTGCTTGTTTACCAGTCAAGTCTATTCTATTCTATTGACTAGAGCCGTAATTAATAGATAAAGACGTAGCTCTGTTCCGTTCAGTTCAATTTAATTCGACTCATTAACTCTGTTTTCTTTCCCACACGAGTCAGAATTACCATTTACAATACTATTATTTTGGATTTTTGTCGTTTTGAAACTTTCTAACGTGTGAAAATTACAAATTAAGATAGTATTCATATATCTAAAATGACTCGAATTATTTTATTATATATTCTAGACTCGAATTATTTAGAAAATGACTTAATTTAGTATTGTTAAAATGAAACAGAGCATAAACAAAGTGTAATACGCTTAATTAGGATTTCAACTCTTAATTAATGAATAGAGGCTAAGGTAAGAAAATAAACAACTTACAAACTATATTTTAATTAACTAATTTGCGATTTAAGCAAAACTTAAAAACTTGAAATGTTATCTCAAGATTACATCAGAGAGAAAGAGAGAGGAGAAAGAAATGGTTATAATGAAAACACAGAGGCGGCTAAGTCTACACGCTATATATGCATGCTGCTGGTTATACATCAAACGGCCGACCCCTCTTTTGTCTCCTTCACCCTTCCTTCAATCCGTCTCTTTAATTTTCTACACCATTTTAGGTTCCAGCCTATCAAAATTATTCAACAATTAATTCTATATTAATTGTCACAACTCACAACGCAACTTCTATTTTTCATATATATATATATATATATATATTTATACTCATTTATAAATTATTAAATTTATACACTTTCTACTATTAAAATTGAATATAACATATATATTAATTACACGAGTTAAATTTAATCTCAGTCGTTAAAAATATATAAATCTAATAATTTACAAACGTACAAATATATATATAAAAATATGTGACTCTCAATCTCCCACTATGTATATATATGACTTCATGTTATGCTAATTGTTATAAGATACATTTTTCAACTTTTATTTTACTTTTATGTTATTTTAATATTTGATTTTTTTTTTTATAATTTTAAATTTTTAACTATATTTTTTTATATATAATTCATAAATTAAAAATTATAATAAATTTTTTTTTGAAAATTATAAAAAAGGTTACAAGAAAAATAATGTTAGAGATGCAAACTCTATGTACAAATTATAGAATATAGATTAATGTGACATAATAATACTAATTACAGTATAGTCTATCTTATTCTTATTAATTGCATCAATTTTGTATTTATCAATTAATATCATAATATTAGGAGTAATGATTTTTTTTCACATAATTTTTTATATCAACTGCAAAATATTGAATCTAAATACATCTAACAATTGAGATTACATTTAATTATATAATTAATGTATAATTAAATATATATTAGATTGACTATTAGATAAGCAAACTCATATTTTTACGCATAAATTTACATCATTTGTAAATAATTGAATTTATATATTTATAATAATTTAGATTGAATCTATCACATATAATTAATGTACATATATATATATTCAATTTCGATCGTTGAAAGTAAATAAATTTAATAATTTATAAATGTATATAAATAATAATATATTAAACAAAATTTCAGTAATTAAATATGTTTAGATTTAAAAATTTAAAATTGATTTAAAATTTTATATGAAAAAAAGATGGTGGATTCTACCTTTATAAATATTTATACATAAAAGCATATAATGTTTCGCAAGAAGGGTTTCTCGATGCATCCAAAATATTTTAAAAAAAAACGTGCACAATAGTGGAAAGCTTCCATTTTAATTTTTTAATTAACGAGAGATAATTTACACTTAATTTAACCACATTATTGGAGTAGTGTTCAGAAGGAGAAGAAGATTTTGATTAGGGTGCCTTTTGTGACTCCTCCGCCTTGCCTTCTAGAAAATAGAAGAGAAACGATGCTCATAAATATTTATATTTTTTAAGTTTTATTAAAGTCAAAATTATATAAGAAAATTGTGCCACATACCAATTATTATTGAATTGAAATGCAAATTAAATCTTTTTTTATCTAATATTTTTTTAAAAAATTAAAAAAAAAATCCCTAAGCATGGGCCACGGTGGAAATGGAATGAATAATAAAATTCAACATGTCAAAACGAAATATTAATTGTAAATAAATAATGACACGCATAATTAGTTAATGCCACGTGTACCAACAAACACAATAATAATAAAAAATACTAACCATCACCTCATTATTAATTTTATCATTAATTAATTAATTAATTTACATTTATATTTATATTTTTTATGTAAATATTACATGTACCTAACGTATGTTATTGACTTCAACATTTCATCTACATCAAACACAGCATGTTTGCGTTGGTTTTCTAAGAAAGAAAAACGCGGTGCTTCATTATTATTTATATAAATATAAATATATAAATATAAATATAAATACGACTTTGTTACAATATTAGTATTTTATTTGTAATTTTAAAAATCATATCTATCACTATCAAAATATTACTATTAAATAAAAAATATATAAAATAAATAATTATAAGAATTTGGTACAAGAAAAACGATCTGGAGACCTGAGAGATGATAATAGTGGAGATAATGTGACAATTAATATAACACAAAGTTATAATATCAATTGACATTTGTTATAATAATTATGGGGAATTTTCACATACCTCCCCTGAGGTTTGGTGAAATAACACATAAAGGGAAGGTATGACGTAATTCACACATACCTCCCCTCTCATTTAAGAAAAATTTGTTTTTTCTTCTCTTAACATCCAATTTTTGTTAAAAAGTCAATTTTACCCTCAACCTATGTCATAATTAGAAGATGTAAATGTGAATATTATGTCTATAAAAATGTTAAAAAATGGAGCAAAAGAAAATATTACTATGCGTGAGAAGGTTTATGCCAATTTGTAATTTATTTATTTATTTTTTTATCTTTCCTTTGAAGCTGCTGTGTGTGCGCATGATTAAGGTCAATTATAATTTTTTTTTTGTTATCACATTGACATTATGTTATTTTTATAGGACGAGGAGAATATACAAAATTATGATGACTGGTGTTTTTAGTATTAGTTGATTTGTTGTAGGGTAATTATAAAAATTAGGATTAGTGGCTGTGTTTTGGGAGCTAAAATGGCATTATTGTGAAAATTTTAGGAGAAATGTTGGTTTTGTACAGAACATCATTTATATATGTATAAGGTAACTTGTGTGTATATATAATGAAATGGAACGAAAAAAGTAGTTTTACAATTGCATTTTCTTTTGCTCCATTTTTTAACATTTTTATAGACATAATATTCACATTTATAGCTTCTAATTATGACATAGATTGAGGGTAAAATTGACTTTTTAACAAAAATTGGATGTTAAGAGAAGAAAAAGCAAATTTTTGTTAAATGAGAGGGGAGGTATGTGTGAATTACGTCATACCTTCCCTCTATGTGTTATTTCACCAAACCTCAGGGGAGGTATGTGAAAATTCCCCTAATAATTATTATTAAAAGGAATTAATATAAAAATATATATTTTAAGAAATTATTTATAATTATTTTGTTTTGGTTTAAGTTTGAAGTTACAATTATTGTGATTAAGAATCTGATCAATGCATTAGAGACAACTAGTTTAAACACCACTTGTAATTATTGTACTTTATTATAACAGTTAATAAAGTTTTTCTGAAAGGACATATATTATTTTGGTTAATTTATTAAATCTTACTCTTTTTTTTATTTAGTTAATAATGTTTAAAGCAAATTCATTGATTTTCTTTAATTAACAATTTTATTTTTTAATAATTATTGAACAATAATTTATGATACCTCAAATTTAAAGCATATTTTATATCAAATTTTATTATAAAAAAATTAAACAAATAGAAGTGAAATTAACTTTTTTTATCTTAATAGACATGTTTATTTCATTGAGCCTCTCTCCGAGACGGGGCTCAGGTCAATTAACTCTATTTATTCACTTGTGTCAATTTCAGTAGTATTCTAATTTTTTATAACAATTTAACACGTGTTTAAGTAATTGTTAAATGAAAAGATCTCGTGACTCATCAATCTAGTTCTAATTACCGATTCTAAATTAATCTATAAGATTGGATATAATATTTACATTAAATCTAATCTTTTTAAATTTGATAAATATTTAATATTTCAAATAATTATATGTATAATTGTAAGTGCTTCATTTTTAAATTTCGTTTTAATATAATCATATTCATAATTTATTTTAAATATTAGCTTATATTGAGGGAATAGAAGTGAAATTAATTAACCTTTGCAATCAAGTAACCAAAAATTGGTATCTTATTTTCATTACAACATGGCCTACAAATAAAATTACAAGACCAATAACATGCTAACAAATGTTATATTCTTTGACAACAATTTAATACATACTTAGACACTTGTCAAGAAGAAACAATCTCAAGGGCTTATTATTATTAGTACTTGATGGAGAACAAAATGATCAAAATGACCAAAATTGAAATATAAAATATGAGAGATAGTGGAGAATGGAGATCTACCCAGACTTAGCACAACATGACAAATGTTATTGTTGTTATATGTTTGTAACAATAATTATTGTAATTTTTTAGAGGAATTCTTCTTTATATTTGATATAATAATATTGCTATCCCTAAACTTTAATAAAATAACCATTATGATATAGTTTTCTCAATATTGATAATTTAGTCCCCTATCTTTTGTTTTTCAATGGGTATATATTATTTTATTCTCATTCAATTTGACTTTTTTATTAGTTGAAAGAATTTTTTTATTATTTTTAAATTTTTAGACATTATTTGATTGACATTAGAGAAAAATTTTAAAGAATTCAAAAAGTATTTTTTATTAGAAAAAATCCAAAACTTAAGTTCTTGAATGTAGAACTTTTTAAATTTTTTAAAAGATAAAATTATAAAAAAATATATTTACTTTTTTTAAAAAATTTACATTACTTCTTAAAAATAAAATATTATAAAAATTATTAATATTTTATTTATGACAACTAAATGATTAATAAGTTTTTGTTAAAAATTTTATTTATAAAGGCTCTATTGATAAAAAAATTTACTCTAAAATATTATACTTGAAAGACTATATTTAACGAAGCTTCACTCAATGTATCATGGACCAAAATGTTATAATGAAGCATATTATATTTTAATTTATTATTTAACTATATTTTGAGAAGGAAATGGTTATTATCCTATTCTGTATTATATTTAGACCATTTTTATATATAAAAAAAAGATGTAATAATTTAAAGTTATAGGATAATTGTATGTATAGGGTGAATTATGAAATTAAAAAAAGGGGGGGGGGGGGGGGAGAAGAGGGAGGGAGGGGGAGTGGGATTTGGTAAGAGTGAAAGGGAAAAGGGGAACAGAGCACATGAAGAAAAAAATTTGAGTGTGAGGTGGAGAAAGAATATGTAAACAACTCAAACGACAAACTTTACAAATCACCATGTGGAAGGCACGTGGAAGGCAAGTTTGGTAATCTTATTTTATTATCATTTTCACTTTCTTTCTTTCGTGGCCTAACTAATGTGACGTGTGTGTTTCTATTCTATCTTTATCACTTCCATTACTTTAATTTGACTTCTTCACCTCCACAATCTCACTTCATTTATATATATACTATTCATTTTTTTTACTTTTTGGAAATTAATATATAAGTTTGTAAAATCATACGGGTTTGGATTACGGGTTGACGTGAATATTTACGATCCGATCCATTAATAGTGAAAAAAAATAATAATCTAGTTTTGATTCCAATTTACATTTAATCAATAACATGTTCGGTAGTTTTCGTCTTCATTTAGTTCAGAAAACAAAGTTAAAAAAAATTGTTTTTTTTATTATTTATTGACATTATTTTTTTAGTGAAACTCATTTTTTTTAGAAATTAGTATTTTCATTCAAGTGTGTTTGTGACAATTGTGCTCGATTTTAAGCATATTTTAAATTACTTAAATTCAAAATAAACAGAGTATTTAGATAGTATTGAATTGCCAATTACAAAATACAAATCCTATATATAAATTCACAAGATAGAATAAGTAATGCAATGTGCTTGGCTTCAATTTCATGAATATGCTTGATATTTTGGCTTGATGAACAACTGGCCACCATGAAAAGTGACAAAATAGAAAGGAGAAAGAGAAACAAAAGTGAAAATATAAGAGTCAAAGGCAGAATCACAAATGGGTTTTAATTTGTGAAAAGAAAGTAAGTAGGTAAGTAGGCATTGTAAGGCCCGATAATGTCTATAACCACATATCTCCTTCCTTGCTTTTTAACTTGTGAAAACTTCCAAAAATAATTGAAAAGTCTTGTCCCCACTTCTTGTATATAATAATTAATAATATCAAAAACAGTAGTAGTCGTTAAACACGAGAAACAAAAGGATTTGATACCCTCTATTTTGATCTGTTTGGCTATGAAATTTCTAGACAAGTCCAAATTCAAGTCACCCAATTGCAGAAACTCAAGCCCCAATGCATATTAATAAAATGGGGGAGCCTTTTGTTTTTGTTGTGTTTGCAGGTTGTCTTGCATTTACTGTAACTTTGTATTTTGCTCCCCCATATGGGTCATTATGTATTATGATATTTAATAGTTTGTACATTGAATCAACGAGGAAACAGACAAAAGCATCTGTACAAAGGGCATACAGGAACAAGAACAAGTACCTGACGAAATTGCACAGAAATTCTTGATTTGCTGCTGTGTAGCTTCCTTCTGTTTTCTTCATGCTCATCGTATGGAAATTCGAAAATCTGTCTCCCCCACCATTGATGAACTCCCATTATGTCAGCTGAATTAATTAATACTCAAGCAAACATTCACATCTAGTGTACAGGCATTATACAATATTCTTTACTTTCATCACACAGCTTGTTATAGGAGGTAAAAAGAGGGCGTTGATTAGTTATTTCATGTTTTTTTTCCTTTTTTGGCAATATAATCAACAATATTTTTCATGTTAAAAGTGTTGAAAACCAAATACTCTTGGTCAAACACAATTGCAAAGAAGCCAGATCCTCCAACAAGTTCCAGCAGCCGATAAACAACACAAAAGGAACTGCATTACTATGGGGGTTAGGATACACCACATCATACACAAATAATTTTGTTCCCCAAACCCATATTGGACAATCCTTCCTATGTTTTATGGATTTCTATAGCTTTTAATTCTGAGCCAACTGTAAGTGAAAACAATTGCACCTTGAATCCTGGAATACGCTTGTCTGAGTTGAGTTTGAGTTGAACATAAGTGATGTAGACTCAAAATGATCATTATCTTGGGAATTTTAGCTGAAGCACTTCCATAGTGGCATTTCCCTGTATTCCCTGGATTTTTCCCTGCAGTTCTACTTCTACGGTCCACTTGAGAATAACTTTAGTTAGCACTGTAATCACTCTTGGCAACCCAAATGTATAAGTTATTAACTGTCTGTGTACCACAATACCAGAGAAGGAAACAGCCCTGACAGCTCGGCTACCAATGCATTGAGAACTCGATGCACGTCTCCAGAAATCATCTTTCCAGAAGACACTCATTGAGATGTTTCATCATTTTTCCCACCTTGATGTGTATTTGCCTCATCCTCTGGCAACTGGGATTCAACATTTTCTTCATCTAAAACTTGGTTAGAAGGATCATTTGTCTTGCTAGTATCATTGTGTGATTCCTCATTCTTCTCTGCTGTTCTAGGATCTTCAGGTTCCTTTATAGTTTCAGCCTGGTGCTGGACTTGAGTGTGCAAAAGAGAGGCAGGTGGAGATGGAGTGGCACCACCCAATCCTTTAGAAAGACAAACATACTTAAAGACAAGTTGCTTGTAATTGTTTAGCAGGTCTTCAACGTCGCTGACCGTAAGATCACCAACCTGGGCAAACAGGTATGGGTATTCCTGAAAGACTTGGCTTGGCTTATCCTCCTTCAAAAGCATATTTGCCCCCTTATTCTCCAACTCTGAGAGAGACGGAACTTTTGTTATTGGTTCCTGATCTTTTGCAACTGTCACTTTCTTTCCGGACTTTGTTTCAGAAGATTTGGGCCGTATCACATGTTCCTTTTCAATCTTAGAGTTCACTGGTTGATGTTTGGATTCTAGAAGTTGTTCTACAGAAATTTGCCCAGCAATTTGATCACTTAGATTAGAAAGACCATCCATATCAGTTGAAAGGCCGGATAGAAGGGCTCTTGCAGATTCCATGTTGTTTTCAAACTCAGCTTCCTCCATTGAAAGGGCTTGTGCATCAATGTTCGAGATAAAAGACTCAGCAGACAGCATGTTTGTGAAAAAATACGCTGCTTCTCCAACTAATCGGGATTGACGCCTGTATCTTTGTATATACAACAGATTTGAGTGCAGTTGTGGTGGGTTTGCCTGAGAAAAATGTCATGCAAAGCAATTTTGAAACACAGCATAATATAATAAATACATGACATTTTAAATGACATTCAACAAAATGGAAGCCTATAACTGAGTGAAACAGTTAGCTGCACATGTTCCATTAAGGAGTTTATACCGTGATAAGGCCCACAGTGTAATCGTTCTATCATTCTTTGGTTTTATATAAACAACTGCGCAAATTTTTCAACTAACAAATCGATGAAGGGTACAAGTAGGAAAGGAATTTGAAAATAACAAGAATTCAAGAAAAAAATGTTGAATAGTATACCAGACATAAGGGATCAAATGTGAAATTATACCAAGTGGATTATGCAATCGCACATAAATTACTGATCTTACCTTCATGGTAACATAAATTAGGACAGGAAGAAATTCATCTGCTCCAGGAGGATTCTCATTTGAAGCTACAGAAGCGTTAAGCAGTAAATTGCTGATAACCTTACAACAATTAAGAATACACACAAGCTTGTCTCGTGGAGCCTTGTACATATTTATCTTTTGTAGCTCTTTCTGTGCAAGCTGAGAATATAAAAGAAGATGCTATTGTAAGATTATTTTGCAATAAATGAGCCCAGGCCAAACAAATGTTATTAGGCTCTTCAAATCATAGCTACTATTAACTAATATTGAACACAGGAGGAAGAAACAAAGATAGAAAATATGCGAGTATGAACCTTATAAGAGTGAAAGCATATAAGTTCAATGTTTATATGAAATCATATGTTGAAGGCCCAAGAGAAACAGAGTTAAGTTCCATCTCTTTCTACATTTTTGGTAACAAACAAAAGTAGAACAATAATATAATTCCCAAGATAAAAAATTTCTGACAATTTGCAGTCAACCTCACAATATCATGCTGTTGAGGTTCCCCAAATAAAAGAAGAAGCTGACTCTGCTCAATTGAAATTTGAAATCTTTTGCTGTTCAATAGTTTGTCGTCCCTGTCATTTGCAGGATTAAAAATTTTGATTAATAACTTAATTTCCATTTGCTTTTCTTTTCCCTGATTTTTCCAATCAGTTTCAGATACCTAGCGGGAGTTATCTTAACAAAGATACTTATACTTGAAATATCAAATTTGCCTTATAAGAAAATTCAACCTTGCTTACAAAGCAAACTCGAGTTTGTTCTTCCTAAAATATTGTCCACAAGCTTCACAATATGTAATCTAAGGGTATGTTTAGTACTATTGTGCTTCAACTATATTGAACTTTGAAGCACAACTAAAAAAGTATCTGGTAAACACCAACTTTCACCATAAATCACTCACTTTTCCACCACATTTGCTATCTTGTGATCCATTTCCATGCAGTTGTGGCTTCAAACATTCCCTCGGTTAACAAAAATGCAGTTTAATATGTTGTGAACAAAGACCAAAGGGCAGACAAGAGGAAATGACAGGCTACTCAGTGTAGTTTGAAAAAGAAACAAAACCAAAAACTGAAGCTTTCGTTTCTGAAAGACGAATGAACAAGTTGTGAGTTTTCATAAATTTGTTCTCAAGAATGCCAGAGTATGTGATGAGCGATTTCCAAAACCATTTTGTTGAACATTTTCTCTTGAAAATATATCTTTTTATAATCACCTGCAAAACATGCAAGGAGCTTCAGCCCATAAATTGCAACAAAAGTATTAAGGCACAGAGCATCAGCATGCCATCTCAAGAGATTGGTATTTTTCATATCCAATAGCATTCATTGACATGCAAATATTAAGGCATAGAGCATCAGCATGCCATCTCAAGAGATTAGTATTTTACATATCCAGTAGCGTTCATTGACATGAAAGTAAAAGGCACAGAATTACCATAGATAAAAGAATTGCACATTCATGTACCCTAAGTGTTTATTCACATCTAACAAACTTGAACTATCAACAAAGGGTCCAATGAGCCAAGCATTCAGAAGAAGTACTCTACATGTTAGACAGAAAAAATCACTTGAAATATTTGATCACTCCACTTACCAGCCATGATGTTTCATTTTGAAAGGTCGGCTTGATATCTAAATTTTCAGGACGAATGAATTGTTGAACCAAAGCTATCTTCTCAGAAAGCTGTTCATCAGTCTTGACATCATCTGGAATTGAAGCAAATACACGGGTAAACAATTTTGTCATGACATATTTCTCCAGTCCCTGTATGTGAAAGAAACGCCAGAGGCAAACAAATCAAAAAAATACAATAAAATAAGAATCATCCATTAAATTTAGGAAATCCAAAAAAATTAAGATGTAGAGCATCAAGTTATCTTTTAGTTTTATAAAAAAATTGACAATAACCATCTGCTACACATTTTAAATATTTGTATATCCAAATTTTAGTTACTATGGCTAAAGGCCAATGCCCATAAGTCCATCATTGGCAACTTTCATCCAAATATTGATCATTGGACCCAAATGACATTTTTTTGCTCTCTCCAGTTTAAAATTCGTGTGTTTAAAGGGAGGATCCCACCTAGCCTCTCCAAGATCCAAAGGTAGCTTGATGTATCAGTAAATATAAAAAGGACAGCATCCTTTCTCTCAATTATCTAGCAGAAGTTCCAAAATGTATGCGAGGTCCCATGGCCATATTTCTCTATCAAAGTAATCAGTGCATAACTGGCAAATAAGAGACTTCAAACATCATCTTCGATGGATTGTTTCCTTTGACGACATATAGTTCTCAAGGGAAGTAAATCATCCTAAGGCTTTTTTTGGAGTTAATACTGAATATAGCGCGTCTAAATGCTATTTTAACCAATGCTCTCCATGACTTACATTTTTAAAACAAAGCCATAAAACAAATGAACAAGAGGAAACGTGCAGCTACCACATTCATATTATAGAGAGATCTAGTGCAAGGTAAAAGTCCAATTACTCACTTCACCAGCACTATCCAGCTCCTCCTCCGAACAACCAGCCCAAAGTGGATGAGCCCTGAAAGCTGCTTCCATGTTGGCAAAGAAATCCTGTACTGCAGCACTGTCCCTTTCTGGATCAGGAGCATTGTTTGAAAATGAGACAATGAAACTGCAAGAAAGCATTACATGTTCAAAAACTTTTGCACCATTCCTTGAAGGAAATATAAAATTATGAAGAGTAAATATGAGTTTACTGCAAAAATAATAACTAAATATCATCACTAATGCCACCATCTTTTAGAGCTGAAGCTAAAATCCAGTCATAATCAGCGGGAAATGTACCAAACATTTCCTAATAATGTATGATGAATTCTTAATTAGTTAAATAATTGCTGCATAATTAATTTCCTTATGTATGAATTTTAACTTCCCTATAGGAAAAAGTAGCAAATGAAAGATGCATTTGGAAGTGCCCCTAGATTCGTCAAAAGCATTTTCAAATAGCCAAAAGCAACTTTGTGTTTAATTTGTAGTGTTTAGCTAAAATAAACAAAAGCACCTTTTTGAGATCAAGTAAACATCTGAAGTGTCATTTTATGCATTTTCTTTTTAAACTGTTTTTGGAAAAGCTCTTGATGAGCGCTTTTGAAGAAAGCATGATAGATGCTCCCACACAAAAGTACGTTTACTCAAAACCGTTTTCTACCAAAAACAAATCTCAATTTAAATTAGTTAATGCACCTATTGTGCACTGGATAATTAATGTTGAATCACATTCTATATCAGCCCTTTTAAGGTAGGTTTGTATACTGATCAAACAACTAATATTGTATCACATTCTAAAATCGTTTAAAAAATGTAAATTATGTACATTTCTTGATAATCAAGGTAGCCAAACAGACTCTTATTGTCAGCCATAAATGTCAAAAGAGTTGCCATGTCTTTTAATATCCTCTTCAATACACAAAATTAGCATTTTGAAGTACTTTTCTTGTTCCCAAAGCAAGAATTTTGCATTCCTGTCAGCTATTGAAGTAATTACTAAAATAGTATCTAACAGTTCCGAGCTGAATTACAAGCATTGACTTTTAATTCATAAGCAAAGAGATCAGATGGACTAGAACAATTGCTTCATTCAAACCATAATTTGTTCCAATCAAGGAAATCAAAAGCTCGAAAACAAACCATTCAGGGTGAGAAATAAAGAGAAAGGGACCTCTTAATGGATTTGACGAAATCCGCGGCGGTAGGCTGACGCATGCGTTCTAAAAAGTCGTGCAAACCCAGGAACACGTCGGCGTTCTCCATTCAACCTCCGCCGTCTGATAAATCTCAGTTTACAGACCGTTGGTCAGAGTGAAACGTGGACCCTCAAGTGGAATCGGATATCTGCAGATAGCGTTGGCTGCTCACAGTTGTAATTATGGAGACAAATCAAATACACTTACTTTCACTGATCAATTATCAATCACAACGTATTGAAAGGTTTGTTTGTTTGCTTGTTTCACGCTCACTTCGAATTAGGCAGACTCCGGGAGAAGCCCAAGAGTATTCAATCAAGCCCAGCAATGGAGCAAGGTCCAGCCCATAACAAACCTCGAATAAACAAAATTTTGGAGGCGATTCGTAATTGGGTAATAACATTATCGTCCCTAAAAGTTTCTAAAACAACAAATTAGGATATAATATTTTTTACTATAACAAGTTAGTCCCTAATGAGTAACGAATAATGATAATGAATAATGAATGATATGTTGTTGGAAACGGAGATGTAATGTTTTGAAAATGTTATTACCCTATTATTAATAATTATTATAGCTCCCAAATGAGTTATAACAAATAAGAAAGAATTTTATTTAAGGTGACCTTAATTACATTGTGGATTAGAGTAGTGAATTATTAACCTATCATAAAAATTTGACATCGATCTAGTTAAGTTATGAACACTGAGATTTTAAATTTTGAGAAGCCTAACAATGGCATAAAAGAAGAGGATGCCTTTGAGTAAATTAATTACTACTCATTCTAGTGCTTACCGAAAACATTCCAGAATAAGAAGATTTTTCAAAGATAAAGAATTGATGATCATCAATCAATAGAAGTTGAAGCAGAAACAATGACAAGTCTTTTTATTACAAAATAAATATTGAAATATTGAGAAACAAATTTGTGACTGCTAATTGAACTTTTGAACTTTTAACAAATTACATTCAAATCTGTATGTTGACAATAAAAAACAAAAAAGTATAAATTTAAATTTGTGTATAAATAACCTTGTATCTTCGAATAAGTATAGGAACATATAATGAGCACGATGAATTTTCTCTGGTTCACAGCTATGGAAGCAGTGAGCGGGGTGATGAAGAATCAGCTCCTATACAACAAATCCACAAAGGTCCTTTGTTTACGTGGAATCTCCCAAACACTTAACTGTTTATTGGACGTGTATTTCCTGTCTACATGCACTGCTTTCCCTATCTCAAAACTCTAAACTTCATTTCTCATTAACTGCACATTCGCCTCTGAAACACCCTTCCACTATTTGATTCAAAGCTGAACACCCCAAACAGCAGCATCCCCTTCACCACACTTATCATGCACTTTTTTCAGATTTTCTACAGACTTGCAGATCCCACTGCAACTCCAATCAAATGATGCAATGCATACATTCCCAGCCTGTGCTTTCCACTCACAATCTGCAGAGGTAGATGCAAAATTAAGAAACGGTCGAATACTCAACTTTAATAGATGTTATGAATAATTTAAGTTCATTTGAGCTTTCAAATCTCTCTACAAACACTAATCCTTACACTCATACCTCACAAAATAATCAAGACTCCTTTAAAATGCCCAGCCTAAAATGGGTAATAGCAGATAGACAAATCAAATTTCTTTCAAAAAAACCTTATTAGATGGTATAATCATAAACAATGCAACTTTCATCATTGACCGCTTCCGAAGTGGACCCCAAGTTCCCAACTGTGGTGTATCATCCTCGAATTAGCCTACATCCCTTACTACTATTGTTGCTAGGATGTCCCACCAATGTATAGTATATCAGTAGTTACTATTTTTGGTCTAACAAACAATACATATTTTTTTAATTGCTAGGTTGGCACATCCCATATAATACCCAAAAGCTACTATTGTTTGGTCTTTGGATAGGCAAAATACATACTAGTAAGATATCCTTCTGGAAACATTACCTGGAGGAGTCCCACAACACATATTGTGGTCGTCAATGTGCTCAACCTCAAGACCAATAAACCATGAACCAAGTGACACGTCTTCGTTAGCGTACTTATGCAATATGGGCCTGTGGTCACAAACAACACCTCCAATGCTTAGTTCAGCATAAAAATACTAAATTAGAGGAAGTGAATGTAAGAAGTCAACCAAAAGCCTTAACATAGTAGCTCTCAAAGTAACACACTAGAATACTGCTATATAAAATTCTCCATTCTTACTGGTTGATAGAAATATATGTGGCAAGATCTTTTGAAATTGCATAAATCTGCCCAGTTGCATGTCGGAAGTATTTGTTCCCCTCCTCACCAAATTTCCAGTATTCAGGTTCATGGTATTTGACATTCCTGGGGACCAACAAGTAAATATGATTAATATAACACTGCTGCAAGAGAACATGCAACAAATGAACAGTAACTCCAATTAATAGAGAAGAAGGGAAATTACGTTTGAGAAAGGACAGGTCCAGATTTCATACACCCAACGTAAACTCTGGGCTTCGAACGGTGATGAGCAAGAGTAGAAGCCAGCATACCTACAGAAGAAAGACAGATTTTCAAACTCAGAAATGGTGATTATTAAAATTTCTTAGAAAAGAGAAAAGAAAACTGGATAGAATTCAATGATAAAAAGGTAAAATTAATTGGCTGCAGAAGCACATACCAAGATTTACATGGACATCATCATCCACCTTGACATAGAAGTCAGCATCCCACATGGCAACAGCAGTGGAAAAGAAAATTTTTGTTTTTGCAGACAATTCGTGGTATCCTTCAATATGCTCCTACAAGATAACAGAAGAATGAAGCCAAAAGCTTGATAAAGTGCCTTTAATTTTGGGAAAAATACAACACTTTATGTTTGCTTATTACCAGTCGCAGGAAGTCCTTGTGCTGAGCATTCTCAGAATCAATGGCTTTATCTAAAATGCTGTTGGATGTTGCACTGAAATCACATGAAAGCACTGGTCAGTCAGGTTACTTCCCAATTTAATATACAGAGCAACATTCTGTCAATTGACAAGCACAATTTATACATGCAACATATAAGACAAATGAGATGTAGCATGGCAGAAAGCACTGAAACTTCCTCAGGGCTCACACTTAGTTTTCCTTAAAACGTAATAAGAGGCTTAAATGGTTCCCTTTTCTAATGAGGAAATGCCTAACATGATCTTTCATATGAATCCATTTTGGATATATGCAGGTACAAGCAGAAAAGTTGCATTAAAGACAATCTGCCCAATATTTCACCCAACGACTAATATCTATGGCAAAAGAACAAATAACTCTTAATGCAGCTAGAGATATAACAACTAGCATAGCAACCATTAAAGAAAATAAAAGAGTGACAGCAGATAAGTCAACCAATAATTTATCCAGGTCATATCAATGTCCCTGTCATTTGATAACTGAGAATGACTGTGTCACAGTAACTTTCTAATAACCAGCAAAGAAGTTGTTAATAATAGTTCTACAAGAATACAAACAAAAAGCAATGATGCAAATAGAGAAGGCCGATAGGGAGCTTCTCCTTATGTACTCTAAAAGTTATCTAACCAACACGAATCTTGCACAATACATGAAGCTATTATTTTACATCAATAGTAATTTACCTGTGGCCAATCATGAACCGGAGGATAATTCCCTTTTCACGCTCTAATTGAACAAGCTTTTCTCCTAATCAAACACAACAATGCCGTTACAAAACAAACTTGTAACACAAAAACCAACAGAAAATGCGAATATTAGTACTGCAATTCACAACCAATATACCTTGAGGCATCCAAGTCTCCCTAACAGAATCACGCCGCTTCCTACTACTAAAAGCAGTGTTAATTCCAATGACCATGAACACTTTCTGCCTTGAGGAGGTGGAGATCGAGGTCGTGTTGGCAGGAGAACCTTCCGAGCCATTCAATTCCCGGGAACTCCGAGCCGCTGCCAGCTCCATCTGAAGCGTTGCAACTGCCTTATCCAAAGACCTAACAAGGTGCAACAAAATCATCAATAACTATCACATTTCAGTTTATAACTAATCAATTCTCAGCTAAATTACATGTAAACCAATTTTGTACTCACTGAATTGCTCCATGGGTTTTCAAAACTTCCTTCATCACATCCTTATTTTCTAAACCCTTCTGCTACATAAAAAGTAACAAAATTACACAAATTCAAACACAATAGGATGATAATCAGTGTAAAATTCGGTAATAGAAAAGTAGAACATACTCTGGAGCAATCAGTGGATGGCAACTCTTGCTCACGTCTATGGCGTGAGATAGGCGGACCGTGCGATTCCGGTGGGTTCCACGTCCTGATCAAATCAGTCACCACTTCATCATCAAAACCAAAAATAACAAAAAAAAGAACAAAAATCCTCCGAAAACAAATTTAAAAACTTAAACCTAATTTCTCAACGTAGAAAAGTCAAATTCAAAATTCAAAAAAACAGAAAGAAAGAGCGAGATACCGTACCAGTTACTGAAGAGAATCCCGAGAGCAAAACAAAAGAAGCAGATGAAAGGAATCCATTTGGTGGTGACAATAGTAGCGTTTCGGGCCTTCATGTTTAATAGAACGAGAGAAGAGAAGGCGTCGAGGAGGGAAATCGTTGACAGTCCAGATAGACGAGCTAATGCTTCTGATAAGACAGCTGAAGACGTCGTCGAAGGCCTGAATTGTTTGTAAACTGCTTAATGCTTATATAGGTGTAGCCTTTTATTATTATTTTGTCTTTTTAAAATTAAATTAAGTTAAAAAAATAATAATAGTAATAATAATAATGAATGAACGTTGGACCGTTCAAAAGGTTAGGCGGAGCATATAGAAAATATATTAAAAATGTTCAGTGAAGGGAAGAAATCCATAACAGAATTATTATTATTATTCGACTTTGCGTCGTGTATGTGGGGCCCGCGAGCGTGGAAATCACGTCGACGCCACTCGTAAGTCACGCCTCAACTCGGGATCTAATCTTTTATTATCATTATTAGTATTGCATCATGCATCGTACCCTGCGCAGCCCTTAAGAGATCTTGGGGCTAATTGTGTATATTTAAATTTTTATTTAATGAATATATACTAATTTTAATTTTATCATTTTTCAACTAATTGATTTAAATGGTAAAATGTTTTAAGAAATTGAGAATTAATTTTAATCTCAAATCATGTCATATCAATGTCCTTGTTACGTCTTTTTTATGAATAAACCAAAAAATTTCCGTATCTCATATAGGGACACTCCACGTGTCTGAATAAGCACAACAATAAATGCAATATTTTCCATACAGATTGATGATTTTAGCTAACAGTTAAAATTTGCATTTGGTATCTTTCAAATCAACGAGACTAAAATATTTTTTTCTCTTGGTATTATAATTTGTTAATTATTTTTTTTCTCTCATATTTCCAATTTCACCAATCGAATATTATTATTATTATTATTTATTTACCCGTACCACTTAACTTAATCAATTTTTGTTTCTATTTATAAATATATATTTAAAAATAGTACACCTAAACGTCATTCTCTTATTGGTCATTTTCGCGACTTAGTGGTGTATCAAGATGTAGAGCATCCGCGTTGAAAAGTCCCGGCAGATACCGTTATCGTCAATATTTAGTTTTCTGAAAGCCATCGTCAAGGTAAGAAGTTCAACGGAATAGTCCAAAGAACGATAGTTTGTTTTTCAAACGGCAGCCAAAAACTATTATCAACAATATATCCTGTTTATTTATTTATTTAAAAAAAAAACAATGTAACCAGTTAATAAATTATTATTATTATTATTATTTAGTGGGAAAAAAAGGTTTTTATGCGTTTTATTTATTGCATATATGTTTTAGAATTTTGTTTTTTCTTTTATTTTATGATGCTATAATTATTTTCATTTTTTATTAATAAAGTTTTTTTTAAAGCTATATTATTAGAAAATTAAAGTCAAAATTTTTAAATAAAATTCAGGTACTTTATAATTTAATATTAACAGTAATGAAAATTAAAAATCTCTATTTCTAAAAAGTTAAAATTTTAGTTTCTTTAGATAATTATAAAACGTATCATTTTACAAAATCATTGAATTTATATTTTAAATCTATTCCCTTATTAAATAAAATTTTGACTGTGAGTTAAATTATTTTAAATATTTTTCATGCATTCACCAACTATCTTCAATAAAAAAAATACTTTTATCTTTTTAATAATATAAATTATGTGAATTATTTATTATTATTATATAAAAAATTTAATCAGTTACCAGATTCAGATTGACACGTGCCAAAATTTATAGAAAAGCAGTTTCGTACTTTCGTTACCATAGAAAAAGTTGTCATTAGTATGCAAATTTTTCCAATCTATTTTCATGTTACAAAAGAAAAAAGTTGCCTATAGGCTGCGAATTTTTCCAATCCATGTTGCTAAAAGGTTTTTGGATCTCAAAAACGTTTTGCAAATATCCTAAATACGTTTTCCACGTGCAGGGCCGGAATCGATTCTATAATTCTCAATTTGGTTCTAGATCCTCGTCGTTGGTTAACAAACTTAAGTGTTCATTTAGTCAACGCAAAATAATTAAAAACTAAGGATAATGTAATTTACCCGTCGGATTTTGACAAAAAGGAGATATTTTTTTAAAAAAAGATTTTAAATAATTAACCAGTTCTACATACCCTTTTTATTTTTAGAAAAACTTAAAATATTCTTAAGATATTATTCTTAATATAAATTAACTATCTTATCTTTTATTATTAAAAAACATATAAAACTATTTAATTATGTTTTTACATACTCTTCTCACTTTTAAATAAATTTAAGATATTTTTAAGACATTATTTTTAATATTTATTTTTTATTATTAAAAAATATATAAGATTAATTAATTACATTTTTATTAAAATAATTTATTAAATTTTTTTGTAAGGGATGTATGGATTATTGAGAAGAGAGGAGCCGTGGTGGTCCCCCCCGGACCGCCCGGATCCCACGAGTGAATAGAAAGTTGAACCTGCATTGGATCTCACCTGAATCGCCCCATCTATCCTCCTGCTCCTAAGTAATTAATATTATTAAAAATCTTCCTAATTATTAATTTTTATAGTATTAATTGCAAGTAAATTTTAACAATATCAATTATAAAAAATTTTACAATATAAAATATGCTATAATAAATTATTAAAAATTTTATAATATGAAATTTTTTAGTTATAAGAAATTAATTGTAAAAATTTTACAATAATTGTTTACTATATATTGTAAAAAATTAATAATGAATTTTAACAATATTAATTATAAATTATTTTTTATAAATTATTTTAATAAAATCATTATTTTTAAAATTATATATATTTGATATTGTTCAACAATTAACAAACTTAAAAAAGAATAATTAACAATTAAAATATTATTATTATTATTATTATTATATCACGTTAATTATTATAAAGTAAAAAATAAGAATAATTAAATAATTTTTGTATGTTTTATAATAATGAAGGATAAAATAGTTAATTTATATTTAGAATATTGTTGAGAATAGTATCTTAGAAGTATCTTAAGTTTCTTTAAAAATAAGAGGAATATTTAAGATTAGTTAAAAAGTCAAGGTATCTCCCATTTTCCTAAAACCCAACAGGTAAATCAAATTATCCTAAAAAATATTTCATGTTAGCATGAGAGAATTTTGTTACATATTTTTATAATTTCTGTTCTCCAAATTAAAAAAAATATATCACAAGAGAAAAACTAAAAGCAAAAATATTTAAATTATATGTCATAATTTTGTTCCAAAAGAATAAAAAAAATGCAAAAAAAAACATAATATATTGAGTGAAATCTAATTTGATTCAACTCAATAAAAAAAATCATAATACGCAGATTAAAATTACAAATAAAATTTTCTACTTTTTAATTTAGTTAGTTGTACACAGATTAAATTCAAACATATTTTTTTTAATTTTAAACAGATTTTTAAAATTTGAAACTCTCCATCTATAATGTTTTATAATTTTAATTTTGAAAACTATTAACTCTTTCATTTATAACGTTCATATTCTATCATGTTTAAAAAAAATAATTTCATCTATAATATTTATATTTTATCCATTTTTATATTAATATATGATTTTTCCTTTTAATTAGCCATAACTTTTATATGGTTAAATAGGGCAAATTTCTTTTCTTTTCCCTTAAGGATTTTAGAAATACTCATTTATCTCCCTAAGGTTTAAAAATATATTCGTTACATCCTTACATTATTACGAAAGATATCGGTAAAATCAAATTTTTGGGGTTAAAATAGTAATTGCACGGACCAAATGAAAAATAATTGAAAATTAAGAATATGTTAATTTTTAAATTTTAATATTTTATCTTTTCTTTTTAACTTTCAATATTATAAGCAAAACTAATTAAATACAAAATATTTCTGCAAACCCAAGCCAAATCTCCAAATCTTGAATTCTCCTCCTCCTCTCTCTCTCCCCCCGAATTTTACCTATCATTCATGCAAATTTTTAAATCGACTAATTCATGTGTTTTTTTGGGATTTTCCTTCAATTTTTCTTCACTATTTGCATTCAACCATACCCCTCCATATAGATTTGTTAGTTGCCATGTTCTTGGATTCTGATTTTCTTGTCGATGAAGACTACTTTTTTCAACTTCTCTCCTTTGTTTCATTTATTTCCATCTACTCTTGCCTGCACTCTTTGCTGCAAAATAGTGTGTTTCCCTACAAAATTTCATCAATAATTTAGTAAACAAGTTCAAATAATTCAATTAAAAATTAAAAAAAATTATTTTTTATTTAGGAAGGTTAGTCTTTTATTTCTGACCTAATAGAAATATAGGTCACGAGAAATTTTACACTACAAATAAAGAATTTGGATCATTGGTTTGAAAAAATTTCAAGCTCCAAATGGGAGAAAATTCTGAAGTATTTAAGTCTTTATTTGGTTAATACATAATTCTTTGATTGTGAAGGTAGGGCGAGAGCAATTTCGATGTTTGGCTTGGGAGAACATTTTGAAGTTAGGGTGTTGGTGGGTCAAACAAGATGGTCGCAATGGGCTGCTGGTTAAATTGTTAAGAGAGGTGATTGGCGCTGGGTGCTGTAAAATAAGGAGATTAGGGTTTATAATATAATTTTATATTTATATATATATATATATATATTAATAAATATATTATTATTATATTATATTGTCTCGAGCCCATATGTGGATCTCATTTCTATTGCCAAACAATTTTTATGGGTATTATGACAAAAACAAATCAAATTTTAATTTCACCGTTATCATTCTTAACGTAAAAATATAACGGATAAATTTTTAAATCTCAGGAGAATAAAAAGGTATTTCCAAAAACCTTAATAGGAAAAAAAAGATATGTCCTTTAACCATCTCCTTACTGTATCATTTTATGTTAATATATTTGAAAAATATTATTTTGAATCAACATTACATAAAATTATTAGGGCAATTTTCACATACCTCTCCTGAGGTTTGGTGAAATAATACATAGAGGGAAGGTATGACGTAATTCACACATACCTCCCCTCTCATTTAACAAAAATTTACTTTTTCTTCTCTTAACATCCAATTTTTGTTAAAAAGTCAATTTTACCCTCAATCTATGTCATAATTAGAAGCTATAAATGTGAATATCATGTCTATAAAAATGTTAAAAAATTGAGCAAAAGAAAATGCAATTGTAAAGCTACTTTTTCCTTCCATTTCATTATATATACACACAAGTTATCTTGTACATATACAAATGATATTCTGTACAAAACCAATATTTCTCTTAAAATTTTCATAATAATGTCATTTTAGCTCCCAAAACACAGTCATTAATCCTAATTTTTATAATTACCCTACAACAAATCAACTAATATTAAAAACACCAGTCATCATAATTTTGTATATTCTCCTCATCCTGCAAAAATAACATAATGTCAATTTGATAACAAAAAAAAAATTATAATTGACCTTAATCATGCACACACACAGCAGCTTCAAAGGAAAGATAAAAAAATAAATAAAAAAATTACAAATTGGCATAAATCTTCTCATGCACAGTAACATTTTCTTTTGCTCCATTTTTTAACATTTTTATAGACATAATATTCACATTTATATCTTCTAATTATAACATAGATTGAGGGTAAAATTGACTTTTTAACAAAAATTGGATGTTAAGAGAAGAAAAAACAAATTTTTGTTAAATGAGAGGGGAGGTATGTGTGAATTACGTCATACCTTCCCTCTATGTGTTATTTTACCAAACCTCAGGGGAGGTATGTGAAAATTCCCCAAATTATTATAATTGGTCTTAAAAACAACTTCAACTAAACAGATACTATTATTTTTATTATTTTAGGAAAATACATCAAATGTGTTTATATTCTTTAAACTTAAAATTAATATTCTTAGATATCCAAACAACTAAAAGTACAATTTATTTTTAAAATATTTTATTTTGAGGTCTTTCATTATTTAATTATTTGTCCAAGCTTTGTGGAACAATTATTTATTTAATGATTACAAAATTTTAATTCAATTAACTGACAGTACCTACCTTCACTACTAACGGGTTGACATTGAAATTACAATAATTGTAAAATCAAATTATAAAATATAAATATAAAAACAAGTAATCTTATGCGACATAGTTAATTATCAAATATTTTAAGAGTTATATTTTTAAAAATAAACAAAAGTACAATAACACTAAGGGTTAGTTTAAAATTACTGTAGTTTTAACATAATAAGTTTCTGTTGTGTTGTAAAAATAATCGGCTTTAAAAATAATCAATTTAGTATTTGATAAATTTTATTTATCAAAGTATTTTGAATTTTAAAAATAGTTTTATACATTTAGTAAATTTATTGTTAAAATTATTATAGTAATGTAAATGATTAAAATGTATATAGTAAATAGTGATAATAAAAATTATTTTAAATATTTAATTTATATTTAAATACCTTATAATCTCGATAAAATAATGGCAGATGATTATATAGTATAAAATATAATATAATATATGTTCACTTAAAATAATTTATAAAAAAATATAATCAAAAGTAAAAATAAAAAAATCAATAAATTTTTTTTTGATTTTAATAAATTTTTTTTTCAATTAAAATTAAAATTTAAAAATTATGTGTAGGATTAATTTTAATTTTTAGAATTTTAAATTAATATATTTAATATTATACTTATAAATAAAATTATTTTTAAAAATTAAATTAATTTTTTTTTCTATTTCTCAAAATCTCAATATATAATTGTATTAAATACTTTTAACTGTTTAAAATTATTTTTATCGGTTCCCATAATAATCTCATTCGAACTCTCAAGAATTGGTCTATGTGTATATTTGTGTATTATTTAAAAAATTACATAATCTCCTGGGCCGTTGGACCCATGAGGACATGCTAAACCATTGGATGGGCCAATTACAATCCGAGCCCATTTTGTCACTGTCTTGCCTTTGCGTTCGTGGCCTTGATCTTGCATTTTAGATTTTTTCTGATGATTTATTTTCGTTTATTTTATTTGATCTAATAATTCGAAAAAAGTAAACTAAATAATCCAATTTTTTATAATCTTTTAACAAAATTTATTTGCATTTAAGGTTTAACGTTTTTGTTTTACTTAAATAACTATATAAAATCATTTATTTGCAAAAAATGTATTTTTTATTTATTCTAATAAATCAACCTATAATTAATTGTTTGAAATAAAAGAAAAATATATAAATTAGGCTATTATATTATTTTAAATTCCGTAAATTTATATTTTTTAAAAATAGAAGTAATCAAAATTTATCACATGGACTCAAGGTGAGTGAGAGAAGACTAGAAACAACTAAATCTGATGCAGGCAATAATTCAATTTGAGTATTTTTTTTTTAAAAAAAAATACATAAGAGAAATATATAATAAACAAAACATGTGACTCCCAACTCATCAGCCTGTTGCATGTATCAATAATATATAGTTTAAGTAACTAGTTCATTTCAATCACATAAAAAGCATTTTCACACTTTCGTTATATATTATTATTATTATTATTTGACAAAATATATATATATATATATATATATATATATATATATATAATTTGCTTTTAAAATAGGGTTTGTTGGACAAAATGAGTTGTCTCGTACCAAATGGAATTAAGGCCATTATTGATATTTAATTTATAATTTATAGACAATCTCAACAACATTTTCATTATTTTCAATTTTAATTTATTATTAATTATATATTTTCAATGGGAAAGGATCATGGTTTTTTTATCACATAAGTTTTTACATTATTTATAAGTAGTTAGATCTAATCATATCAAATAGTTGAGATTCAATCTAAACTGAATATAAACTGTTAAATGTATTTATATTGAATTTGTGTAAAAAAAAAAGAAGCTAATTTTTGTATTTTTCAATTGATCTCACATAATTTTTAAATTTATTTAATTTTTTTATTTGAAGTATTATATATATGGCATTGCCTAGATTTTTATGTCCAATGCGAACGATGTCTACTTTTATAAATAAAAAATTCTACTCGTATTCTAATATGACTGACCCATCATTTTTTTTTTTTTTTGTTGATGGAAGATAACCTTAAACGAAGATTTCTAACAAGACTCGAAGCCTTAACTTTCCAAAAGAAATGATGGCTTTTAACTACTTGGACAAGTTTGAGTGGCTAAATCCATTTAAATTGTATTATGTTGTATCCTACCAAACTCTTGAATTTTTCAATTTCTAATTTTTTAAAAAATTTTAATTATATAAAATCATTAAGATATTTTTAATTTTAATTTTTATATTATTAATTTATTTATTATATTTAAATATTTTAATAATTTTTACGATAATTTATGCGATAAATTTAAACTCGACTCGTATCATTTGATAACATTTTTGTAATTGGAAGTAGACTTCGTCAAGATGATTACGTATTCAATACATTATCATGTATTTCATATTTAATTAATTGTAATATTGATTTTTAAATCAATTAATTACGTATTGGAATCGAATATCCTTGATTATCAAGAAAAGCACAGGCATATCCGCGTATCCACGTCAGCAAAACGAGAAACTATTATATATAATTGTAAACCTTTGTAACCTCTTCAAGCATCTAACATGAATATACGATGTTTCTTTTAGGCAACGTTTTCAAATTAAGAAAGTTGTTAAGCCTAAGCAGATCACTGCCACCTCATCATATAGTTTATTTTTCGTTTTATATAATTTTCTACTAATTTTTTGTTTAATAAATAAATATTTATTTGTTGTAAATAATTGAAAAATATGGAAATTCAAAAAATAAGAATAGGGCCGGTGGGTGAAACAGTTCAAACCAAAGAGATGCTGAGTTTGCCCTAAATTCGTAATACCTCATATATAAGGCGGCTGCTCCTCTCTTTATTTTCTCACAACATCATCCCCTCCCGGCACGGCACAACGTTCTGTTCCAGAGGTGTTCATCTTCAATCCCAATCTCTCGTTTCTCTTCTCCTCTTATTATCTCAAGGTATAATATTCAAGATTCTGTTCATTTTATTTTTTCGTTATATGTTATATTTGTATTTGTTTAAGTTTTCGATCTTGTTGTGTTTGTTTGAATCGTAATTGCTGATGTGATATCGTTTTGCTTTATCGGAGCTGGAATATATTGTTTTCGACGTGAATTCGACTAGTTTGTTGTGGAATGGTGTAGATCTGTGATTTAATTAGAAAACCGTTTAGTGATTGATACTAGCCTTGTGAAAGGAATCGGATTAGCTGATTAATTGATTGACGGTGATCGGTTTGCAGTTAGATTGACTGGTGATGATCGGAATGGAGTTGTTTTTAATTGATTTGTATGTTTGGATGTGGATTGATTGATTGAATTGATTAGTTTTTTTTTTGTAATGCAGGAAATACCTTTTTTAGGTTGAAATATTTTTTGAACTATTGAAGATAAAATAATCTATAATGGTTATTAGATTTTTCATTGTTGATTGATTACTAACGAAATCATAATTTATTTAAAGCACTTTGTTGAGTCTTTTAAAATTATTAAGAGGTTGGATTAATCTGATATTTTTATTTTCTTAAATATAGAAATTATTCTGTATGCTTATAATTTTATTATTTGATGATTCAGCCTTATGTTAACAACTTATTAATCATAGCGGTGAATTGTATATTGTTTTGAGGATAATCTCAAGGGTCCTAAAATATTGTGGCTAGATTTAAGGTTGGTTGTATCTTTTACGGTGTTTGACTTATTGATGTTGTGGTAATTTGGTTTCATCTAATCTTTTCCTTTGTTGGAAGGCAAGTGATAATTCCAAGACAGCTGATTGACTGAGATTATCAATATCATGTTGTCAACATGCATTAGTTAAGACCTTTTTTTAATTTTTTCTAGTTAAATTCTGCTATAGGCTTACAAGCACAGCTATCAAGCTTTCAAGCTCTGTCTTTAAACATATGCATATGAAGATGGATATTGTTAAGTATCTGATATCCAGTCTTTAGCTGATATTTGTACCAAAGTTATTGCATGCTATGACTGTATATGAAGTACCTTTGTTGCGGTCCATTACTGTTAATTAGTGCTAATTCTTTAATCTGGTAGAATACATTTTAATCCTGAATATCTCAATTATTTGTTTTCAGGAAGTTGGCAGTTTAGTCTGCTGAGTTGCAGTTCTACAAAGTGGAGGGCGTTAAGTTTGAAGCTTCTTTTATGTCTGAACGGGCCTCTCTCTTTCTGTCATCAATTGGGTTGCTTGGAGAGTATTGTCCTACGTCCAGAAAAAAGAGCAGACATTCTTCTCGTAAAGTTGGCTGCATGCATCTTTGGATATCCGAGGCATATAAGACACATTGTTTTGGTTGCCAGTTTATGCCACCTTTTCCAATTGCAAGGAACTTGTCCGGTGAAGGAGGATTTCTAGCTGGAAAAGACAGTACTGCTGCTTGTTCGTTCCCTTTCTGATTGATCTGACACTTCAATCTTACACAGTTAGTCAATATGGCGCTTCAGAACATCGGTGCTTCCAACAGTGATGATGCCTTTTATAGGTATAAGATGCCAAAAATGATAACCAAGATAGAAGGGAGAGGGAATGGCATAAAGACCAACGTGGTTAACATGGTTGAGATTGCGAAGGCTTTGGCGAGGCCTGCATCTTACACAACGAAGTATTTCGGCAATGAGCTTGGAGCCCAGTCCAAATTTGATGAAAAGACTGGAATTTCTCTTGTGAATGGGGCCCATGACACTTCCAAGCTTGCAGGGCTTCTTGAGAACTTCATCAAGAAATATGTGCAGTGTTATGGATGTGGTAACCCTGAAACTGAAATAGTCATTACGAAGACACAGATGGTCACCCTGAAATGTGCTGCTTGTGGACATGTCTCAGATGTGGATATGAGGGACAAACTGACAACATTTATTATCAAGAATCCTCCTGTGCAGAAGAAAACATCGAAGGACAAGAAGGCTATGAGGAGGGCTGAGAAGGAACGGCTCAAGGAGGGTGAGGCTGCTGATGAGGAGCTGAAGAAGCTTAAAAAGGAGGCTGGAAAGAAGAAAACAAGTTCAAAGGGGGTATCAACCAAGAAAAAAACCCATGCTTCTGATGAGGATCACTCCCCAACTCACAGTCAGGCTGATGAAAATGAACAAGCAGCCACTGATGACGATGACGATGTCCAGTGGCAGACAGATACTTCTTTGGAGGCAGCCAAGCAGCGTATCCAAGAGCAATTGAGTTCTGTTACTGCTGATATGGTAATGCTTTCTACCACTGAAGAGAAGAAGAAATCCATTAAAAAGTCTCCTGAGCGTGAGAGTGCGGGACATGAGAATGGTGCTCGTGATACTGGTACCCATCTTATTGATGAAATAAAGGAGTTCCTGAAGAAAGGTTCCTCTACAAGCCAACTTAAAACTTATCTGAGTTCACTCTCCGGGACTCCCCAAGAAGTCATGGACGCATTGTTTGCAGCTCTCTTTGGTGGTGTTGAGAAGGGTCTTGCTAAAGAGGTGATGAAGAAGAAGAACTACATTGCTGCTGCAACTCAAGAGGAGAGATCACAGATGATTCTGCTACAATCTGTCGAGTCTTTCTTTGTGAAGGCGAGCTCTGGGGTGGTGAAGGAGGTAGCATTGGTTCTGAAAGCACTGTATGATAATGATGTGTTGGAAGAAGAGTTCATACTAGAGTGGTATCAGAAGGGCCTGAGTGGTGCCAATAAAAACTCCCCAATCTGGAAGAATGTCAAGCCGTTCATTGAGTGGCTCCAGAATGCGGAGTCTGAATCTGAAGAGGATTGATCTGATGGCACTCGCATGTGCTATTTGCTATTACAATAGGTCGAAGATAATAAAGCTTTTGCGTAGTGATCTGTGTTGCTAGTATTATGGAGATGACAAGTCATTGTTGTTTAAATTGTCAGGGTCTGCATTAAGTGTGAACTTTGAGAAGCCATTTCTGTTCCTGCTTCTGCTGGTGATTTATTGTTGCATGTCTCATTATCCTCGTTTTTGTCTATTTTATTGAGTATGGTCATTTGAGTTTGTGTCAGTTTGAGTCTTGAGTATGTTTATGTTCTTGAAACTTACTCGATTGAGTTTTATTACTACCCTTGTTTGTTTTAGCTAATTACGGCCTTTTGCTATTCAGCATATTTTTTGGACGCTTACTTGGAAGTATCCTAGATTGCCATTGATCAACAAATACATATACATCCAGGAGTCTCACAATTAGAGCTGTTATCAAGTGGAGGTAATGTGATAATTGATTTGTCATTGCAAAGCACATAAAGGGTTGGATGGCACAAACAAATTAAAACGAGTCTTTGGATTGCCCATTTACTGGCATGTGACTTTACTTTAATCTCACCCACAGTCTGCCGTGAAATTAAGCAAAATCTGGTTGCGAAGGCCGGTTACATGCTCTTACGTTTGATAACCAGACAGACGTGAAAAGGGGTCGTGTTTGCTGCACACAATTAAGGCGACAGCCAGGCATCAAAATCTGGTCCGTGCTACCTATCTGCTTTTTCCCGTTTTACGAAACTCGGGTCAATCAATAATAATACTAAATTTTTTTTCTCTCCGGATTTTGTCTCTCAGCCTCCAACAGACAGTCAACTACACCACACTTATCTATCTATCTGATACTTCCCCTTTGACAAACCCCCAAAACGTTCTCAGCCATCCTGACTCGTTCGTCAGTCATCAATCATCATCATCTTTGACTTCACTCCTCCAATTAATTCCTAACAGGACTCAGGCCCACCGTAATTCCAATTACTATGCAATAACCATTAAGGGCATTTTAGGGTTTTGAAGAAGATAGATCATCATCCATTTCCTACATTCAGTCTGTCTTTCATCACAAGATCAACATCACAGCTCATTCAGAGTTATCATTTTCAACTGTAAAAATAAAATAAAATAAAATAAAATAATATTTATCCTATTTATTGAAAGTAAGGTGTACTCGCCTGTCTACCAATCAATAATATATTAATTAATATAATATTCGCCCTTTTATTCGCACATCTAATTGAATGATACCATTCCATTACCATATAATAAAACGACAGGACATGGTTACATTTTGGTCACGAGACCATTAACTATATATCTTAGACAGAGAAATACAAATAATATTACAATTGCAGTGTAACAGTCGTTCTAATCTTTCTTAGATTTTCTGTTATTTTCCTCAGATTTTCTCTACAAATATATTTGATTTATATTATAAAAAAAAAAAAAAGAGCGAGTGTAATTGACGCCCCTGTTATAAAGCGTGATAGTGAATACCCACAGATTCACTAAGTTGTCGTGGCTAAAACTCTAATGCGAAACAAATCAATTCAATGAGCTATTTTGAAAAATAAAAAATAAATAATAAAAGAATAAAATTTAATAGTACACATATTCTCTCTGCTTCACTGCCCCCGTTCTCGTCTCCGACCCCAATACGTCTCTTTCTCTCTTTCTCTCTCTGCTCTCCTCAGACACTCGTGCCCATACACACTCACGCACTATAACTGTACTCGGGCCTCGGAGAGGGAGAGAGAGAGAGAGAGAGAGAGGCAATGTCGCGTTAAACCAACAAAATCCCCAAAAAGAAAAGAAAAGAAAAGAAAAAAAACAACCAAACACCAGTCTCTTAGTACTTGCAAACAAACCCTAGGCAAGATGCCCTTGCAGCATCACTCCTCTCCCTCCGAGCCTTGTGCCGTCGACCCCCGAGTCTGGCGCTCTTGTGCCGGCTCCTCCGTCCAAATCCCCACCGTCAATTCTAGGGTTTATTACTTCCCTCAGGGCCACGTGGAGCAATCTTGTCCTTCTATCGCTGTCTCCGTTTCAAAACCAGTCATCGCTTGCGTTATCTCTCACGTAGACTTCCTTGCCGACCCTATTACCGACCAAGTCTTCGCTAAAGTCCTTCTCAGTCCAATAACTGCTATGGAACCTTCTAGAAACTTCCTCGATCAGCAGCAGCTGCAGCGCAGCAATGGCAGTGTTGATGAGAATGGCGTTGTGGCTTTTGCGAAGATTCTGACACCGTCAGATGCCAATAACGGTGGCGGATTTTCCGTTCCGAGGTTTTGCGCTGATTCAATTTTCCCGCCACTTAACTACCAAGCGGATCCTCCTGTTCAAACTCTGTCCGTCACTGACATTCACGGCGCCGTTTGGGAGTTTCGCCACATTTATCGGGGGACGCCGAGGCGACACTTGTTAACCACCGGCTGGAGCAAGTTCGTGAACCAGAAGAAACTGATCGCTGGAGATTCTGTCGTTTTCATGCGAGATTCTGGGGGAAAAATGTTTGTCGGGCTCAGGCGATCCGTGAAGTACGGGAACAACGGAGATGGTGCTACTGCCAGGTGGCGAGAGCAGATTGGTATAAGGGCAGAATCAGTTGTGGAGGCCGTGGAAAGGGCAGTGCTGGGATTGCCTTTCGAGGTTGTGTACTATCCCAGGGTGGGGTGGGCGGATTTTATTGTGAGGGCTGAGGTGGTTGATGCTGCGATGAGGGTGTTTTGGACGGCTGGGATGAGAGTGAAAATGGTGGTGGAGACAGAGGATTCTTCAAGAATGACGTGGGTTCAGGGCACTGTTACAGCTGCTTCTGTGCCGGACAGGGAACCGTGGTGTGGCTCTCCATGGGGCATGCTTGAGGTACAGTAGAATGTTTCTGATTTCAAATTATTTGCGTTTCGATTCTTTGTATTTTTAATGTGATTAGGGTATTGTAATTCTGATATTGGCAATTTTATTGGCTTTACCTTTTGCTTAAGACTGAAGCCTGATTTGAAGGAGTTATTAGTGTGTTAAGCAGTGCATTTGACTTTTTCATAAGTTCTTTGGGGTCAATTTCAACAATAGGTTTCTCATGAATTGTTGCCATTGTATGAGAAAATAGTTTCATATTCTGTATGGAATCTCATCCTACTTGAGACAGCTGCAAAGTTGTATATTGTTGTTCTTTGCTGAATAAGATTCACAGCATAAATTCGGGGGGTCAATGTTTGGACAAAAAAGTTCATGCTAAATTTAGGACAATGTTGAATTCAGTTGCTTGGATAGCTTATAGTTTTGATGGCGGACAATGGTGTTTCTAATCTTGACTTTGAGTAGAATTTATGACTGTGAGTACATATGATTTATCTGCATTGTTGTCTCTGTGAATGTGTAGATAATGCTGCTATTGAATGCTGTCCAAAAATTATATTCTGAAGCTTTTATTTTGGGATGACATTGATGTTACATTACTTCTGTAAAATAATTGGAATTGCTTAAATTTTTTCATGAAAATGTTTATTTTCTAATGGTGTAATCTATTGTTTTCCAAAATCATTGTTATAGATTCTATGCAACTAAGTTTTAAATGTTGTACAATGACTTAATAAGGTTATATTTAGATGCACCATATGATGCATTGTTCTGTTTCGAAATATATATGTTTCTCTTTCCTTGGAAGAGAAGATACTGAATTTTTATTCTGCAACCTTGACAAATATTTCTACACTTCTACATTTTGGCCATTATAAATTTTGAAATTTTATTCATAGGTTACATGGGATGAACCTGAAATTCTGCAGAATGCCAAGAGAGTAAGTCCTTGGCAAATTGAATTTGTTTCGCCCACTCGACCACTTCATACCACATTCCCCCCAGCAAAGAGACCAAAATTTCCTCAGAATTGTGGATCTGTGACTGATGGAGAGGAAGAAATCTTCTTTCCAGTGACAGGATTAACTAATTCAACAGTGGGGTATCCAAACCCTTCACTGTTGAATTATAAAACTTTTCCTGCTGGCATGCAGGGAGCCAGGCAAAATCCTTTTAGCTTATTTAGTTTATCAAACTTCATAAGCGCGAATAATCATCAGATGTGCACTGATGGTACCTTTGGCAACAACATGGTGCCAAAGTTGAGACGTGTGTCCACTGAGCTGAACATTGGCAGTTCACAGTCTGACAACTTATCACCAGATAGCCACAGTAGTGTGCATTCGTTTGGTACTGAACTTGGAAACCAGGGCTGCAACTCGGCAAAAGTTGGTGTTAGTTCAATTCAGTTGTTTGGTAAGATCATACATATGAAGCAGCCTATTGAAGGTGGTTTCGATGATGTTTGCCCAGAAGATGATGGCGGTAAAGGGTTCAATGGAAGGGAAGGCGTGAATGTGCCGCTAGATCTTTCCTTGACATATACAGAACTGCTCAACAGGTTTGGCATCCAAAGTGGTTCAGAAGTTGAAGCTGAAGCTTGCGCTTTATGAATAAATAATTGTCCATGCCATGGAGATATGTAGCTGTACAGGTATTATCTTGTTTAAATTGACTCTGCTAGTTTGATGACACTTGATAAACTAAGCTGATGCTTGTTACTGTCAAATTTGTCATTTTGTTTTATTTTTTCCTGATGAATTTAATGATGCTGAAATATGCATTATGGATTATTTTGCCATAACTAATGATGCCTGTTCTATTATGTGCTTTCCATTGTGCAATTTCTATACTATTTAGAGTACAAGAAACCCCACTTGAGTTCTGTTGTATACCTTCCTTTGGCTGAATAGTTCTTTAGTTACCTTAGGGCGTTACATAATTCATTAAACTGTACCTTCTATTTTTAATTCCTGATTTTACTAGATGGAGAAAGAATGATGACATTATTCTGATACTTTTTATTGATATTTTCTTTTTGCGTTATCTTGTATGGAACATGTAGATAACAGAGATCTACCTTGATTATTCATAACTGTATTTCCCCACCATGAGATACTAATCCGCAGTTCTCATTGAAGGATATGAAAATTTTGGCATATCTGCTGGGGTTATTAGGTCAAATGCTCATCAAATTTGTTGAATTTGATGCAATAAAAATTTGTGGGCATTTTGATGATATCATTATGGGCATACAGAGTTATATTAATTACAATATGGAACTTGATGGCATCATATATGCCATATGGAGTGGCGAATGTATGATGACATTTGGTGATATGACTGACCGGGTGGCACTGTTAAAATACGAAAGGTTTGCTAATTTGTAGAAAACCTGAAATTGATTGTTGTCAACATGCTTATTCACAGCTCTAGTGCATTTGGGAACTTTATTAAATTGAGTCTATCGGCTTCAAGGTCTCCTCATGGATCTAAATGGCTGATCATATTATATTGGAGCTGAAAAAAGTGAAGTGGATAAGTATCTTTTATTTTCTTTTGACTTGTTGACTGAGGTGAGTGAGTTCTGGATTGTTTTCCATGTTGAGTTGTGACGTTCTCTGTTGGTTCTTGTTTGCAGGTACTTACGCAAGGCAGTAAGATGACTTCTTGGACCTTCTCAGTATTAGTTTTTTTAGGTTATGACGAAAATGTGGAACTATTGTAGTAAAACCTAGTTATTACTGTTAAACTGTTGAATCAAGTACTAAATACTTGCGAGGGATATTCATATTGCTTTGAATATTTTGTGTTTTGGTCCTTTTGGATTTGCCTTATCTGAGGTAACTTGATTTGGTTTGGATTCTGAAATTAAGTTTAGTTTCCACACTGCAATTAGTGGCCAAAAAGGAGTGTCTTTTTGGTCATGGTAAAACATTGCTTGCTTCGGAACATCAAAACTTGTGCATTGAAAGGTTGTGCAAAATTCGTTTTCCCGACTATTCCCAAGTTTTCCATCTCCAAGCAATTGGAAAGATGTGTAAAATGCAGGACAAGTGTATTATGAGATACGCCTTCTCATTTTTTGTATCAAGATAGTTTGATGGATCATTTTTTTTTATTACTATTACTAAAGCAGAAATATAACATATTCTTATTTGCTGGTTCCAAGTAGTGGAATGGAGAGATTGCGAAATTTAACCTGAAGCTGTCATAGGTAGGGAATTAAACCGCTTCGTGCTTAGTAATAATCACTTACCATGTTGGTTTGATATTTTAAGTTTAATTTTGAAAGCAGATTTTGATTGATAGTTGATAATGTTTGCCAAATATCAATTTTTGATTGTTACAATAATTTTAATTTCAAAACTACAATGTTTACCCTAAATAATAATGCCAATTAGAATTTATGTAAAGCAAGCAAATGACGATCTGGTGTCTGTCTGTGCTTATGTTTGTGGAGTTCAAAATCAATTACATTCTCTTGAAATTATGTTGTTGTCGTTAGGGGATGGGAGAAGATTAATTAACCACTAATAAATATAATATACAGTGAATCTAAGTCCGATTCCAGACAAATCCGGAACGTTTTAGAATGGAGCCAAGCCAAGCCAATAGCCACCCAATTTCCCCAAAACTCTTTCATTGGCCTCTGAAGGAAAATTTAGCAGACAGAGACTTGAGGTTGAGGGAGAGAATCTCTTAATTGAATTCGCGTGGGGGGGTCGGTAGATGGCCGTTTTTCTCTCAAACCACTACTACTTCTTAGCTTCTCCTCCTCGTCTCTCTTCTTCATCAAAACCCGCCAAAACCCTATCACTTCACTCTCTCCATCGTACTGCACGACCTCCTCTCTTAAAACCACCCATTCTAGGGTTTGCTCCTGTCAACAATGCTATTACTAGGCCTTGCTTCAAGTCTTTCTTCGCTGTACGCTTTTCTTTCCCCCACTTCTCTTATAAGAAAACTATGCTGTTTAATTATGTTGCTTTCAGTTGTTTAATTAATGAATAAATATACTTATCATATTACTCGTTTATCTTCAGATTGTGTTCTTTCCTTTGCTTACATTATTTTGGTATTAGACAAATGAAGTTGTGTAAGTTTTATGTACTAAAACCGACCTAAGAAGTTTTGACATTAGCATATCCCATTTCTGTTTCCAGACCCTGATAGCATTTTGTTGGTAGGTAGGAAAGGTTAGGTTTGATGAACTGGGAGATTGTTTTAGATAGACCAACTGCTGGGACTCTGTTCAATGTTCAGTTTGTAGCTTGGGATGCAAAAATGCACACTTTTTTTTTTATAACTGAAAATCTAGGAATGAATTGGTATATCTGCTATTAGTGTATTCTATGTGTTTTAGATGATGAATCCAGTAGTTCCATATATTTGCAGTTTGCAACAATGTTTTTGAAGATTATAGACTGTGCTATGTGATTGTTGATATAGAGGGTTCATAATTTTAATTCTGAATGTTAATAAACTATTCTCTCTCTCTCTCTCATATTTATGTTTACTAGAGATGATAGGTATGCTGATTTAAGTCTTCATTTTGTTTACAAATGCCGTTCGGTTGTTATTTTGTATTACCTCTGGGCTACATAATCATGCTGCTGATAACATTTATCAATGTTCAATATAAATTTATATCTTTGATTGTTCTTCTTTTGACGTTATTTCTGTGGAGTAAATAGTTATCATTGGTATCAGGCAAAGTTCACTATATAAGTAAGAACATTTTCCTTTTCATTTGAGACATCATTTTTTATATTTTAGTTACATAATTTCTACTGATGTCTGTTTTCTTAGATAAATAACAAAGAGGGTTTTCAAGATGGTGCAAAAGAATCTGGAAGTGAAGCAGATAAGAGAGATCTGTACAACCTGAATAAGCTTATTGAAGCCTACCAGGAGGCTGTTTTTAATGGAGATGAAAAGACTGCATCTGATATTGAGGCTAGGATATGCATCATAGAAAATGAGAAGAATGAACTCTTACAGAAAGTTGCAGCTTTATCGGTCGAGATAAACTCTAGGAAAGAGAAATGTATCCGCTTGCAAGCAGATTTTGAAAATTTTAGGAAAAGAACAGAAAAGGAGAGACTAACTATAAGGTCTGATGCCCAGACAGAAGTGATTGAGAGCCTTTTGCTCATGGTGGACAGTTTTGAGAGAGCCAAACAACAAATAAAACCAGAGACTGAAAAGGAAAAACAGATAGATACAAGTTATCAGGGGATATACAAGCAATTTGTGGAGATCATGAGGAGCATGCAAGTTGCTGTAGTTCCAACTGTAGGAAAACCTTTTGATCCAAAGGTGAGTGAATCTTGGGGACCATTTCAGTTTCCATTTCATATTTTGTTAACCATGAATGGTGTGCATGCCCCATTAACAGTTTGCAGCTAGTCTTCCTTTATAAAGCATACAATTTGCAATTTATGGAAGTACATAAGGTCACGTGAAAGAATAATTCATTGTCTCGTTCACCCCCTTTTGTCAACCTTAAAAACAATCTGATGCAAAATTGTCAAATATTTGCCATCTTTTTATTTAATGTCATGTAAGGAGTGAATAGGTGTGGCACTCAAACCACACCTGTCTGGAATAATGGATTGAAAAATTAATATCGAGGTAATTTGACTTCCTCAAGGAAAATTTGGAGAAGAAAAGTCACTGATGTCTTCATACATTCTTTTGGATCACTCAAGTTACCTTTTAGTTTTGATAGGATGATACTGGTCCATCTTGTGGCATGAGAACTCTTGCACTCATTGCATGCTTTATCATCATTCTCCTCTGAATTTACATTCTTACAATGTCACAAAATATTTGGGTGTGGCTGTATCAGTTACCAACAGGGAAGTATTGGATAGGAAAACAGTTATGACACTGGCATTATTGATTTGATTAAATTATAAAAAGGACTTTCACCAATTATTGGCCTAGTGTAGGGTTTGTTGCCTTGGATATAGAGCGGTATTCTTTATACTACTAGAAAAATATATTGCTTAGAAAATTAAATTTATGAATCGGTTGTGTTATATAGATTTAGAGTTGCATTGTCTTAATGCTTTTTGGAGTTGTGTTTTTATGGAAGAAAAGGTGGTGAATCAAAAAGTCAATTTTACTTCATGGTAAGGGTTCCAAGGCATAATTCCCAAACAACCCCCTCCTTCCTTTTTGTCTTAATAGGGTTTCAATCTATCAGATTGTCATTTACTTTGCCGTTGCAGTCTTTTAGCTTATCAAGTGATATTTTCTTGTTAGTACCTTGCCATTTTTGTAGTTTATTCAATTATGCTGCCATTTTCTTCACATAGGTGCACGAGGCAATTGCACGAGTGGAATCTGAAGAGTTCAAGGAAGGGATTATAATTCAAGAAACCCGCCGAGGGTTTCTGTTAGGGGATAGGCTTCTCAGACCAGCAATGGTTAAAGTTTCAGCGGGGCCTGGTCGAAAGAAAGCCCCCGTGGCCCCTGAGAAATCTGCCAGGAAACCTGCAGCAGCAGCTGTAGATAATCAATAGTCTTTTGTTTCACAAGCCTTCAGCCTTATTAATGGAGATATCTTCCTTCCACTTGCAGTCCTGGCTGAAAGGTATATGTTGTTGAATATATTTATACATTCTTTTTCTACCAAGGCAAATTTTGTCCCTTGGTATGATACGATATATCATTCTAGATTCTAACTCATTATTCATGTATCAACTTTTAGTAATTCATGTCTTCGAACATTCACACTGATGAATTTGCTTTTTGATTTTACTCTCTAGTCTGTTGTTTGACTCTAGCAACATGTATTATGCTGCACGGTGCAATTTTCCAGGAATCAAATGTGTTGGATTTTATTTCGTTTTTAGATTCGATTTTTATTGGCTCTAATTTTTTTTGGAGGATTGCTTGTTTTGGTTCGATTTTTCATTTATTGAAAAATAATAAAATTACTAAGAATAAATATAAAATAAAATAGAATTTGTTTGATTTCTATCTAACTATTCATTACTTCATGAATTAACCAATTTTCGGTTGGCTTATTTTGTGCCCATTTCGGTAGAATTAGAAGAAATTTAGTGGGCTAATTCCATCAATAAACACCATCCTTTTCTAGTTGCATTTTTGTTTTTGATTTATGGCTACATAAATTATTTATTTAAGTCAAATAAATCCCTAATCCAGTAACCTATTGAAATAACTATATTACACCTCTACAATATTGAGTTTTCAGTCTAATCAATGTATGTAAATTGACACTAAATGGGTGATATATTCATTTTACTATAATTTAGGAGCCACCTAGTCGGTGCTGGATGTTGAAAGGCTAAAAGTTATTTGTTGTACATGAAAAATTATGGTCTTATTATGTTGGATTGATGAAAAGTTCATGATCAAATTTTTATTGTATACATGTTAATTGCATAAATTTTTTATTAGATAAAATTTTATTAAAAATTTATGAAGTTTATTACCGTAATTTTAAATTTTTAATTCAAATTTAAATAAAAAATTCTATCACAGAAATCTGTTGTAATTTTCATGTTATTTATAATTACTTATTTTTTAATTTAATAAATCCTACGATCACATTTTGCATACTCTTTACTGTTAACAAATTTTAGTGATTTTGTTAAACATAAAAGAGTCATGCCATTTGAGACTGAATGAATATGATTTTCTATTAATCTTGTCCTCCAAGAAAATTAATTACAATTGTATATACAAATTTAAACCGACTCTATGGATACCTAAATATCATGAGATAATCTCCAATCTTCAACCCTCCTGAAACTCTGATGTTATTTCTGTTATTGGGTTCATATAAATTGATATACTCCTTTTTGTACATATGGCTACAAAAGGGCATGCCATTATCCTCCTTCCAAACATTCAAGTATCAAGAAACTTGATCTCCTGTTGATCAGCTCATCCTGAGCTGTTTTATCTGCATTACCAGTAAATGCCAATTGCCGTCATCAGATTACATAAGACAGATTTTCATCACAAGTATAATGCATCTGATGAAAATTTTTAAGAGCCTCACTGTGATTCATATCAGTTTTGTACTGATTATTCACAATAAAGACACAGACCAAAAAATGCGAACCATCTTTTAATCCAAAGCAGGAGAATCTCAATTTTGGTCTGGCTAACCTTGCTTTGTATCTGTACTAGCATCATTTTGGAAGATGGATGTATATCTTAAAATGCAATGTAAAACATATGTTTACTTATGGTACAACATCCTAATGCTCTTTGAAAAACCAAATGTCTAAATATGTGGTGTGCATGAAAGGGGAACCAAAGTTACAGCTACAATTTTACAACACACATCCATCCTCTACGCCAAAAAGGAGAATTAATGAAACTGCAAGCCACATAACACATCAAGCAATTGCAGATTTCAAAAGACATGTAGCTAATTACTGTTCTATGAATTCTGGATGTGATGTGAGCTTGAAAGTTGCAATTGTACGCACAAGGTCAACCAAACAATAAAAAGGTTTGTTATCCGATAAGGATGAGATCATGGAAGCTTAATAATTGACCTAAACTAATGAGGTCATATTTATACAGTTGATCTTAAAATAGATAGGTCAGAAGCAATCAATCATCTAGGAGTAAGCTCGAAACTGCAAGCGCAAGCACAAGCACAAGCACAGATGAAATTTAAAATCTTAATAATGAGAAAAAGAGTGTGAGATTGCTCTGTGTTTCAAATTCAACTTTTGACAATAGCTCAACCAGCATGAGTTAAAGAGAACCTCTATTTCTCAATTAGGTACACATGTTAAAGAACAGATGAAAGGGGGTACACCATAAACTTAACACCCACAACAAACCACACAATCTTCTTTCACTGACCATCTTGAATGGGTCTGACTGACATAAGAACCTATCAATGAAGCTGCAATTGAAAACTGCGCTCACTATCAGTTGAAATCAAAGAACAAGCACATAGAGCATATGGTGAAGAAATTTTGACATACGGAAGTCTAAGAAGAGAGAGCGTAACTCCCAGAAAATTTCAGATTTTACTAAATCATGAAAAAATCCCTTGTATGCAGGAAGCATAAAAATTTATAGTTCTCCTTAGCATAAAAAAAGGCCAAAACCTTCCAAACAACTGTTCAAAAGAAAGAAAAAAGAATGACTCCAACGCATTATTAGCTATGCCCAAATCTTCAATATCATGAAGCATTGCATCCATCAGTTTGCTACAGGGTCCTGCCAATAAAAAGGCTAAGCTGCAAATATTTGTTGAATCGCATAGAAAAGAGTAACTATCACCGCATCACTTCTCCTTTAACAAGCTTATAGGATTTTACTCTTCCTAACTGTTCCAGACAAGGGATGCTCACATGAACTTCAAATAGTTGTGGTTGCACTGAAGAGTACAACTAATGCTGCTCGTTTGCCACACTGCATCGACATCTTACTGGACCAACTATTATGATCTTCAAACTTAGAAACTAGATCCAGTCTCTACAAACCTGACATTACGAATTGCAAACACAATGTCTTCACCTCAAAGTAAGATTCCAATGACATATGCGTAACCACATATCCCAAATTTCCATGCCTTTCGACGGTGTTTAAACTGGAATTGACACCACTCAATAAGGAGATTATTAGGTAGAATCTAAAACCAAAGCTAAAAGGTCTCTAAATTTATACCACCAACAGCATTCACCCTCTAATGAAAGAGCAATTAATTATACGAACAGTCCAAATAATCATATTTACATCTTTTCATAGCTGCCAACAAGGAATTCATAAGATTAACATTTATTTTAGTGATTAAAAGAAAAAAAAAACTCTGAATTCGTCACAGAATGGCATAATTTGATAGACGAAAATTTTATTTAATTAAAAAAAAAAAAAGAAATTTACCATTCACTACTCAGTAATGGATTTTGCAGTATTGATTTCTTTATAGATTTTAGAATATCGACGGAGTCCTGTAGGCTTCGGTTTAACAGGTTTCTTTCGCAAGCCGAAGATTTCTTGGATCAGAGGAACGTGAACCAGAACGAGCTTCCACGCCAAAATCCATCCTTTAATTATAAAATAAATTAAATTAACCTTGTAAATAAATTGCAAACCAAAATTTTCTTTAAAAAAATTATAAGAAAAAAATTACCGAGAATAATGAAGGAGAGAGCAAAGGAGATGGCCAGAACCGGACGTATAAATAATAAATTAAAATAATTCCAGTAGAGAAGAGAAGTCGGTGAAATTGATGAAGAACAGGAAGACGACTCCATTGACAAAGCTTACAAGCTGTATTGAGGTTGAGCTCCACGCATAGTACTTTTTATCACAGTAACGGTCTGAGTGCTTTTATTTAGAACTTGACTCGTGGGCTGGACCGAATTGCTGGGTCGAATGATTGAGGATTCGGCTCTCTTATTGGGCTGGACAGGCTGCTGGGTTCACATGATTGGGCTCAGAAAACCGGTCCGCTCTAACTTTAGTATTTGGGGACGTATTTAAATTATAAAATTACTTATTTACTTATATTTTTTTAGGTTACAGCAAATGCTACTTTATTTTAGATAATGAAAATTAATATTGTAACCCATCTCAAGTACTTAAATATTTTTTAATTATCTTGGTAATTTAATAATGTTCAATTGTTAGATTATTATTTAAAAATCAATATCCTAGGCTACCTCAACAATTTAAATATATTTTTTTAATAATGCATTTTTAATTGTCATAATAGATTGATTAATCATATTTAATTAAATAAAACCGAGGGTAGGATTATTTCCACCTATAAAATAATTTGATTAAGTCACTGTTGAATAAATTATTATACCATTAACATATAATTTTTTTCATTTCTACTTGTTATTGTAAGAAAATGATTGAAAATAAAAGAGCCTCATAGTTTTTGCCAATTTTATTCTCCTTGTTCTTTTCATTGCTTTGGGCAATGTGCACGTGTTGCACATATTCTCTAATTATTGTATTTTAGTTTTTAGATTATTTAAGAAAATCATTAATTTATTTTAAAAATTATTCATTTACCGAAAAACTACAATTAACTTTTTTATATTCAGCTTGTTAAATTATTCTAAAGATGTATTTTAGATTATATCACTTGTGGCAATTTAGTAAAATAATTTTTATAAAAAAATTGATCCTTAACCCATGGTTTTCTTAATTTTAATTTTTAAAAAAGATAATATATAAAATGAGTGTATTTTATAAGAAAGATATTCGTTATTCGCATCATTACTCCACCTGATTATTTAAACAAATAACGATGCAATGGACATTTTTAAGCACGTGATTATTATTTTTCATTATTATAATCGCGAAAAATTTTAAATTAAAATTCCGAAAAATCATTATGATTAACTCGATCCAACGGTGGATAGGGCTTCCGGGTGTGGTCCAGAGCCATGTTGTAGCCACAACAGAAAATGGGCCCTCATTCAAACTGTAGACTAGATAGCAATCTAAAGCCCATCTATAATTTCCACGTGGCATCGACCCCATAAAAAGTGGGCTCCATTGTACCTGGCCGGTTTTGTTGTCCATATAAATGTAACATTCCTTCTTGGTTCACAGCACCTATCCAATTCATCCGCGTATACTTTACCGGAACAAAACGGCGAGAAACCGGCTATTACCGGTCACCACATCTCCCTAACCTCCAAATATCATCCAGGTTCATTTCATCTCGCTTCCGGCATCTACTAGTCACAGCCAGTCATTGTGAAACCGAACCTTATACAGACACATACGTATAATTATCATCTTAACAGTGTCATTTTCCCAAACTTCACATTTCTAGGGTTTCAAGCGTTTGATTTCGAGGTCGCTGAAATTTTTCATGGAAGCTTCTGTTTCTACATCGACAACGCATCGGAGACCAGCAATTCGTTACTTCTGCTGTAATTTCAGACGCTGTTGTCGTTGTTTTTGTTGCTGTTACAGTTATCCTTGAAGGAAAATCTCAAATTTGGTCTTCAATTTGGAGTCATCCAATTTTAGATACTTATTGTATTATTAGGGTTTGATGATGGATTTAACATCGCATACGCAATCTGGTCTCTCTTTGAGTCTTCATTCAGCAACTTCGTCACCGCCGCCGCCGTCACTGCCTACAAAAACGACGATCAGCGACGATTCAATTTCTTTGCAAATAGATTCGAATTATCGTCATTCGTCTAATCCGATGCCATCGAAGCCGTTGCAACTACTGGAAGAAAGAACGGCTAAATTCCACTCTGGAATTAACGGGGAGAGCATTGAGAAAGAAGATGAGCAAGAAGAAGAAGAATTTAGCATCTTAGGTCATCCGATGTGCCTTAAACGGCAAAGAGATTGTCAATCTCTGCCGTTTTCAAAACGTCTTGCAGTCGAACCGGGACTTGAATCTCGTCGAGCTGCGGTTAGAGCCTGGGGAAACCAGCCGCTGCCCGTGGCAGATCCCGAGATTTCTGAAATCATGGAGAAGGAAAAACAGCGTCAATTCAAGGGAATTGAGTTAATAGCTTCGGAGAATTTTGTTTGTCGTGCTGTAATGGAAGCGCTTGGAAGCCATTTAACAAACAAATACTCAGAAGGATTTCCTGGAGCTCGATATTATACAGGCAATCAATACATTGACCAGATAGAAACACTGTGTATCGAGCGAGCTTTAAAAGCTTTTAATCTTGATAGTGATCAATGGGGTGTCAATGTTCAACCATATTCATGTACCTCTGCAAATTTTGCAGTTTATACTGGTTTATTGTTACCTGGGGATAGAATTATGGGGCTAGACTCTCCATCTGGAGGACATTTGAGTCATGGTTACTATACGCCCGGAGGGAAGAAAGTTTCAGCTGCTTCGATATTTTTTGAGAGTTTTCCTTATAAAGTGAATCCCCAAACTGGTTATATAGATTATGAGAAGCTGGAGGAGAAGGCCATGGATTATAGACCCAAGATTTTGATTTGTGGTGGGAGCTCATATCCAAGAGAATGGGATTATGGCAGGTTTAGGCAGATTGCAGATAAGTGCGGTGCAGTTTTGATGTGTGATATGGCTCATATAAGTGGGCTCATAGCAGCCAAGGTTCGGAATATTTCTATTGTTATATGCTTTTATTTCACACGTTATGAACTTCATAAGTTTTGATAATTTAGTGTATGCATATATGTAATTTGATGCATCTATATTTGGCTCAGTGAAATGAGTTTGTTTGAATTCCTTTATCTTGCTGTTTTTGCTGTTAGTTACTTGGCAACATGGTAATTTGGGATCTGGACAGCCAATAGTTTTGTTCTATGTGGTTTAACTTGCCTAGTGTCACTGATGTTCTCTAAAGGAGGGTTGGGATTTGAAAATTGACTTGTTTTGGCCATATAATTCCTTTTAGAGGTATACAGAAAGGTTTGGCTGAATCTCTCCTTTCAGGGATAAATTGTTAGGAGCATCGTGAATCATGTAAACTTCTGATGTGTATGTTGTAAACGTTTAGCTGCTGGTTTTAACTTTCTGCGTCCCTTTGAAACTGATGGTTCAAAATACTAATTTTACAGCGGAGGGGTGTTTAAATTACATGCATCATCATATTAGAATGGCTTTGTCTTTGATAAGCTTTTTGCTATGCAAATAGCTTTTTAAAGTTTTGCTAGACAGAATATGTTGTTAATGCTGATACAAGATTAAATTCCCAAATCCTTGTTCAATTACTCTTTAGAGGCTACAAATCATAAACTGGAAGCTCTTCTGTCTCCGAGATGAGAATTTTGCTCTGAGGATGGCATTGGTTATTGTACAATGTATTAATTGGCAGATATTTTGGCCATACCACCCTTTTTCTGTAGAAAGAAAAAAAAAAGATAAAGTAGACGTCAGGCTGATAATTCTGCATTATTATTTTTCTCACTCTCAAGTACTGTTCTCTTTTACAGGAATTGGCTAGTCCATTTGATTATTGTGATATTGTTACTTCAACAACTCACAAAAGTCTGCGGGGTCCCAGGGGAGGTATCATTTTCTTTAGGAGAGGCAAAAAACCAAGGAAGCAGGGCATGCCCCTTGGTCATGGCGATACTAGTAGCCATTATGATTTTGAGGAGAGGATAAACTTTGCTGTACACCCATCATTGCAAGGGGGTCCTCACAATAATCACATTGCTGCTCTTGCCATAGCATTGAAACAAGTAGCAACTCCAGAGTACAAAGCATATATGCAACAGGTGAAGAAAAATGCTCAGGCTTTAGCATCGGCCCTTTTAAGAAGAAAATGCAAATTAGTGACTGGGGGCACTGACAATCATTTGTTGCTGTGGGATTTGACTACACTGGGATTAAGAGGTATACTGGCCTTTATGTCCTTAAACTCATAGAAATGGCTTGCTAATCATCATCTAAATGCACCAAGAAGGGTGCTCAAATCTTGAATTAAGTTAGATTCTTCTGGTTATGGTCCTCTTATGCTGGTTCTGTAATTAGGGGAATGTGCAAATTTTCTTCAGTTATGATGAATATTTCACTTTGAATGCTTGCGATGATTATTTTCTTTTATTTGATTTGAAAATAAGTGTCATTGATTGAATGCAGCTATCATGTTTTCAGTTTATTCTGAAAATTTTGATTGGAACTTATATCATTATAACAAATTTAGAGTTTAATCTGAATGGAAGCTACCAGTTCTATTGCGTATTTGTGTTTTTAATTTGATCAATTTGTTTTTCCAGTTTTCTCTGTACTCTTGATATTTAATTTGGGGCCTATGTAGCTAGGATTTATTCACAATTATCCTGGGAAGTCAGGATAGGTGGAGCAGTCTCAGTTGCAGGTCTACAGCTCTGTTCATCATATTTAACAGATATCTGGCTGTCTCTGTTGTGGAAGGATCTAGAGTTTACTTCCAACCATACATTTACAGGATCTGCAGATTCATGAGAGATCTTTGTTAGAATTGCAGTATTTGTTGATTGTAAATGCAGGGAAGGTTATTCTGCTGTAGGTCAATTTTTGAAATGGGGGAAATTTAGGATTAAACGCTCCCTATGGAACCCACCCCCCACAACCCCTTTCCCCCACTAAAAAAAAAGGGAAAAAAGAGGAAATAAAGCACTAGTTGAAGTCGTATTGTTTTGGGCTCTGCTGTAAATGATTCTCCTATTTGATTCTGATTTTGCTTTCTGTCATTTCTAAGTTGTAGGGACATCCAGTCCAGCTTTTTGCTTTATTGATAAAACTTGAATTGGTAGAAATGGAAGCTTTTGAAGTCTTAGTGGTTGAAGTGTTTTATCATGATGATTATGAAGAACTTCCTGTGACAACCATCTCGTTTAAAATTGTAGCACTATAGTTTGTGCATGTGTACCTAAGAAAGCTGGACCTATATGTACCTTCTGTGTCACATTCAATCTGCCTATGCCCCTTTTCTCTCCCCTTTTTCTTGAAAGGAAGTTTTCATGTCTACTCTGTTTTTCAGGCAAGAACTACGAGCGAGTCTGCGAGATGTGCCACATCACTGTTAACAAAAGTGCTATCTTTGGGGACAACGGTGCTATTTCTCCAGGAGGGGTTAGAATTGGTATGTAAAACTGCATGTATTTGCAATTATATCTATTATTTTCTGCCATCTTCGTAAAAGAGCAGTTTACATGTGTGTCACCATTCTGTTTACTTTTTGAGTGATACTCATCAGGTATTGTTGCTCATGATTTATGAATGTGCTAAAAATCTCTCTTAAACCCCAAAAAAAGGCGGGTGACCTAAATAAATATTATATCATCCATCGCATTTCAAAATTTCCTGTACCAATTCTTTCAAATTTCTTGAGCATGCAATGTATTGCTATGTTGTATTTGATATTGCAGTGTTTATATAGTCTGTTATTTAACTATATCCTGAAATTCTTATTTGTTTTTGTCTGTGACGATTCCTCTATTTTTATGCTATGTTCAAGTATTGGCTTGAAATATCTTACTTAGATCCCTGTGCTAATTTTCTTTTGATCTATTCAGGCACGCCTGCTATGACGACCGAGAGGATGTTTAGAGGCTGATTTTGAGACAATTGCAGACTTCCTTCTTCGGGCTGCACAAATAACGAGTGCTATTCAGAGAGAACATGGAAAATTGCAGAAAAGTTTCCTGGAAGGACTTCAAAACAACAAGGAGATTGTTGATCTCCGAAATCGAGTTGAGGCATTTGCTTCCCAGTTTGCAGCGCCAGGATTTGACATTATTTAAGAACGAGCATGGTGGAGCCTGCTTGGATTTGACGTCAGTTTTTGTTGCTCTGTGGCTTACAGAAGGCATATATATGCGTGCGTGGTAACATATATATTCTTTTTATACCCACTTTCCTCCCTCGGTGTCTTCTTTTCCCATTCAACTCCTGTAAATCATAGAAATAGGTCACGATTTTGCGTAGTTGTCAAAGTTCAACAGCTGTGGGGTTTCGTAAATTGCCTTGCCTGGCTGTTTCTTTGTATCTCGGTAAAATTTATATACAATTTATTCCTTTTCCAACGTATTTGCATGTAAAACACGTGAATGTCTTCTTTTGGATATGGCTTGCTCGTTCTTCTGCCAGTTATTTCTTCTGTTTTGTGACCTATATTCTGGCGTAAAAGTTGCAGCTATTGGTTCTGGGTTATGAAGCAATCAATTATCAGGAGATTCTTCTTGTACACCCACAAATTTGTCTGCATTTGCTGCTGCTGCTGGATTTCTTCCCTGTAATGTTTTCTTTTTCATATTCAAATTTACTAATGGATAAATCTAGCAAGAGCTTTCTGTTCTCAGCAGTGGTTTTACCACCCATAGTTTTATTTTATTATTATTATTATTATTATTATTATTTTAATGAGGAATGAATGATGTCTAGTGATAATTGTAGGCATGACGTGGGGGGTTTGAAAAAGTCATGATCCTGCACAGTGCCATTACCCATAGTTTTGGTTGCAACATAATTGTGCTGGGAGGCAGGCAAATTCATTTGCTGCTTCTGCCACAGTTAGCTTAGCTTAGCTTAGCTTAGCTTAAATATTGCTTTTGTCGTCGATGTTTTGCTGTGCTGTGTTGTGTTGTGTTGTATTGTGTTCCCCCATATCCATATTATTTTATTATAACTACTTATTAGTAGTTTATTCAGCAATATCGCATGGCACCCTTGAAGGGAGGCAACGCATGAATTTCCGGCAAGGGACAAAAAGCATGAGATACGGTTAATTAGCAAGCAAGAAAGTGACACCACCACCACCCCCACCCCCACCCTTCCCTCTGCCTTCCCCCAACCCCCACCATTTTTCTCTTAATTTTATATTTCTATAGAACCCCAAAAAGGAGGAGGAAGAGGCATAAATTAGCTTGGCAAAAAGAAATTAAATATTAAATATAAAAACTGAAAAGAGGGGAAAAAAAAGGAAAGAGAAGAGACATGTATGTCAGGAAGAGGAAGAGATTTGCTTTGGGTTTATAAGAAGCTTTCCTTTCATCATCAACTCCATTGCTTTCAATTCAAAGTAACACAAATCAGACAAAAGCTTCCTAAGCCTTCCCTTTTCATCATTTTTTCACAACTAGAATAAGGAAAATCATTACTCATTTCATTCATTATAATAACAACAACAACTAGAGAGCACTCATATCATACCTTCTTTCGTCTCCCTCTACAGAAACCAGAACTAGAGGGAAAACTACTTTTAAAACTTAAAAATTTAATAAAATACCAGTTTATATAAAATAATCAATTTGGGATTTGACCGATTTCTCCCCCCTTTTATATAACAAGAAGCTTCTATTCTTTTTGCTTCTTCATTTTTATTTTATTTCGTTTTCATGTTTCATATTTTAAAGATACCTCAAACCCAGAATTACTCTGTTCTTAACTACTCCCTGAAGATTTTCATTTCTGGGTTCTTAAACAAAAGCTATTCTTCAACGCTTCAACTATAGTAACTGTAAAATGAACATAGAAAGGAAACCACAAGAGGGAGAAAAAGGAAAAAACTGAGAAACTGTAAAAGAAAGAAAAAATAAAAATAAAAAAGAAAGAAGAGAGAAGAAATGGGTTAAAGGTACAACAACCCCAACAACTGAACTGATTCCTCTACCTAGTAATAATTTCCTTTTTTTTTTTTTTTTTGTTTTTTGGTGTTGATGTTCAACGATTCTAATCTCTCTATCTATCTATGACTGCAAAAGTCCAAAAGCTTCTTCCTGCCTTCAACAATCTCATCAAAGAAATCATCAAGTTGTCCAACAATATTCTCAGCACCAGATCTCAAAACCCCGAAACATCCTTTCAAATTCTCAACTCTTTCTCTTATCCCAACTTCAGTTTCCCAATCCAAAACTCCTCCTCCTCCTCCTCCTTGTCCTTGCCCAAACTTCCTCTCCAATTCTCCTCTAAGTTCATCCAAAGCCATCTTTGACCTCCTAAATTCATACAACAACACCCCTGGCCTTCCGTTCATTTGATTTATCTCTGCTGCTACTCTCTGTTGCAATCTTGCCGTTGAGATCATAAACGCCGATCCGAAAAACAAACACCCTTCATACCCTCCTCTCATTAGACTTGATTCAGGCCAACAGTATACCAGTCCGTATAGCAAGATCATCAGTAGCAATGAGCTCACGTTTCTCATTGCATATAATACCCCTCTGAAACCATTGAATCCATTCAGTTTTGATTCAATTGATACTTTCTCATCAAATCTTAATGCAAGCGGTTGGATTCTTGTTTCCATCAACGCCCTGTTCTCTTCTTCCAATCCCACTGCCTCTCTTCTGCAACCTGATATTGCCCGGATCACCTGCTTCATCACATCACACACATATCATATAAATTAATTACTTACTGCCAATTATTGTAAAAAAGAAAATTATTGATACAAAGAGAAAGAGGAAAAGATTGTATCTTTTGCTTGGTGGGTAAACCAACCTGTCTGGAAAGTTGAGGGCTAAGATGGCGATGATTATCAAGAGAAGAAGTGATGTTCAAGCCAGCAGAATAGTAATTCTCCATTCCAGAAATCCCTGATTTAAGAACATGGCAAGCTTCCCAAAGTTTGGAACTTTCGTCCATGTATTCATCAAGCCATTTTTCACCGACAGGTAAATGAAGTTTTTGGACAAGAAGGGTTAGTTGAGAGTGGAATGATCTAAGAAGAGACAACACTCTTTGAAGGAACTGTATTGACATGAAGTTGTTAGAAAGATAAACAAGTTCAAGATCATCGATCCCACGAGTGAGAGAGGAGTAAAAACCATTGACAGAGTTTGTAGAGGAAGGATCCATTGGTTAAAAAAAAAAAAGAGAGAGAGAGAAGAAGAAATGGGAGAGAGTGAGGGAAGAAGAGAAGGGAGAGAAAAGCTTATATAAAGAGGGAGATATTTAAATTGATAGAAAGAAGAGTAAATAAATAAATAAAAACATAATAATAATAATAATAATAATAATAATAATAAAATAAAATCGTAATAATAACAAGAAGAAGAACAAGAAGATGAAGAAAAAAAGAAGAGAGGGAATATCTTAGAAGCTCAGGTTTCTAAGGTTGAAAAGGATTGTTGGGAGCAATGATGGGTGTTTCCTATAGAGGGGAAAGGATGATTGGTAATATGCCATTTTCATTGTTTAATGGGCAGAAAGGAAGAGAAAAAGAGAAACCCAAATAAAAATAAAAATTTTAATTTAAAAGAGTTGAAAAATTTCTCAAGGTAATTAAACCCTTCATGGGTTTTTACCATTTTCGTTTATTGTTTTCTAAAAAGGATACCCAAATATCGTATTTACGTAATAAAACTACTAAGTGGGGATTTCAATAGTTGGCATTGTTCTATTATGATAAGAATAGAATGAATGAATGAATGAATGATGCTATTGGGTTGTAAAAAGTTTGACTCAATTGACTAAGATTCTCCGTTTTCTTCTTCTAACAATTTTTAGATTCTAATTCTTCTTCTTCTTCAATTAAGTCGTCTTCATCTTCATCATCATTCCTTTAGAATTGAGTGCTACATTTGGCTGCTTCTTCCCCTTTTTTCTTCCTCGAGCAACTGACTTTGCTCCTTTGCTTCCCCTTCTATTTTATTGAAATTTGTAGTTTTATTTCTCCTAGAATATTATTGTTATTATTTCATTTTTTGTGTTCTTTGATTTTATCAAAAAGGCCAATTCAAATCATGATGAGGTTCCTTGCATTTACTTACTTGTGTCTTTCTCTACCTTCTACAATGCAAAAATCAGTCTTTTTAGGTTAGGCCCCCATTCATTTATATTTATATTTATATCTATGTTTTTAATTTTATTAGTTTTTGATTCAATCCCTATAACTTAAACCTCAAATTGGTTTATATATATATATATATATATATATATATATATATGTGTGTGTGTGTGCTTTAACGGACCCATCAAACGGCGGAACTAAAACAAATTAATCCCCATTTCTTTGTTTCATTAATTCTTTGCTTTATGAAATATACAAATCATCTTTTTTTTATTTTTTTTTCATTTGGGTCCCAAAGTTTTAGCATTTGACCAAATGGGTTCCTAATGATTGATTGGCCCTAGTTATTAATCAACGGCAAAAGCACGTCTAAAGGCGTGGCTTGTTCTTTTATTTTAATTTAATTTCTCTTACTTTATTCTTTAAGCAAACTAACATTATAGATTACCTTATTTTAATCCCTTATTATATTATTTAATTAATTTAATCCAATTTCCTTTTATTAGTTTGGAGGGTAGGGGACCATGAAATCTTATTTATTGGGTTTTGTTTCAATTTTTTATTAAAAAATTAAAAACTAAAAAAAAAAAAAAAGGAAAATTGATTTAGTCGGATGCTCGTGGGTTTTTGGAGAACGAGACTATATCTATCTCTCTATCTATCTTGAGAGTATGTTGGTCTTTTAAGATTTCATTGGAAAGTGAAGAGGAATTAAGGTCCTTTGTTTAAGGGCACTTCTTTCTCACTTCTAGGTAAGGTCCTTGAGGTTCCATTCCTTATCTTTCTTTAATCTACTCCTACTTGTAGGGGTGCCCTTATTCTTATGTAAACCCTCCCTTCCCCTTCAAAAGTTCTTTATTCCTTATTCTTTCTTTAGCTAAATGGGATTATTTTCAATTATTTATTAAGTTATTTATTTTTTCTATTGCTTTTGGCCTAAAAGGATGGCTCAATCTACTCTAGAAAGCAAAATATAAGTTAAGTTTTCTATCCATTGCTTTCTTTATTTTTATGATAAAAAAATATAATATCAATATGATCTTTTTTTTTATTCGAATATGAACGTATGTAAAAATAATGTACTTAAATAACGAGAGATACATTAAAATTTTAATTCAGTCTTTCGTTAATATTGATAAGAAAAATGGTTGAAGCAAATTTAATATTATAAATTTGTTGATTTTTTACTCTTAACTATTTAAGTGTAATTTTTAAAAGTAAGGGACATAAAATGTTGAAAAGATAATATTATTAGTTGGGTAACTTTTTAAAAAAAATTAAATATAAAAAATAGATATTTATTTTGAAAAAAAAAAGTAAAATTGAAGAGTTACTATTTTTATCAAGAAAACAAAAGTACTTCTAAAGGTTCAAACATTGTTTGGTAATATGAGGTAGGTCTAGATTTGAGATCGCGGGTGGGTGAGGATTTGTTTGGTTATTTTTATTTATTTTTTTAAAAAAAAGAAAAAGCACTTCTCACAAAACTGTAAAAGTGCTTTTTTGGAAAATTTACTTCAAAATAACTAATTGAGAAAAAGCAAATGAAATTAAAAACCCTAGTAGTAGAATTAAGCAATGGAGGGCTTAGATTTGCAAAGGTATATACAACATCCCTATCATCCCAACATGAAAAAATTAATTTGCCTTGATGAGAGAATGTTTCATTTTCTTCTTAATGGCCTTAGATGGATACAACTGGATGGTCCATAGCCTCTAAGAAATGAAAATGATATCAAGGAATAATTGTTCATATATTATTATTATTATTATTATTATTATTATTATTATTATTACTATTATTATTTTGTTTTAAAAAAAGGAAATTTAAATTATGTTGGGATAGTAACATTTTTCTACCTACATTTTTATAAAATAGTATATTAAATATATTTGAATAATTTTAACAATCTATTACCTACTCTTTAATTTTTAATAGAAAAGTAACACGTAAATTTATAATATTCAACTTATTGAAATAATTAATTTCAGTAAAATTTTAAAAATATTTATTTAACTCTCAATTTATTAATGAATTGACATATATAATTTTATAGAATAAGTTATTTACTTTTAGGAATAATTTCAGCTGACTACTTAACTTTAGGTTGTATCTTATTATGATATAACAAATATTGTGACGTCACGCTGCAGTCCAAAAAGATGACATATATCTCAACGAGTTACAGATTCATAACGTCTATTTAAAAAAATTTAACGGTAAAAGATAAATGATCATTGTGCCCTTAATATTATCATGTAATATAAAATTATAAAAATACTCTTAATATATTTTGCCATATAACTCGTTAAGTTATTTGTCATTTTTATAGACTGTAGTGTAGCATTATGATAGTTGTTGTATCACAATAAGATATTGCTAAAAATTGAATAATTATATGAAATTATTCCAAAAAAAAATTAAAATTTTAAAATAGATTAAAAAATCATAACCCTAATTTTCTAATTGGATTCAAAATTTTAATTTTTAATTTCTTCATGACTTTAACAATCTCACCACTAGAAACAATTGCCCTCTACACCGCGAACATCGTTAGTCACTAGTGATTTAAGAGTGGTGAAAAAGATTTAATTAAAGAAGTAAAGGAAATGATATTAGTTAGTTGTAAGTTCAATGATAATTTTGAAAAGAGCATGAAGAGTTAAGTAGGAGATGATTTGAGATTTAAGGGAAGGAGAAAAAGAGAGGAGGGAGAGAATAGAGGTGGCAAAACGGGCGGGCCGGCCCAGCCCGTGAACAATGCCAGCACAACTTGACACTATTTATGGGTTAAGCCGAGAAAAAAAAATCCATAGGCCGTGCCGTGAACAGTATTCGTGCCATGATGGACTAAGAAAAAAAAATATGTTGGTTATTATTCAGCTCGTGAACAGTGAATATGAATCACTATTTACTGTGCATAGTATTACTATTTAATATGTACAGTATCATTCAATGTGTATAGTATTGTTGTACAACCCAAAAGATTGCTTTTTAATGGACTGGATCGGCACGGCACGAATAGTAACCGTACCGTGGATTGGGCTAGGCTTACATATTTTACTGTATGTGTCATACCGGCCCAGTCCGAAAGTACGCGTGGGCTCTATTTTTTTGGGCCGTGTCGGCCGGTATAGCCTGTTTGCCACCTCTAAGAAAAAATTCCTCGTAAAAAAAAATAAAGAATAAGAATATAGTTGGATTTTTCTTCTGTATACATAGAGAAAGAAAAGTAAATGAGAGTATTTCTAAACTGAGGTAGTTGATAGACTTAAGTTTAGGTTAAATTAGAATAACAATATTTTTATCCCTAAATTTTTTAATTTACGTTTCTAAACTTTTTGAAAAAAGTAAGAAATATTTTTTTTTAATTTTATGGAAAAGACAATTTTATCCTTTAATTGTTAAATTTTTCTAGATAGATGTTATAAATTTGTAGGTCATTGAGATATTTGTCATCTTTATAGACTATAATGTAACGTGCGAATATTTATTATATCATAATGAGACATCGCTTAAAATTAAGTAGTTAGATGAAGTTATTTTTTTTTGTTTATCGAGAAAACGATTTTACCCTCTCACCGTTAAATTTTTTTAAACGGATGTTACGAATTTGTAATTCGTTGAGATATTTGTCATATTTTTGGACTATAATGTAGTATCAAAATACTTGTTGTATCATAATAAGATACAACTTAAAGTTGAGTAGTCCGCCAAAATTATTCTTTATTTTTAAAATATATTAGTCATAATATATTATTTACAATATACTATATAATAAATAGATTGTTATATTATTATATTTATTTTATTAATATATTTTAAATAATATATTATATTTATTTTAAACTTTAGAGGTCTAATTATTACTTTTTTTTTACTAATCACTATTGTACAAGGTTAAAAAGAATTATGATACTAATAAATTAAGATTTTAATTATAATCGTAACTGTTGGATGTATTTATATTCAACGATAAATAATTGATATAAAAAATTATGTAAAAAAAGAGGTCATTGATTTTTTCCCATATCCAGAAGTCTTATATTTTTACATCTATTATTGAACTTGCAATGATTAAAATTAAGTTTTGCACGTGTAATTAATGTATAATTAATATACAGTTATATTTAATTTCAACTATTGAAAGATATTTAAATCTAACAGTTTAGAATATATATATATATATCAAGATGTATTAGAGACTAAAAAATTAAAATTGAGAAAATTATGTTCTAATTTATTATTTTTCAAAAGTTTTGGGATGAAAATAATATTAGCTAAAATGAAACAAGTAAACAACTCAAAAAATGGTAACTAAAAATTAAGAGTTGATCAAAGGAATGGATGAGATGTGTATGCTTGGTATTGGCAAGTTGCTTTATCAATTTAGTTCCCAATAAAATTATGGTTTCCTTCCTTCCTTCATTCAATGGGACCACTCACAGTTTCTTTCACTCTTAGTGTTGATGTTTAATGAGGATGAAGTGCTTCCTAAAAAAGCTATTATTTGTGTTTAAGACAAGTGATTTTGCAAACCTTCTTGTGAATATCATTAAATGAAATGAATGGGGGTTGGGGGTACCACCTCAAGATTTAATTTAATTTAAGCTTAAAATTATAAGGCCATGGAATGAAGTGAATGTGACTGGAAATTGAAGTTGGTCCAGCCTCATTTATATGTTTATATTTTTTGAAAATTCAATTTTGAGTACAATATTTTAAATTAATGTGTTGAAATTAAAATTAAGAGTAAGGTAACATTTTATTTTTATTTTCTATTTGAAATTTGAACGGATTTAAATTTATAAAGTTTAGAAAAATCTCATTCATGAAACATTAAACTTTTATTCTCTATTATTAATTGAATTCAAGGTGGTATGTGAGTGTCAAGTATGTCCTAAACCACTTGAGTTACGTCTAAGAAGCTTACTTGTATGATATATACATAATAAAGTGAATTTTACTGATATTATCAAAAAGTCTAAGATCAATTATTTTGAATGAAAGAAAAAGATATGATAAAATAAATCAATCATAGAATTATATTGTTCTAAAATTATAATATTTATTATAAAAATTAAAATATTTTATAAAGGTTAGTTGATTTGATTTTATATACTAAAATTGGTTAATCAATAAAACTTCTTAAAATAGTTATAAGATTTAATATAAAAAACTTAAGAACCAAATCTATAAAGAGTCAAATCTAACAAAAAATAATCTTTGTTCTAAATATTAATTATGAGTATCATTATTATTTAACAAAAACAAATACTTCTAAAAAACTCCAAATGGATCTTTCTTTACATTTTTTTAATATTCCAAATAATTTTTTAAAACTTTAAAATAATTGTTAAATAGGTAGCCCATCAAATAGCAATAGCTAAGTATCAAATAAAGAAGGGGTAAAAGAGAAGAAAACTGTTGAGTGATATATACCTTTAAAGATATCATAGTACTACAAGTCTACAACTACAACTACAATAATTGAGTATTCAAACAGTTGTCTTTCATTCAATTGAAAACCCATTTTAGTTTTTAATTCAATTAATTACATATTAATGAAATCTTTGGATGTTGAATGAAGGAATGAACAACTTTAGCATTCAATCACCCATTAATGGAAAATTTTGACATCATAAAAATCAATCACTAAAAACACTTTTGTTTTTTAAAAGCAAAATTATTACTTCACTTGCAGAAGGTATCATTTCCCCCTTCTGCTTTGGCAGTAGAGTAGGTACTCTTATTATTATTTGTTATTATTATTATTATTATTATAAATATGTATATTATATATAATATAAAAAAATGATTACAGTACCAAACAAATTTCAGTGTTCATCACAAGACTTGTAATAATGTATTCATAACTTGTATGTATGTATGTGTCATATGCAATTATTCTCAATTTTGAATGTTTGTATTTTAAGTTTCTTTTTAATTATTAAAATTACGTTACAACCAGTGAGTCATTTGGCCTTAAGTTGGATGATAAGAGTATGTTTTCTCGTTACAATACACTTACAGTTGAATTATCTCATGATAAGAAATCGGAGGGTGGAGGGACAATTAGGTCATTAGAAAGTAGAAACTCTGTTTGTTAAAAGAGAAAAAAAGTAAGTGGGAAAAGCAAATGAAGAAAGTGTTAAAAACCCAAAAATGAAAGGACAGGTGGCAGCCCAGAAACTACACAACTGGATCAGAATCATAATCATAAGCTCAACCTTCTAAGGTTAGAGTTTTTCTTTTTCCTATGGGCCACCCCTTATGCCTTTCACTGTTTCTTAAAGTTTTAAAATAATGTAATCTCTGATACTATTGACAACAAATATATTCATAATATTTTTTTTAAAGAAAATAAAAGAAACAAAACGAGTATTCTCCAACTATTATTATTATTATTATTATTTTTGGGTAGGGTTTGGTGCATTATAATGTACCATACATCTTCTAACCTTTTCTAATTGTTTTCATTCAATTTCTAATGCTGTAATTCAGTTTCTAAACTTCTTGTATAGTTTTTTTATTTAAGAGTTATATTTAAAAAAAATAATGAAAAATTAAGAATTGTAATAAAAAAATTAAAATTATAACAGCAGAGTTAGCGATTGTAACGAGAATGTTAAAAAAAATTAAGAACATCTATCGTATATTTTTATATACTACTAAACGATCCTTTTTATTTTTTAATGCTAAGTAGAATAATAAAAATTTACTCAAAAGACTTTATTTTAAAAGAAATGTGTAATCAACATGTTGGAGTTAATTTATATATACACATATATTTTTTATAATTTATTTTATTAAAATTTAGATCTCTTCTTATGTCAATTAAGAATTTATTTGTATTTGTGGATATCATATCACATATACTATATATATATATATATATATATATATATATATATATATATATATATGCATAAAGATTTGAGATTGAAATACATGATTTATAAGTGAGTGAATGAGATGGTTGGATTGCAAAAATTCTCAAGTGATGTGTGGTGTTAGTAGTGACAAGCTTCCTACTTAGAAGATGGGCCACAAATACTACATACATTATATTGACATGACCAAAGAGCTTGGTATTCAATGTGTTGTAATTCTTTCTACTAGATCTGGGATATGAATTACTATTTTTGATAGGGATTTTGATATGATTGAAATGTTTTCTTTATTTATTCATTTGTTAGTGAATTAGGATATGATAAATCTCTTTACTTTACCTTATAATATAAAAGAATATGCATATTTCTTCTTATTTTTTTTAATATGGCAATTGGGAGAGACAAAAAAGAAAGTAAAGAAGGTAGGAATTGGCTATAAACCCTAAGGAAGAACAAGAGAAGGAGATGGAGGAATGAGCACACATATTCTTTTAATAAAGAAACAAGCAAATCATGGTGATGCGAGAAGAAAGTATTCTAATTATATAACATATTTAAAGGCCAAATATACCTTATTCTTGGGGTCTAAAGTCTAAACTCCTAGTTACCATAGAGTATAGCCCATTGCCCTTATTTGACTAACATAACATTGATGGGAAAGTGAAGGGATACACAAATTACAAAGGTTTCGAATGGTTTGCTTTTTGGTTCAACTAGGCAACACCCACTTAAGGATTCCTTCCCACTATAGGCAAATTTTTTCTCCTCCCCTAAAAGAAGGAGCCTTCTAAATTTATGTATAATTTTGCAATCAAAACTCAAACCATCAACTAAGCATTTATAGTAATGTAAGCAGTAGAAAAAGTGCTTCTAGCTAGCCCTAGGCTTTAGCATTCGGGTATGTAAAGAGAAATAAATAAACAACTAGGGTTTCACTTTTTTCTTTTCATGATTATGATTTTGATTTAAAATTTTACAAAGCCAATTTGGTTAAGTCCTTACCTCAACATGTGCTCAAGTGGGTCATGCCACATGTTATAAAATAAATGGTTGCAACACTCTCTAAATGGAGCATAAGCTAGCACTTATGGAGATAGAAATGCTATAGCAGAATAAATTTTGGCAGCTGACATGTTTGTGGATACTGACCAAGAGAGAAGCCACAGCCAACAACTTTCAGCTTCTTGAAAAGTGCTTTTGTCACCATTCAATTTCCCTGTAAAATATATATTGACTCTTGAAGGTAATGAAAATTTTCCCTCCAATGATATATTCTTTCCATAAAAGAACGACTAATCTTCTCTTGCATTTGTGCCTTACATTTAGACACATAGGCCATATTTTGTAAGTGGTCCAAAACCAAAACCCATAAAAAACCAACAGAAACATCATGCAAATTTTTAGTTCATTATGCACTTAGCTTACGAGGGAAACTCATCGCTGTAGTTGATTTATACCTAATCTAATCTCATCTCGAAGTCACATGTCCAAATCATGAATTAAGTTTATAGTAGAACAAACTTGTGATATTGTCAGTCAGACTAGTCAATCACGTAATTATTAACACAGAATGGGAGAAATAGAAAATGGAGAGAGGGCCAGCTGTTGGGATGCCATTGCATTAGCAAAGCAAAGGGTGCAGCTGCAGCTCGACTAGAAGAGGCACACACACACAAATAATGGAGAAGAATTGTGGGCTATTAAATGAATTGAGCTATATTATACATAGATGATAGGTGGATGGATGAATGGAGGGACCATGGTCCAAGATTTATGGTATTGGTTCACCAAACCAAACCGATTGGCTGACATGGTCCAATTTGGCTTGAATTTTTAAGCCGAAAAGTGGGGCTCACTTTATTCAATACTACAGCAAAAAGTAGCAGTCTAATTTTTAAGTCTTTGCTTGCTTGTACTAGTACTACCCTCCGTCTATTTATTTTATTTGTTAATACTTAGTAGGGCTTGCTATTGCTAGGGTCAGAGAAACTAGTTCAAGGCTTTGTTTGAACCCAATCGGTATAAAAAAGAATAGGCTTATAGGCCCGCTTTTTGTTTTTAAATTTGTGCTTTTTTATCTGAGATTTTATCAAGTACTTGAAGAAATCAATTATTGAAAAGCATTTGCGGCTTGCTTGCTGGCTGCAGCTGCAGCTGCTGCTGGGCGGGCCTATTAGGGCGGCCAACATCGACCAGAGGAGAGAGCAGCGTGTAATCATGTCTGTAACCCAGCGGCAGCAACCACAGAAAGAAAAAGAAAGTTTGTGATTCCCTCTGATACATAACAGAAGAAAAAGAAAAGTAAAAAAAAGTGAAAGCAAAAGGTTTGAATTTGTTCTTTTTTATAAAAAATAAAATTGTGGCTGGGTTTGGGTCATATAATATAGGATTATTGAATGATGGTTGACTCTGGGCTCCTCATTGTGGTTTCTTTTCTGGGCCCAAATAGCTGGCCCATTTCTGATGATATAGATAATTATTGATTGTCTTTAAATATTTTACATGTAACAAAATGAAAATGAAATATGTGATAGCGATTGAATGAATGGTTGTGTGAAATGACATCTGCCTGAGAAGTGTTATGATGAAAAGGAGATACGGGGGTCAACTACAGTTTAGTTATGAGTTCTGACGAAGAATTGAGTGCGGCAGAGTTGTAAATGCAAGATAAGTAACCGTAAAGACTGACAAGAAGAAGAATGGGCAGAGGCCAAAAAAAAAAAAAGAAAAAAGAAAAATTGAAACGGCCTGATCCTGACACCGCAGACAAGACATATAAACTAACAGACTGTTATTATTGTTATCGCATTGGCAATGCCCAAAATAATGATAAGCATGTGGAAAAAACAGTAGTAACACGCCCAGTGGGACTCGAACCCACAATCGCCTGATTAGAAGTCAGACGCCTTATCCATTAGGCCATGGGCGCCGCTTGCTGCTTTTTTTCCCACTGGTTTTACAAATCGTATTGCTTATGGATCAAAAGCCAAGATTATTTGACTATGCTGCAAGGTTTTTAACTGTCAACACCCGGTACTATTTATGGAATCTAAGAAATTCGTTAGGCTCCTGGGTGGAAGTGCACAAGATGGTTAGCCTGGCCGAGAAGACTTTGTTTTCTTTTATGGTACAAAAAGTATATGAACTAATAATGGTCAAAACAGTGTGCGCCTTACAGAAATTCCAACAGAGTGGTCATCAAGTGTATTCAGTTTTCCCGAGTCATAACAAAGGTCTGTCTATGAGCATAGCAGAGTGCACAAGTCCTTCATCCTTGGTTGAGAAATGTTGGTATACGAGAAAACCCTGAAGTTGCCATTACTCATGCAAGTCATAGTCAACTGTGAGTTGCTCATCATTGTCTGCAATTACCAAATGACTAGTATTACCAAGGGGCTTGTTTCATATCATTAACAATTATGAATTACATGAAAACAAAATCACAATGCAGTTATAGCAACTTTGAGAAGAGTAATAGTTCTAATGTGCGCAAAATATGAATTATGAAGACCAAGGTTAAGTTTTAACACGTTGGACAAGTACAGATAACCGAGTAAATAGAAAAAAGGAAAAAAAAAAGATTCAAAGGAAATCGTCTCTTGGTGGAAAACTCATGTTTATTGAGGCAAAATATTATGCGGGGTAGTTTTCATGTAAGGAGTTTCTTTCTCTTTTTAAATTTTATCATATATTTGATGTGCTAAAATTGAGACTATACCTCACAATTAGTTGTTATGTCATTGCAGCTCCACCTTTTGGAAGGAACACAGTCAACATATTTGCACCATTTGCAATGCCGGTTTATGTTTATTCCTCGAAAGACTGCTACAAGACATCCAAGGATCCTGCATAGAAGCAAAAGCTCTTGTTTTTATAATTAACAGAAGAAAAAGAAAAAAGACTACCAACAGAAAAGAGCTGACTGTAAAATTTAAAAAGGTCCTCACACAAGAACAAAAAGCAGCAGAGAAGCGCTCCTCATGATTGGCCTGTCTAGCTTCAACTTGAAGTTCATGGAACTTTTGACGCTATACTCAAAGAGGCCCGCCTTGCTGTGAGCCACTATCCTAGTCCGAGGGGTGAACAGAAGTGTAAAACCAAGCAGCATTCCTGATATAAAACCTCCAATGCTTGAAAAATTGTCTACGTAAGGAAGCAAACCAATAGCAAAATTGATTGCAGAGACAAAGACAAGCAAGACTATGGCTGCAAACTGCAATCAAGCAAAAGATGAATCACTGCTCCAACTAATCTGAACAATAAGAAGCTCGAATAGCTGTGGGGAAAGGAGGGGCAAGGAAGCAGAAGAGAAGGGAGGACCTTATCAGTGTAAAAGTTCCAGTTGCGGATAAGCCCAGAAAGCATAGCCCCAAGTAGTCCAAACAGTGCACCAGAGGCACCAACCGCTGGAGTATCTCGGACAAAGAGAGCAGCGATCAAGCTTCCAACAAAAGCAGAGAGTGTATAGATTATACCAATCCTCACTGTCCAACAGGTACAGAAAAATGAAAAAAAGGGTAAAATCATAGGTTAATGGCAATTTAGAATCTAGATGTTGATTCATATTTTCATGCAAACTAAAGATAACTTAATAAGATGACAATGTAATTACATGGTCCAAACTCTTTTTCCAGGTGAATTCCTACAAAGACGATACTGCCAAGGTTGATGACAAGGTGGATGAACCCAGCATGCAACCATGGGCATGTGAAAAGACGCCAATTATGGCGGTTCCCTTCCAAGAATGTCTGCCGAAGAGCACCCATTTCATCAAGCCTGCAAAAGCATAAGCATAATTTTATCAATAGATGATAGTTACTATTGTAGCATTCTATCTTCAGGGAGCTCTTAAAAGTTAAAGTTTCAACTGAAAGCATTAGATGGAAAACAATCTTATACATTTCCAGCAAAACAATGTACTGCACCCAGAAGACAGATGGAGTCTTATGTTAATTTAGTTACTCTGTAGCAACTCAACCATGGTTGAAAATGATTAAAACTTTTATTGATATCTAAGCAGCACCTCTTTTATTTTGTTCATGGTTTTCTGGGGCGAAGGATCAGGTTCTTTTATTGACCCTGTGAACCGAAGAAACACTAATGAACAATTGGAAATACACCAGTTCAATGACCAAATCAAGAATTTTCATTTCATTTTCTTGGACTTTCTCAGTAACAAAATGGGATTGATAATTTGACACAGAATTTCAAGAATCTTTAAATGGAATAACTTGTTTGCCAGAGAAAATATTTCTTAAACCCAGATTAGCTAGGAACTAAAGAGCAAAGATGTTAAGTTCAGGCAAAGTTTCAATAGATTCTCTCATCTCTCTGCAATTATTCAATGACAAACAACTTAAGCCCTAGTTCTCAAGAAATAACACAGTTACTAAGCAAAATCGAATCATTAACATAAGAGATCTCACAGAACATAATGCAAATATTTGACTATACTTTAACTTGTTCTTCAATCTCCCACTAAAGAAAACGACATAAAACCCAAGAAGTAATACAATCAACACATCTCATATTCTTTTGTTACCTCCGTTTTCTTTCTAAACAAACAACCCTAAGTGCAAGAAGCGCATGTGAAACAAAAGAGATCACACCGAAAAACAAACAAAAAGACTCACGCGGAAGCAGATGGGCCGAGGAGGGGATTCTCAGAAAGCGGCTGAAACGACAGCCTCCCGAGAGCTTTGAAGGCACAATCCCCGTGAGAGTTCTTCCAGCAATCGTTGACGGCCATGGTGGTGATGAAAGCGACGACGTGGAGGATGACGAAGACGGAGATGATCCACGTGTCGCTTCTTCTTCTACGACCGCGAGACTTGAAGAATGGGGCCCTTCGGTGTTCTTGTTCTTGGGTTCGGGGTTCTTTTTCTTGTGGAGGTTTGATTTCGATCTGAGTTTGGAGTTTTGGCGGGGCTGATTCTGCCATAGTTGGTAGTCTTGAGAGTGAATACTGAGCGAGTGGGTAAGTTTGCTTGAGATTTTAGTTAAAAGCGGCGATCTAACAGAATCCGTTGAGAGACAGCTGGATTTGGCGGGAAACATTTTGCACTCAAACGTCGTAAGTCTAAGTCTAGTATAGGCTATGAGCACAAACTTCAGCACGGTGGATCCGTGGCGCAATGGTAGCGCGTCTGACTCCAGATCAGAAGGTTGCGTGTTCGATTCACGTCGGGTTCAATTCCCTGGACATAATAATTTATTTGGAAATTGTGCATTTATTTATTACTTTTGTAAATTATAGAAATAAAATTGAAACAGATGAAGTCACTGAATGATTGGGAATATGAAATTGGAACTAACATTTAGAACAAACAATTCAAAGTGGTCCAACTCTAAACCATAATTCAACTTCAACTTATTATTTACTGACACTGTGACCATAAATATATGTATTGTAATCTAATCAGAACTAATAAAATAAATGGCTAGAAATTGTTGATTGTGAACCATCTCCAAATTTTAGTTGCTTCCCCCACATGCCTTCGCAACAAGATGTTCGAGTTTGCTTTGCTTTCACACGTATCACAAATTTTGTGTAAAATCATTTATGTTAGAATTTAGGACCTTATATTTTGTGATTGAAAATAAATAATTAATACCACTTAATTTATTCAATTATGTAACTAAAATTAAATTTAATTATAAATTGATAGATTTTTTTTTTAATATTTTACAATCACATATATAAGCTTTCAATACTCAATTGAAAATTTGTTAGGAGTTAAGAGTTGAGATAATTGAAAGTTTAGTATTATCTGTAGAAGTTTGTGTTAAGTCGAGACAAAAATGATCCATAATAATCTCAGCGCAATTGTGAGTACATGCGAATTCTTTTGTGAAAGAAAAAAAAGGGTAAATATTTATCTTTAAACTACTTGTGATTGACTTAATTATAAATTGAATATATATTAAAATGATACTACATTAAAATTGGAATTAAAAATAAATTTTTTGTTTGAAATAATATTGATGTTAGAAAAATGTGATAATATAAGTTTTGAACTTCAAACTTGATGTAACAACCTTGACCAGCATGCGTTAAGGTAATGTCAAATTAAGGTGTTAGGAAAGATTTTTCAAAAGTAATTAAGCTTAAAACTTTATTTTAATGATTATTGCATGGTCATATTCTTTAAAAATACTCAAATTCTAAAATTTCAGTAAGGACTTTCATTTGAAGTTCAACATTAATAAACCGTTTCCTTAAATATTTCAGCATATATAATCAACTTCGAATTCTTTATTACTCTAATACTATTTATATAATCATACTAAAATTATACAGTACACATTTAATTACACATAATAATTATACAATTACTTATACATATACGGTAATCTCACAAGTTCGAAAAGATAACAACTTATTCTTGGAGCAGACTCAGTCTCCTATTAATTCTGACTTCATCTATACCAATAGGACCTAAAATGTAGGGATGAGTTAATGCTCAGTAGATATTCACATACAAAAGTAGTTTCTAAGAATATAAATAAATATTCACGTAAAATTCTTTTTAACTCCGAATGACAAAATATCTTAAAGATATTCCAAAACAATATTTATAGAATAACTAGAACACTGTTATTAATTTATTATAATAAAAAATACTTTTTGATTCTCTGTCATAAATTTGATAAAATACAAATTATGTTAATATCCATAAAAATAACATAAATATATTTATTAAAACAATTTCATTAATTCATTTCATAAATATTTTGTGGCAATATTTTTAATGATCATCATTCATTTCATCTTTACAGACTTTTATTGGGGGACTGAAATTACATTTAATTCAATTCTACCTCTACGGACTTCTACCGTGGGACTGAAATTACATCCAATTCAATTCACCTTTACGGACTTTTACTGTAAGACTGAAATTATGCCCAATTCAATTCATGATCTATCACATCTTTATTCTTTAAATATTATTTCACATCAACAAATATATCATCACAATACCTTAACAATTTGTGAAAAATATAATATTTTCACAATAATCCATTTAAATAAATATAACACGCATTTCTCGCTTTTATCATAATATTTATAAAAATATTATTATTCATATGAATTACTTATTTAACTTAATTTAAAAAATAATTAATTTAATTAACACGTTATAATTCATAAATTTTCTTAAACATTTAATTAATCATAAAATCAAACAAATTATTAAATTTCACGAATAATCAATTAACAATTCAAATCAACTATAATATCAATTTTCACAAATATTCATTTAATCATAAAATCAATTATAATATCAATTTTCATAAAAATTCACTGAAAATAATTTAATTATAATAAAACACCCCATTTTTCAGATTTAAAACCAAAATCAACCAAATGCACATAAACACCTAGCTGAATATCGCATAATAAAACCTACTTCTCTGTAAACGTTTCTTTTTTTTCTTAAAATTACTTCCTATATCAATTTAACAATAATTATTAATAATCAAAATTTAATCATAAAATATTATACTATTCACGCAAATAATATTCTCATCAAATGAAATTTTAAAACAAAATTTTAAAACAAAATCTCTAAATATAAAATTTCAATATCATAATAGATAATTTAACTGTGAATTCTTTTTTTTTTTTCTATTGTCTTTCTCTTCTCCTTCATCTTCCACTTCCCTTCCTTCTATCTTTCTCCTCCTCTTCAAATTTTCATTCCATTCGGTCTCTTTACTATATGCTATCTTAAGTATGTAAAAGAAGAATATTTTATTAAAATTCTATTTACTAATTTGCCAACATTATTTTTGTCTCACTTCTTTTTCCTTTGTCTCCTTGCTTTTCTATATCTCTTTTACACAAGCAAAAATCAAATTGAATTTTGCTTATTTAATTTCAATTAAACCCTTCATCTATTTTTATTTTATTTCACCGACAATGATATTTATATTTTCAAATAATTCCATTCTTTTGAAAATATAACTTATTAATCATAATCAAATAATTTCTCTAAAATCATAAATATTCATCTTATAAATTTTCAAATTTTATATCTTCACATACTATATTAAAGATATATTTAAATATAAGTACTTTTATTAATATTAGAATCCGAGATATTATACTTGATAATTTTATAAATTAATAAATAATTTATAATATAAGTTCTTAAGTAAAATATTTATATGAAAATAGAGTCCCGTAGTCATTAAGATGAATAAGGCAAGAACATAATGAAACGACAAGCAGCTTGTTGGGTTAGATATTAGAATTTGTTAAGAAAAGGACTAGAAACAAATCAAATATTTAATGCCGCGATTATTGATTTTAAGTCATTTAATTATCACATCTGTCACGTAGACCCCTTTCATTTTCAATTAACTCTTAATTTATAATTCCTGTTTTGTTACATATTATAATAATATTATTTACAATTCCCTTCAAAATTTTAATTCACGTGATGTCACAATCTATGGATCGGCTTTCCATTATATTCAAAAAATTGTCCACATTTTTTAAAAAGTCACGATTAATTTCTTCAATTGGCTTATCTTACTTCACATTTAAATCATGTTTAGTACTTGTCTATTTAAGAACTAAAATGGAAATAGGTAGCCAATGAGACTGGTTGGTACTCTTCCCTTTCATTCGAATTGAGATCAATTTCTTTTAAAAAATTTGTGAAGATACAAATTATCCGAATTTGATGTAAAGTTTTAGCTAATATCATGCTAAATTACTTATTTTTATAATAAATTAATTTATTAATATATTATCAACATAAAAATTCACTGTTGTATGGCTGACAGATGATTACTAGCGATTTCGACTTTATGTAGATGAGTTGTAACCTACAATTCGAAATAAAAACGAGTTTTTAGAGTTAGCTCACCTTCACGGAATTGCGACCCTTTAATCCAAGTCCTTATTCTAGAGCTACTAAATCAATTGTTTTATTTTTAATACCAATAATTAAGATTGTTTTCCTTTATTTGCTACATCAAAAACTAAATTATAAAATTTTGATAAAAAAATGAGCAGATTCGAGTGAGATTGATAATATGAATGCTTTTATATTTTGTAGGTAAATAAGGGTGTTATTCTTGATTCTTTAATATAATATTAAATAGAGTCATGATTCTCATATATAATATTTGTAGAAAATATAATTTGTAATTAAAAAATAATAAAAAAATTAAGTCAATCAACTAATATACGACTATTTTGGGTGTGTGTAACACCTAACTACTGAATCCGAATATTAACCAAAAAAAAATGTCGTCTGTTTTTCAATAATTTCCCATTAAAACTTAAAATATAAAATTAACAAAATTCCTAATTTTATTTTTAATTAAGAAACTCAAAATTTCCAATTTATAAGCTGAAAGAAGGCTGAGTTGAAGTAACTAAACTCTGGGAGGTTCCTATAAGATATTGGTGGCGGGAAATGACGGCTATTAAAATCTCTCCGCCTGCTACTAATACTATAAATAAACATCAAAATTACCCAAACAGCAGCAGCAGCAGCAGCAACAACAACAACACAACAATTCCCTAATTCTTTGTTCCAAAAGGTAATCTTCTTAATTCGATGTCGTTTTGAACCATTAAATCTTTCTCTACATTTCGTAGACGGACTGATCTTTTTTTTCCTCTTGTTTTACATTAATTGTAGGTAATTGGAGAATGGATTCCTCGCTGCTTTCAGAAATCGAATCGTTTTTTGAGTCGGCTCCGCCTCTCAAAGACCGCGCCGGTATCGCCGATAAATTGAAGGAATTCATTGAACTGAATTCTCCACCATCAGGTAAGATTACCTTGCTGTTAATGATCTGAAAGTTATATATGTATGTATGTATGTGTTTGCTGATTTGATTTTTGTTTTCGAAATGTAAATTCCGAAAGGGAGTAGTAGAAGAAGAATTGTGTGTGTGACATCTGGCGGCACTACAGTGCCACTGGAGCAGCGCTGTGTTCGTTACATTGATAATTTCAGCTCAGGTCATAGAGGAGCTGCCTCTACGGAGTACATCTATTACTACTCTCTTTCCATTTTAAGCTTTTAAACTTTATTTCGTTTTTTGGCTTTTAAATTATATTTTAATTGAGATTGAATTTGTAGGTATTTTATCAAGGCTGGATACGCCGTTATTTTCTTATACCGGAGGTTGGAATTTGGTTGTATACAGTTTCTTTAATTTTGGATGATCGTGGATTTTTCTTTTAATTTTTTTTTTTATCTTATGCAGGGGAACCTACCAGCCATATTGCCGTTCTCTGCCTGATAATGCTTTTCTTGAATGCTTTGAAGTCACTGATGAGTCAACTGTTCAAGGTTGGTAGCTTCTTTGAATATTATGATGAATCTTGATTGGTACTTGGATGTCATTGGCGAGTTGATTATTTGGGTGTTATGTATTGATAGTATAGTTTTTGGTTGAAGCTTTTATTTTGTACCCAGTAGGGGCTTTCTTGAAGTTTTGAATTAAATGCTGTCTATATTGCACCGCTAAGAACATTAATTGGATTATGTCTAATATTTCAGTTAGCGAACCTCATTCTGAAGCAGTGAAGAGTGCCATTAGGGATCATCATGCCGTACGGACAACTAATATCTTTACTTGTTTAAGTGTTTTGGATTTTATCTTCCCTTGCTGTTCGAACATTTTATCTCTCTTAATTTGATTCACTCCCAAAATTCTAAAGCAATTCAACAATGAGTCGTTTTGGAGTCCTATGTTATTGCAGGCGGTAGCAGGAGGTGTTCTGTTGAAACTTCCGTTTACAACAATATTCGAGTGTCTTCAGGTTTGGTTCAATCAACGTTTATTTTTTACCTTTTTCCTTGATATCCATGATCAAGATACTAGTATGACGAATTTTCCTTCTCGATTATGGTGTGAATCCATGTAGTATTTATTCCAGAAGTAAGATAAGTTCTTTTCTTCCTTCATAGTCTTTGGCATATGGTAAAGAAATCAAGCTCTTTAACTTTTCCCAAATGGAGGAGAGATACATTTTACTGAAAATCAATTGCCTACATTGATTACCTTTTGGCTGGTATTACTTTTCAAGTAAGATTATGGTATATTCTTGAAAAAATGTAAGATATCTCACAATGGGGACTGCAGACTACTGATGAGTTAGGTTTTTTGTTACAGGATCAAATGAATAAAATAATCAATCCAATGGCCTTATTTTTACAGATCTTTTATTTGAATCATCTAAGAGTTATTGTCTTGGTTAGTTGTGGTATTGTGCTAATACGATATGCTTGGAATAAGAACTTCAGTTACTCCATGCTTATCTTCCTATCGGGTTATTTGGTTTGTGTGTGCCAGATCTGGAAATGACTGATAATCTTAGTATTGATTTAGTTTATTATTCTCTTTCCTGCATATCTTCCTAGCTTGGCTGATATTTCCCCTTGCCTTTCATTTCTTGAAAGCTTACTTCTTGTAAACTAATTCCAGTAAAGACTTCTGAGAAATTCCTATTCTATAAGTTTTTCTCCTATTTGTTGAATAATTTTTGGTCTTGTATTACGAGCAGATGTTGCAGATGATTGCTGTATCTATTAGGATTATTGGGCCAAATGCTATGTTCTATCTTGCTGCTGCTGTTTCAGACTTCTATGTTCCGTGGAGAAGCATGGTAATGGCTTCAATAAGCATATTAACAACTTATTCTTGGTTTATAATTATCAGGCTGCATTTGGTAGTCTGGAAAAGTAGATCTTGTAGGTAATGTAGAAAGTCCCACTGTTCCGGTGGTTACAGCACAAGAAGCACAGTGTTCTTGTCAAATAGTGCATTTTTGGACTTTGATGCAATTTCAGAGACACACATAATAGAGGAAATTAACTACCTTTCAAATAAATGGAGGATAAGCTTGTGGGAACCTAAAGTTTCTCCCAATGAAAGTGGCAGTAGATCATGCTGGGAGTTGAGAAATAGATCAGCTGTGCTCACTTTTGGTAGTGAGTCCTTGACAAATCATACTTACATCTTTGAAGGGTAAGCTCGTCATTTAGCAGCATAAACGAACACCATCTCCTGTTTTTATCTCGAGTGTCATAATGGAAGTGAGATCTGAGTATTTTCTTTTGGGAGTTCAAGGGATGAGTTCATATTACTTTCAATCAGAGGTATGAAATGTGGTCCAAGTGTACTTCAATTGTCCCATTAAAGTCTGGAAAGTATCCAGTAGGAGAGTTACCTGTCTATTCAGTATCATGAAGGTGACATTGGGCCACAAATTATTTTTAAAGTACAATGGTTAAGGCTTTGTTTGGGATTGAGGTGTTTTAGGCTTGAATCTACAGCTAGGGCTGATGTGACATAAAATCACTAAATGTCGAACGCAAAGTACAAAGTGAGTAGCATGGCTGATTACTTTAGGAGAGTTACTGGTTGCCTAAGCTTCATTTGGGTTTTTTGTGCATTTGCTGTGTCTTAAAAGCACAATAGATAAATTGTTTGGTAAATGACAACTTTTTGTTGGGACCACATATTTTCAAATTATATTTAACATTAAGTGATTTCACCCCACTACAGCTATGGCTTCTAAGCCACAACACCTCAATACCAAACAAAGCCTCAATCACTTAACATTTGAAACTGTGCACCTCTTTATTGCTTTAGTAAAAGCTGGATTGTTTTGCAGGCAGAGCACAAGATTCAGTCAGGCTCTGGTCCTTTGGACATGCGACTTGTGCAGGTGCCAAAAATGCTCTCAGTGCTGAGGAAGGAATGGGCACCCATGGCCTTTTGCATATCATTTAAGGTCAGAAAATATGCCACTGATACATTAATATTGCTCTTGCCTCTAGATTATAAATTTTTGTCAAAAGAGCTTTTTAAATGGAAACATAAGTTGTGGCTGTATAAACGGTTAAATCTGTGAATGACTAGACAACAAAACCTGAAACAGTTGAGAGTAATTCAGGGCATTCATGGCATGATGACCAGTGGGACTTCCATTTTATCCTATGTCTTAACAGCTGTGGATCTACATAAATTTTCCTCGCTTTTGTGAAAGCAGTTGTAATTTCACATTTGACTTCCCAATTAAATTATATGAAACTGAAGTATGATGATACTCCTGAAAAATATGATGTGTATTTTCCAAAAATTTGCCTGGTCCTGGTTCCTTGAATGCCCTTCTCCCCTCTTTTCTGTTGAAAGGGAAAGAGATGTTTTATGATTTTGAGATTATTATTTGATAGGAATTTGAACCAAGGACCCTGAAGTCTGTTCTCTTTTCCCTTGCTTTACTTACAGCTTGAAACAGATTCAAAGATTCTCTTAAAGAAGGCTGATATGGCTCTCAAAAAGTATGAGATGCATGCAGTTGTAGCAAATGAGCTCTCGACCCGCAAAGAGGAGGTTGTAGTTGTCACAAATAATGGAAATATTCCAGTTTATCGAGACAAGACACAAGCTGGTTCAGATGTAGAAAATCCCTTGATCAAACTCCTTGTGGACAGACATTCAGCTTACATTAAGGATTCTGGCACATAGCAAAGAACATAACATAGGTGACATATACGATACAACACAATAGTCAAATTACACTTTCTTTTCACGTTCCTAGTTTTTGAATTCTTTCAAGCCTTTTGTCAACACAGATTCTCTCTGCGTTGTACAAGCTTTTCTTTGGTTGAAAAAAGTTTGTAGCAATAATCATTTGTAACTGTTGTGAAAGTACCTTATCTCTTCAGCAACTCAAGCAAAACAGGTTTTGCTGTACTGTTGAAAAGCAAGCCATGTAGCAGGTTTGGAGAAACACTGTTCTATTCTTTATCTTTATTCAGCCTGGAAGAATAATGAAAATAAAGTTTCAATTGTCAGCTTAATATTCTTGTATAATTCCCTATTAGTTTCTAACAAGGGATTGATTTAAGGAAAAATGCACTGACCTGCCCTCAGCATTAGCCGTATGCTGCTAAGCTAATAATATCTGTTTTGGTGGTTGCGGCTCGCATTTTCACAACCACCATCTATTTATTGCCAGAGCCTATGATTTGTAAGTGGTTCAGGCCGTTTTTGGCAGGGAAATGCATTGGAAGTTGCATGTTTTGTAATCTTTTTAGTTTTATTTTCTGTTAATGCTGCGATGTAAATTTCTATTTCTGCAAACTATTCTTTTAGCTGGAGACCTGACAAAACAATTTGTCAAATAATATATATATTCTCATGGCTGTTGGCATGCGGCCACTGGTTCCATTGCTAAGAAACAAAGCACATGGTTTTCACATTTTGTTACATTCTACTCCACCAAGAGTCCATAAACGAAAAAGTACTCCACTAGCTTTCTTAATAGTTATCCTCTGGATTTGGGTAACATTCCTTTATAACGAGACACAGTCCTGAAGCCTAACTAAAGTTTCATTGTAAAGTTTGGTTTCCCTTCACTAGAAAAGAGTAAAACAGCCAAAGTAAGAATTCCACTCACCAGCCATATCATCCTTCCTCACTCAGGGAGAGCAGTGTTCATGATTAGACATTTTCTCATCATTCTAAATTTGGTAGCAATTGCTATGTACAATTTTTTAATTCTTGTTCTTTTTTTGTACAATTAAACAGTATTAGTATATCCGGTGGAGACATTAAAAAATGTATGGTAAAACAGAGAATAGATAACCAACATGTGCAACATTGCCTATTTTGCCACTGCTTCATCTATGTCAAGCTTCATCATCTGTGTCAAGCTCTAGTCCCTCTGCAGCTAAAAGCTGACTGATAACCCTTTTCTTTTCCTCCTCTGCTTTTTTTCTCATCAAGTCCCTTTTCTTTAACACAAGCGTATGTCGCTTCAGAGTATTGTTAAAATACTCCTTGGATGCCTTTTTCTCCCTGGCCAAAATTCTTCTTTCCTCTTCTGGGTCGACCTGGAATGCAATCACAAGAATTTGAGATGTATTTGCTAAGAGAAGTGGAGATAGCAAAAGGATTAAATGAATCTAGTTATTTGAATAAAGAGTAAATTGACCGAAAGGTGTTGATTGCATTTGTAATAGTAGTAGCCAAAACCCTTAAACATTTTTTAGGCACTAACAAAAATGGAAATACCTTAAAATACCTACTATGGTTAGAAGTAACTTTACATTTCCACCTCCAAGAGCCAAGACTTTCAAGATCCTTAAGATTTGAATATGAGGAATGTGTTTAATAACTAATATTGGATTTAGTACACTAGATAATAAACTCTTTTACTTCATTATAACAGTTAACAACTGACCTTAAAAAATATGATGAACAAACACGAGGTATAAAAATTTGTTTAAAAAAAAAGGATAAAGTGAAGTATCTTTTAGACAGTTAGGTAGCTCCAGAGTGTTATTTGAACCACAAGAAAAGATTCAAAATACTTTTATACCTTTGAACGAGAAAGACGGCGTGCACGAAGATTCAGCTCAAGCTGCTGCTGCTCAGCCCAAGCTGCAATGGCCATATCACCTCGCTGATCAAAAGCTTTTCGTTTTTTGATTAGCCACTCCATCCATGCTTGAGATGCCTAGCAGAACAATAAACATGAAAATGCCATATTTAAGGGGTGAAGATGATGTAACTTACACTAGTTAATACCAGAGAAAGGTACTGAAGGACGTGTTTGGTTTTTGTGGTGCTTTTACCATGCTTTGAAAGTACAGTGAAAAAAGTGTTTGATAACACCAACTTTAGTGGACACATTCATTTTTCTATTAATATTTGACATCTAATACTTTCATTCCTAAGCAACTGTAGTTTAAAATTACCACATTTAAATACCAAACAAAGCCTCAACCAATAAAAGCAAAGCACAAGTGCACAACTAAATTCTACTTCCCCAGACTGAAACAGCACAACCAAAAATTAGTTTGGTAAGATCACTGGCCAGTGATCACATTCATGTTTTGGCATTGACAATTTGTCCAATAGTTTATTTCTCAATTATCATAATAAATAACTCATGAGATCTCACATAGTTGTCATGATTCATAAAGTGATAAAGTATCTAGGCACACAAGTTTGATTCTACAATTAGCATTCAAGAGGGTAGATACAAAATACATGGGCTCCTTTAGTAGTAAGTCCAATGATAAAAGTCAATAAAAAAAATCAATTTCTTAATTAATAGGCTGTCAAACGATTAAGAACACACATACAGAGACAGATAAAGAAAGATATTAATTTGTTCACATCAAAAATCACATATTGCAGTTCTCATTCTAAGCTATCAATTGATACAAAAATGCATGAATGAAGTACAGGTGTTATTACCTTCATTGGGTTGACTCGGTTATCCTTATCATATTGCCTCCGTCTTTCCTCGTCTATGAGCAACTCATAAGCAGCTTGAATCTTGATGAATCTAGCTTCAGCCGTTTCCCCTTCCTCAAGGGTCCCTCTACCATCATAGACTTAAATGGAAAATGACTAGATGAGTTCAAAGTCCAATAACAGGTGCAAAGTTTTGAAGTTTCGAAGTGTATAGGTCAGAAAAAGTTAACATACCATCAGGATGATAGAATTTAGCTAAGCGCCTATAGGCAACCTTTATCTGTTCGTCATCAGCATCCCTTTCTAGCTCTACATTTAGTACAAATGGTTAAACACTCAATTTCTCATAACAATAATAAAATAGAGTAAGAATGATGATAAATTTTGCGCATATAGTTATCCAGTTTTCTTAAAAAGAGCTCTATTTAGAATGCATTGGGCAGTGACTATTGAATCATAAAATCATCCTCAAATAGCTAAAAGCGCTTCCGTTTTTATTTTGTAGCCTTTGGTTCAAGCAGACAACAATGCTTTTGAAATCAGCAAAACACTTGTGGAGATAATTTTTTCCCCCCCTTTCTCCTAAGGATCATTTCAAAGCCTTTTCATAATAACACTCTCAAAACCACTATTACGCCATAAAATTGGATTCTATCCACAGCTTTAATGGATAGAACTTACAGAGTTAGTGTAACGAAAAAACCCTCAATTCCAAATTTATTAACTAATTTGAACTTCATTCTCTCCTAAAATTCTTAAATTTCCCCTTTTATTATATATAAGTCACTGCAGAGAGTCAGTAAACATCTAAGGAACTTGAATCATGAAGTTATTTTTAATTTAAATATTAGATTTTCGTATTACCGAGAGTTTCGTAGGGAGATTTTTGATCGGCCCAATTGGATGCGCTAACAACTGTCCTTCTCTGATTCACGCGAAACCACGACTCGGTCCGGTTCAATTCCCTGGGGCCGAACCAAGGAGATAGTCGGGGTTTGTCGTTAGGGTTTCGAAAGGAAACCCTAATTAAAGAACGAGCTTGGTCCCTGCAATTTATCAGGGAAGTGAACACCATGTGAGGCCTACAGATGGTTCTCAAATTGCCGCTCATGCTTCGTTTCAGCTCGATAGTCAAATTGACTCGTAGAACCAAATTACGCTCTTTTGTTTTATTTTAGGTTTATTTTTTCTTTTAAAAAAATAATTGTAGTTGAAGACGTGAAGGAATAGAAAGAGGTTGTTACAATGAATCTTTCGAATCTTATGACTGAGAATCTCAGTTTTTCATCAATTTTTTGTTTTATTTTTCTTTTTTAAAAATTTCATTTTACGCTATCGCTTGTTTTCTTGTTTTTTAAATTTTATTTTTATTTTTACCCGGGAAATTTGTGGCGGTTAGGCTTCGGGCAATGTGACAGTTGGAACGGTTATTATTATTACCATTCTGCCCAATTCGTGCCCTATAATTACCCACGAGTCCCACCTTATAACGAATCAAACGACATGACGGTGTTTTGGAGATATATTTGTATGAACGACAGGTGCAAAAATAAGTCGAAGTTTAACATGAAGTTAGTTTCTTCAAAACACGCGCACAAGAACTATGTAAAACTCTAAGCATTTCTGGAAATCATATTAACCAAACAGGATTATACAAATACGTACTAGCAACCCTTTCAAACTCTGCAGTTTGAAATCTAGCTGTCTATTAATATACTTACTGTACAATATGCAACAGAAATACACTGTTTACGCCTAACTTTCTTCTTGATACATGCAGCAGCAGCAATAAGATTTATATGTACAGCTTTCATTTCATATATATGAGTAGCTAGTATGTGGGAAAAAAAAGGATTACAAGCAGATCAAATTGTTGTCTTCCAACTCGAGTTCCAAGTATCCACTCCCTTTGCAGCTGGCACTTCTACTTCTGGGGAGTACATCATTGATATGAGCATTGGGGTTATAACATTGTAGATTAGGCAGGTTCGCGTGGCCGAGCAGTCCAAAGGGAACTGAGAGCACGAAGACGGTGAAAGTATTCCCCCAAGGCAAGTAATGCTCGAGCTGCTTGGCGGGTTGTTAGGATCCGGTACATTTGCTGCATAGTTTGTTGTCGAAGATGATCCGCCTGTATACATAATTCCATGAACACGAGAGAAATTGGGCAAATGCACAGAAATCAAAGTTGCTCAATAGTCTGGGTGTAATTTCTTATCAAAATGAGTACTGGATCAAATGGTTAATCGGCATATGGTGGAGCAATTTTTCCAGTACTGGCTGAAAAAGAGATTGAGAAGATAGTACTTGAAACATAAGGCCTACCTTACATTTCTCTTTGAAGTGATTGGCAGCTAAAAATGGAATGAAAAATTTTAATTTTTGAGTTTGCAATGATTGAATTGAGGTCCATAGAAGATAAGACACAGAATTATTCACGAATCATGAAAGGACTTGAGAAATTGAAGTCCGTAGAAGCTAGCTTTCAGATAAAGAGAACTATGTTACCTGGTTCACAAAGCTCTCTACTGCATCCAACTTCTCCACTGCAGCAGCCATCTGAGACTGGTAGCTTCCTGAAATTAATTGATCTTCTGTTAAGCTCTGCACCAGAGTTTGCTGGAGTTTATCTATTCCTTGTGAGAGAGCATCTTCCGCTTGCTGAGACGATTGTCGAAGGTTACAGACATCTATAACTTGCTGATCAGTCAAGGGCTCAATTTGAGGCATGAGAATCTGTAAAAACAAAATTAGAAGTTTCACAATCCTTGAACTAAAAGCTTTCAATATTGTTGAGTGCTATAGCCATGTGCTTTTTGTGTCATGTTATCAGAGTCAATGCTCAGCAATCAAAAACAAATAAACAATCCTTCACAGAACAGTGTTACTGATCAATGTTTTACATTAAGAAGCTCTGATGGGCGGAATCCTCCAATCCATTGAAAGAAGCGTTCCGTTGATGTTCTCCACATGCCCGAAATCAAATAGAAGACATCAGCCTTGGCAACATCTGCTTTCATGCGGAAAAGATTGTAGTAATGGTTCAAGCCACTTTCTACAAGTATGCGAAGCTCTATATCAGTTATATGAGCTTGCAGTGCATTTCTAAGTTCACAAATCTGTCTATTTTGCTCTTCAACCCAGTGTCCGTACTCCATTTCAAATGCAGTAATCCCTGCAAAATGCACAAATCAACTAATCAGAAGAATAAAATAAGTAACTAGAAGATGTTTAACTGCATACCTCCATGAGCAAATGATCATAAGTTGCAACTAATAGGATCATATATATTTTATAACAAGAGAGGATCGCTTATTTACAAAAAAAAAAAATTGTTCATTGCATGTAATTATATTGTAAATAGGATAAATTTTTGGTATACATATTTTTTTCTTCTATCAAGATGAATGAGGTGTTTCATTGACAATTGAGAGGTTTTCTCCATTCTATAAGGGGCAGATAAGTTGAAACAGGTTGAACTTCATGCCTTCGAATTAGTATTTTAACTTATGCATATGCAGTAAAGATATCAGACATTGGAGTTTGCCAGAAAGAGAAGAGATAAAGAAATCTAAGATAACTTGACTTTAAACATTCAATATTTTAGTTTAACTAACCAGCCTGTGGTATTAGTTAGTTCAACTGGTAAAACCTCTTGGGATGGTACAAGAAATCTAGGTTGGAGAGGGATTCAGCTTACATTAATGTAATGTTTAGGAAAAGAAAAAATAAATGAAAATGATCTGCTAGTGCTGCATGTTTTTGGAATTTCTTCCACCCCTTAAATACTGATTGCCTAGATGATAGTCCATTAATGGAAGTTAGACATGTTTCTGGAAATAATCCCCGAAAGAAATATACAAATTAATTGAGCTGGAACATCATCCTATATTCTCAATAAGTGATAAACAGATGTAGACTATGGAATGAACATATTCAATGAAGATGACTCTCTACAAAAGATCACAAGCCTGGGTTTATATTTGCAGACAATCCATAGTGATTTCCATCCGAAGCAACGCCTATGTAAAGACCCTGCAATAAGTAAGGTTCAGAGATTCATCATATAGAAACTGCATTCCAATTATCTGATTTATGCAGAAAATTCTGTTTGATATATGGTGGAAAATTAAAGAAAACAAAGACAAAATTTCACCTCACCTTATGTCTAGTTCTCTCAAGTTCCTGCTCCAACTGTGCCAATTTTAAACGGCTTGATTCTAATTGTTGTACATAGGCCTATGCAGCAAGATTGAATTTTAAGTTAGTTTACACTCAAATAGTGAGTACCTTCCATCCATAAACACGGGAAAATGAATGCATCTCCTTCTACCTTCTTCCTCAAACGACTTTTCCGAGCTGCTTCACGATTTTGTGCCAAACGTCTCTGTGTCTGTCAGTAGGTATGTGCATTTACATTATAGGCATTACCATTTGCAATGAAGTAATATAGAGAAGATACTACTGTACAAATTGCCATTACACATTCACAGTGCAAAATGAATAAATAAACAAGTGCATTGCAGATGGAAAATTAAAATATATCCTAAAGAACGAAATCATAATATGACATGTTGTTCATGCAAATGGAGGGAGAAAGTGCTCAACTATTTATCACCTTATCAGAAGGTCTGTATGCTTCTTGGTCGCTTCTGGAAGGCTCTCTCGATTTATGAGAAATATATTCAGACTGCAGGGTTAAAGCAGACATTAAAGAACCCTGACATTTTAAAAACAAGGTAAAACACTTCATGCATCTTCACCTTGTTGTCTAGTCTAGCATCCACCTGGAAAATTGAGGATGAATCAGTGTTTGGGCTAGCATCACCTTGGAAGGCGTCTCCCCACATGCTAATCGGGGGGTAAGGTTCAAAAATGCTCATCCTTCTCAGGGCTGCAAGCTCAGTTGATGGGGAGCTCATACTTTATCAAAAAACTAAGACAAAGAAACCAAAACAAAAAACAGACCAGACTTATTGACTAACCAAGGATTTATTAGCAAAACTTAAATAGCTGAAAACTTGTCTCCATTAAACTAACTCGAAAAAGGTCATTGGAAGTCGAAGTGTTGATGGCATGACATGCTAAAATAGTTAAAAATGAAATAGATACTTGAAGCAAATGTAGAATTTATGAAACTAAACAATCAATTATAATAAAATTCAACAAATGGAAGCTTTTTTTTCCATATAACTATCAGCAACTATTAACCAATGAAATAGTAGGTGTTGACATAACTAAAATAAACTTTACTTTTTGTTTGCAGACCAAGAAGATTAATATATCTTCAGTGGTTTGGTTACTCACAAAGAGAAAACAGTGGTCTGCAAATGAGCTCATCAATACTAGAGAGGAGAGAGAAGAAATCACATAGGAGAGTATATGTATGCTAAGAAATCCATTAGTAGAACAACTAACTGCAGATATGGACGGCCTAGAGCATTATTACTGAAACAAAATTTGTTGTTTTTAGTTGTGTCGTGCAGAAAAAAAAATACATCCCACATATTTTCTAACCTGTACTGTTCAGTACTACATTCAAAGATAGTTGATTTTCATTATAGATTGTAAAGATGAGATGTAGAAATTGATCCCCATTTCTATATAGTTTCTTAAAGATATCTATTCATCTCATGGTAACTACACATACAATAGATCATCCTCAGACAAAATTTACTTGCAGTGCAAGATGTAAAGAAGATAATCTACCAACTGCATGGCTGTATACCTAAAGGTGATTTTTTACTATTCTTGATGTGTGATTTCCTAAAAATGATGAGATTCGCCAAATGTTTAGTCAGAAGACAACTTGTCAAGCACAGAAAAAATTCAAGTACTATGCTTCAGAAATTTTGGTACCTAACCATCTCCCTAAAATTCATGATCTTATCTCACAAACTAAATCAAATCAAGAAGAACCAAGGTTACTCGACAAAGCAATTATGCTGCTCTTTCCCAACTAGAACCAAATAAATGTTCTGACTTCCCAAAATTACTGAAGCATAGTTTTCTGCCCATCAAGAATCTTGAACACAGACATATGCTTTTACCTGTCTGCTAACCTCATACACATGTAAAAAGGAAAAAAGCAAAAAAGGAATCTGGGGTTACTTAAATTGCTCCAACAGAAGGGTAAATCAATGTATAAGCCAAGATGCAAGAGGGAAGAAGTAATACGCAAAACAAAGAACTAAACCAATAGCAACATCCAGTCTGTTCTCTGACCAAATACAAGGAATAAAGCCTGATTATAGACTGTGATTGTGCAAAATAACACAAATTTTCATGTTGCATCACAAAATCCAGTTCTTCTAATCAAGATATGAGCAACTCACCAGACTGTGCTTGCCTCTCACCAGTCACCATATGCTTCAATGCAGAGTTGGCGCCAATTAATTATCACATGTTCACTAAGAAATAGACCAAAAATAAAAGAGCCCTCAAGTACTCACAACTTTACCAAAACAAAAGGTTCCAACAAATGAAAGGAGCTGATAAGAACTCAATCAACAAAATACATATAAAAAATCCATGTTACAAAGAAAAATCAATCAAATGTACCGAATTAGGTTGCCTATTTATTAAGAAGCCAATATGCTTACCCTCTTTTGATTATTTGGAAATCTGAAAGTCTGAAGTTGTTCTCTTGAATTCAAGAAACCCAAGCTCAGCACTTGAAAACCATTTTATAAATAACAAAACGAGAACCCTTTTCAGTCTCTGTGAATCACCACCATCCATTCATTCCTGGAAAGCAAACAAGAAACTAAAGCAACAGAATCAAAATAATCTAATTAATTAATAAAATAAAAATGAAAAAGACTGCATAATTAATTTATTTTGCAAACGCTACAGTCAAACGTTAACGTCTCTGTGTTCCCACTAAAAAGTAAGCACAAAACTTTGAAAATATGCGCACCCCATGACCCATGTCGATGATGTTCACTTTAACCTGCGCACCCCCCACGACACAACCCGCCTTAACCTGCGCATGCATCATCACCATACCGCCCTGTGCCGAGTCAGCCTCATAACATCCTTAGCCGACGTCATTTCCCGGCGAATTATGGCTTATGTGGGAGAAGTTGATTGGTGGGGCGCGTCAGTTGCATGGTTTATGAAGTGCCATCGCAGACGATCCATTTTGAAATTTTAATCGGGTAATAATACCTTCGTCCCTCAACTTTAACAAATAACAAATAGACCTATACGTTTTTAATTTTAACATTTTAATCTTCAATAGTAATGCCCTACTAAATATAGGGTATGTAAACAAATTAGAGGTAGTAATTCATGTTATGGTGTTGTATAACAAAATTTATAGTACATATGAATTTCACCCATTTATTAATTTATCAAAATTTTAAATATTTATTAAGTAGTTGGCAAAACTAAACAAGATTGAACATAATTAATAAATATATTATATTTTTATCATAATACAATATAATAAAATACAAATATAATTTGTTTAACTTTAAACAAAATTTTAGAGTTTTAAATTTTCATATAAATTAATATAATGCTCCTATATTTTTAATATTTTATAAATATGAAATAATATTATAATATTTTTAAATAAATTTGTCTTAAATAAATTGACACGACACAATCTAAATTTATTTATTTTTATTGAATTTATATCAAATAATTATGTTGTGATTCAAATTGTTATCTTTTTATAAGAAAGAAATAATTGTCAAAATTTTAAAAATTACATCCTAATTCGTTATTTTGCTAAAGTTTAGATAGAAAAATATTATTATTCCATTATTAATTATTAATTTTGCTTAATAATGTTTCTAGAAACCAAAAATAAAAGATGGGCTGACTAGGATGAGGGGTCGGGATGAATGGTAGTTACACGTAAGCGTGTTGTCAAAACCGGACAAAAAAGTTTAGCACGCGTGCGATCTGTCTCCTACTGTGGTGGAGATTGGAGGATAGCCGGAGATTTTGTTTTCGCACGTGTGAGTAACGAGTCAGCTTATAACCGTTCAATTTTTTTTAAGTACCTTTGAACTTTAGTTAAAGGACAATTTAAGATTACAATATCTCGTCATTGTCAAAATTGATGAATCGCCCAACTTTTTTTTTTTTTAATACATATAAAATTTTATGTACAGTTACGAGAATAATAAGCATTATATAAAATATTACATTAAAAAATATTTGTTTGTTCTACTATCGAAAAATATCCCAAGATTCATCTTCTTGTTTTTTATTTGTTAGTTCTAAAATTGTTGAATCTAATGTGTAGTATTACAAAATCACTCGGACTAATTTGAGTGGAGAGTTGATACTTCTTATTGAGAGATACCAATGATAAGGAGTTTGTTTTTATTTTAAACGAGACTCTCATTATATATAAAATTTATTATCTATTATAAGTGAAATCTATTATATTAGGGTGTATGTAAGATTTTCTCCTTTGTGAGGGCACGTATCACTCCTTCGTGAGTGTAAACATCGTCCAAATTGAGTGCAAGTGTCTGAACAGTACTAAATTTGACTCGATTAAGATTCTTAGATTACTGATAATTTTTTAATTTAATATTAATAAAATTATACACGTAATGTATAATATTAAAAAAATGCAGTTTTACAATAAAATTCTTCATTATATTTTGAAGTTATATTATTATTCATCCTTTTTATAAAACAATATTATCTTAAAAGAATATAAATAATTTTCAGAATAGTAATGTCCTAAGTTTGTAACAAAATTTATAAAATTTTCAATAATTTTTATGTTAAATAAAATAAAACTTAAAATATATTATGAATAACATTTTAATATTTTTGTAAAAATTAATTATTAGGAAAAAAAAAACGATAGCGTGCATAAACATTACTTATGCATTAAAGAGGTTTTTTTTTTTTTTAAACAATTTCACACGGATCCTAAATATAGAATATTACTTAGTACGCACATAAAATGTTGATATTGATAAGGTTTAAGATCAATATCAATTGCTATTTAAGAAAAAATAACAAAATAATTACATCACTTTACTCACTAAAATAAGACGAAAAACTTTATTGAGATACAAAATTTATATATTTAATAACATAACAAATAACGTAACACTATAGAAAAGTATATATTAAAAAATATTATCATAAATTATAAAATCGATAACTATATGTCCCACATATATATCTTGAACTATCATATATATAACATTATATTAATCAATAATTTCCAATATATTATATTATAATATTTTAGCTTATATATTAAGATGTAGGACATGCATGGATGAACCAAAAATGCAAATTAATTAGTAAATGTAAATGTAAATTAAAAAGGCAAATGAAAACTTAATTAAACTCATTTACGTATGCATTTGATTGGCATATAATTAATTATATATAATATGATAAGAAATGAATATATATTACCCAATGATATATACCTAACTAGAAAAGTTGCCACTTTGCTTACCTTCAATTTGCTGGCTCTTCCTTTGTTTAAAGGGACGAAGACGATAGAAGAAAAGAGAACCAACTTTAATTTGCTTGTAGCTTAAAAAAAAACAAAACAAGTGTCCTTTGCTTGTCAACAACAAACAACGGTCTATGATTAATATTTATTCAACAAACTACTCATATAACAATATACTAAACACCTAATCATACATAAACTAGCTGTTTTTCTTCTATACCCTTATTTTGGGAGAAGAATTGATAGTCTCATATGTTCATAACACGGTTGAATTTGAACACTTTCAATTAATTATACATATGCAATTTATATATATACTCTTTTGTTAATTTTAATACTACTATAATTTTTATGTGTTGAACCAATTGTTATTATTGTTGTATATATATATAGGGGAAAAGATCAATAGTTTTTTCTTTTACACAAAATCTTATAATAAAATATAAGTCGTTGAATTTAAGCACATTTAACGGTTGAGATTGCATTTGATAGTGTATTAGTTATGTATTAAATACATTATTAGATGTAATTTCAACCGTTAGATGTGTCTAAATTCAACGACTCGTATTTGATGTAAGATTTTGCGAAAAAAAAATGGGCTATTGAACTTGAGTCTATATATATATATATATATATATATATATATATATATATTGATTATACAAGCAATAAAGGAGGTAGCTGGGTTAAATAATAAGAATATTAATTACAATGTCGTGTCATCTCCCATAATCGTTAATTAAGTAATTATACATGTTGGTAATTAATTAAGAAGTGGGGAAGCGTGATGTTGTTGGAATCAAGTGTAAATCTTTTCGATCGATCTTCGTACCAAAGCTGCTTAATTGAAGTGCTGGGGATCACGACAGCTCACAAAAGTTAGGTCACAAAGGAAAGGAGAGGTGAGGCACGATTTGTTGGCTAGCGATTAGCGACCTTTTGTTAGCTTCTATGCTTTGGCAATCCAAAATGGATTCTACTTCTCTATATATGTATATATATATATATATATATATATTACTTTAAATTTAATACATTAAAAATGTGTAGATTTAAAGTTTATAAATAAATATAAATATATCAGACTTTCGATCTTTTTTATACATATATATTTTGCATATAAATTCGGATTCGTGATTTTAAAGTCACATTTATAGATTATAATTATTATAAGACGAAAGTATAGCGGTCAAATATTAATAAAGAGAAGAATGAGTATAGTTTTATTAAGCTCTAATTTAAAGCCAAGTGTTCAAGCTATATATCAAAAGAAAAGAGATTACTTATAATGAAGGTGTACTTGTGAATGGGATATGCCGATGTGATGATCTAATAATAGATGGATATGTTATCTTCTCTCTTTAAAAGTAAATTAAAAATATTTTAATTTGTTTTTACAAGCAAAATCCTACTCATTTCTCACTTTTTCTTTTTCCACTCTTCTCTTTTCGTTAATTGTTATTATTTTAAACAATAATATCTTCTTCCTCTTCTCCTCCTTAAGAAAAAGAATATGAAAGGATATATAAATATCATCGCATCATCTCCAAGTACAGCTAAAGTGTACCCATTTATACTATATATATATATATATATATATATATATATATATATATATCAACATGGTGTTGTGTTGGTGCATTCTTATATCAAATAGCGATCCATATATATATATATATATATATATATATATATATATTATAGTATCAACTATATATAAGCACCCACAATATTAAGTGATCGATTGATGCCTGAGTTGAGGGAAGCCCTTCTTTTATTTGAATAAGTTGAATATAATATTTGAGTATAATCAAGGACAAAATTATGATTAATGTTTCACGATGTTAAAATATAATGATTCAAAATTTGTAAAAATTGAAGTAATGAAAGTATAATTTAAAAGGTTAAACTAATATTCTTTACTCATAAATCTTAAATTTTTCTTAGACTTTATAGGAAAAAGGTAGGGTTATTATAGGTGCTTAAGCGATTCAACCGCCGATTATATTTAAAATTAAAGTGTTACTTAAAAGTCATCAAAATTATAGAAGTTAAATATTAATTAATAAAAAAAAGATGAATAGAGATTATATAAAAAGTAAGTTTTAACAATGTTAAGTAGAAGATAGTAATATTAAGGATTCGTTTAGTTTATTTTTTTTTGTTAGTCAATTTTTTTTTTCAAATTTATTTGTTCATTTGATTAACACAAAAGAAGCGTATTTGATAATTAAACACCTTTATTTTATTTTATTTCTTTAAAATAAAAAAATTATCTTTTAAAATAATTATTTAAATTTTTTTAAAAGTTATTTATAATAATCAAATCACTAATAAATTTTTGTTAAAAATTTTATTTGTAAAAATTTTAGGGTTAAAAGATTTACTTGTAAAAAAATGTCTTTGCTTTAATTAGTTGTGATCCATAATTGTGGATTACAATAATGAAAGTTGTAATTAGGATTTAGAGATGTATGGATGTATTAATTAATTAATTGTATTGATAAAATTAATGATTTGTGGATAGAAAAGTGTTCAATTATTATGTAGTCCACTTGATTCTGAGTGTTTTTTTTATTATTATTATTATTTATAAATATAGTGGTTGTTGTCTTGTTGTGCACATGTATTGGTAACACTGTAAACAAATTCTATGCTAAATTTGGTGGGTTGAGATTAGAGGAAGAGGGAAGAAGAATAAATGATTCTAAATGTATTATGTAATTAATGCGAATGGAATTGCTTCTGTCCTACATGTGGGTGGGTGTGACCTAAAAAAGTGCTTTTGAAACGACTGAAAGTGCTTTCTAAAGTGGAAAAAAGCCACTTTATATTACCAATTGGGTGTCGTGAAATTGGAAGTGATTCCATCACATAAACAATAGCATTCAACGTACACGAATATTCTCACTCACGTGCCAGCTGATGCATTTTCTAATTCCTATTATCACATCAATGTCTAATTATCATTTTTTAATTAAGATTCTAACTTTTGTTTATAACTTAATTTTACGAGACTGTTAGCTGAATGTAAATGTGGGTTAACCTTATAAATTTTGAGTTCAATTATTAAATCGATATTTTACTCGAATGTATGCTTTGTTGGGCTGGGCCTGGCATGCTAGGCACCAAAATCCTATTGTCCATTTTCAACAAGCCTATTACCTGCAACTCCGTTCTTTGCTAGGATGGGGTTCAGTTGAGTGGGCCTTGGCCCAAATGCATCACAGCGTCCCCAATCGAATTACGTGTTTTAATTTCTTTTAAAACAACGATAAATACTTGTATTGTAATATTGACAATCAAATTTTTATTAACGATTTATTGAATTAAATCAAATTTAAACTAAAAGTGAGAGAAATAAATAAAAAAAATAAAGCCCGTTTGATTTAGTATCACTATAGGATTTTGAGTTTTTTGAAAATAAAAAAAAATTGTTTTTCTTATTTTTACTTAATGTTAAAATCGAATTCAAATATAGTTTTTTTTTTTTTTAATTTTAAGAAAATTATTTTTTTATTCATAAACATATATAATATCAGTTGTAAGATTTGAAAGTGTTTCATATTTATAGATCATTTTCTATATTTTTTCTATTTATCTCTTGAAAGCTTTTGTAACATGTTATAGCATGTTTTTTCATCAAGATTTTTCATTAATATTATTAGTTTTCTTAAGATAATAGGTACACGATGGTGCTGTTGGTTGAGTTTCTTCCAATTTCAGCAGCTAGCTTCCACATCAGTTCAGTTAATCAGAATTATGTCCAAATCTTGTGACTTGAAAGATAAAAAAATAAAGCCTAAAAAATGCAAAGCAAAATCTCTTGCTGTTCTACAGAATGAATGAATGAATGAATGAATAAACCAAATATGAATATCATCCAGATGCTACAACTAAATTGAGCTGGTTCTTCTCAATTGGTATTTTGACCTTTGAACTCCATTTCCATATGAAGACCACACCATTTCCATTTCCTGCTAAAGCAACAACATTAACATCTCTGTTTCATGTGTTTCGAAAAACAGTCAAATTTACTTCCAAACAAAAACCCTGAAAACGTTTATAAACTGTAGTCACATGAAATGAAATATTGTATATATATATAAGCTCGTACCTTCTCCTTTCTCAGGCTGCTATTTGTTTGCCTCAAACATAATACTCGACTCTCCAAATGATTTGTGTAAGCCTTTGATCAACAACAGAAACAGAAACCTATATGTAAGAAGTTGCAGTCGTAGTCTATGAAGATCAAATGGAAAATTAACATTGGCTTAATCATTACCTGCTTCCTTGCCCTTGACCTGGCAGCTGATTCCCGATTCTTGATCATCCTCTTCTGCCTTCTCTCAATCGTCTTCTCCATTATCTCATCTGAATACCTTCTTTTTCTCTCATTATTCACTACCCTAGAGTCTGATGATGGTGTTGCTGGTATTGCAGGCACCGGCATTGTTAAACCCAGTTGGTCTTCTGAGTATCCAATTTCTGCAACTGGGTTCTCATTATAAACTGATTCAGAAACATTATAACTTGTATCCATCACTGCCATTTGATGTTGATGATGATGATGCTGGTGGTGTTGAGCAGCAGCTGTCATTTGGAAGTGCAACCAATCTGACTGCTGTGACACCACAACCATCGGATCAATCGCCATGAATGGCTGATGATGATCATGATTAATTCCAACATTTTGATTACCATTCCCAATGTTAATAACACCAGCACGCAGTAGGAAATCCTCAAGCGTTGTTTCTCCAAGTGTGAGTTGTTGCTGTACAGATTGGTTATCAACTTCGTTCACATGCTCATGATGGACAATTTCTTTCCAAACTTCATCAATGGTTTTCTTACTCAATTTTCCATTCAGATTAATATTCCCAAGAAAGTAAGAAGCAGGTGGAGAAGAAGATGAGGAAGAAGAAGAAGAAGGGTTCTGCACAACGTTACCATCTTCAGGTGAACCTGAAACCGCATTCTTCAAAAACTCATTCAAATTCATAGGCTTGCCCATCTGGCTCTGAACCTCATCAAAAGAAGAAGGATTGTAGATAGACCCTTGTCTAGCCAGAGGCTGAAACTGTGAACCCTGCGCTCTATTTGCAGACACCATATCATACTATATTCACCAATCACACTGTAAATTGAATATATACACTATGAAAATGTAGGAATCGATGGAAAATGGTCCTATAGAATCTGGGATTGCTTGGAAAACAGAAAATTCAATTTTTTGGGTAGATTAAAAAGGGGAAGGGGACTGGAGTGGGGAGTGGAGGGAGCAGAGGAAGAAGCCGTTAGAAAGGATCTGGGAGGCTTAGGTTTGTTGAATACTGATCCTAATTTTAGATATTAGATGTTGGTGAATTTTCTATCTTAACAGCCATAGCTGGTTTTGTTGCTATTTTTTTGGGATTTTCAGAATGAAAATTTATTAGAGTCAATACTAAAAACCAATACAAAACGGCCAATCCACTCCGTGACCTTCAGTCATGAATATTAATTAATGTACCAGTGATGTTCGTATTATACCAGAAGCAAATATAACTCATCAACCAATTACGGATTTGTATGTTAATCTTAGCTTATTCCAAATAACTGTAAATGATACGTTTTTAATCCAACCATTCTTGTAAAAAAAATCTGTTTTGTAGAAACGAATTTAACTGATTGAATGGCTCTCAGTATGAAAAATGATGAAAAACACTATTATATAATTGTTACGTGTTGAATAAAATATCTTTCTACTCTTTATAAAAACATAAAACTTATATCAATAGTATGATATTATCAAAGAAATGCATAATTGAGTTTGTATATATAGCAATATTTTTTGAGATTCCTAAATAATATAATAAAGCTAAACTTGCTGGTTCTTTTTTAGACAAATGTATTCATAAATGATAAAATATGGCTAAAATTCATGCATTTTGCTATTTTTTTACAATTTATTTATTCTTTCTTTCTTGATTGGAAATTCAATATCAACATAAGATTCCTAAAGAAAACTAGAATTTGGGAAAAACATAATCCTATAATGCTTATAATCATATAGATTTACATATTCACGCCCGTTCGGATCACATCTATTTACAAATAGAACAAACGCAAGCATTTGATGTCGTTCTTCTACAAGTTGATCCACGGAACTGAACTCTGCTTAAGTTACTGTATTCTTCTGCCAGCCTATCAACTAGAAAACAAATTAAAATAAGCTTTGAACCCGTCAAGATTATTGAGTGAAAATAAATATAATACACCAAAGAAAACTAAGCAAAGGAATTATCAAGACATTTGCTGTCACGTGAAATAAAAATTTTCTTTCAACTAAGTAACAAAAATGACAAAAGTACTGTTATAAACCTAAAATTAGTTGGGATCTATTAGTTTTCAGATGAGAATTCGACGGATAACAGCATTCCTTGAACTGTAGAACTCGTGGCCACTATTTTTTGCCCATTGGCTTAGAACTGGTATTATTTGAGAAATAAACTCGAGTGTCAAGTTTCGCCAAACAGGGTGTTGGAGGTTGCAAGTCCAATCTTCGTAATAAATAGCCAAGGACATATCTGCTTGAGCCACTATTGAACTGCATACGTTAGTTGCTATACTGTGTGTAAAACAGCCACAGTTGGTATGATATGATAACCAAACCAGAGATTGCTAAAAGAGAACAAAACATGGGTTCTCTTGGAGATCTTTCAAGTAAATCAAGGTTCATTAGTTGTTAAGTGTCAAGTTTAGTTTTGAAATAGCCATGGTAGTCATGCCATTGGAGCCCAAAACCAGTTTAGTTTTGTGAAGTGCGCAGGAGGTTACTTACAAAATGTAGGAAGATCGTCAGGGCAATAAGTCATTTCTTGGTGGCATCAATAAACATGGCTCGAGTCCAATGTTCAACATCCTCAGTTTGTGATGGCGGAGGAGGAAAAGTGGGATGTTCTACAAGATCCCATCCCTCAATTAGGCTTTCGTTTTTTCCAACATCAGAAATCTCAGTTGCATAGAGAAAACTGGCTGCCGAACTTGGGAGATTGTTATCGCTCAAGTTTTTCTATGAGGCAAAACAAAATATACAAAGATCATCTGAGACATACACGCATGGAAAATGCAGTTGAAATGTCAACTCACATTATCCAAAAAAAAATATTTCAAGGACAGTTGCAATGAAGATACAAATGAAAAGTAGCAAACTTCTGTATCAAAGCCAAACCACAGTCTAAGGAATGATAAAACCCAGACAATAAATTTTCATTGAAAAGACAATAAAGAAATTCGTTTTTTTTTTTGAATGAATGAAGTAAGAAAACTAGAATACCAATTTAGATATATATATGATTTTGATATGATAATAATAATGGGTTGCCCGGGACTCGAACCCGGAACTAGTCAGATGGAGTAGAAAATTTCCTTGTTAAATTGAAACAGGTAAAAAATCCCTCCCCAAGCCGTGCCTGACAATAAATTTTCATTGAAAAAGACATCACCTCTTCCTCACTTTTCTATCTATAGGATTGTTTTATTAAAATATACATAAATAGCAAAATAACACACTACTTCTATGATAGCAGTTAAGGCTGTCTATAGACAGGAAAATCTTAAGGAGGTATGTAATTTATCAGACAGAAGTTAAGGCTCTGTTTTTGACCTAAATAAGCAGTTGAAATAAGTATATAAATTTGTAGGAGTAATTCTTCTGTAACAAAGTTAAGGACCAAATTCATACCGTTATGGGTAACATATGTGCACTCTCGAGCAACGTGGTAGATGAAATAGCAGAATTCATATTCCATACAGACTTGTTTAATTGCTGAACTTGCTTGCATGACCTGAAATCAAAAGATAGTGTCATGCCTAATAGCATCACAAATTACATGTATAGTGCTATTTTATTCTAGAAAAAGAATGAACATAATATGATTGTTCATCATCCACAACACTGTTGTTGACACTCTGACAGGCACATTAGGACTACAACAACTCCCTTGTAAGCTAGGCCAAGAAGTACCATTCAAAAATAACTATTAGATTCTTCTTATTTTTGCTCTTGTCCAATAATTCGTAAACCTGCTCACTGTTATTCCTAATTATCAGCATACTAGAACCGAAACAATGAGCCAAGGAGCATAAATTGCATAGCTAGAGGAAAATCGGAGAATGTACCTAGAACAAGCCGTTTTCAAGGAAAAAACAGATCGAGCTTCCTTAGATGAAGATAGTGTTGCCAATAACTTAGCAAATGCTTCAAAAGTAGATGCTTCAGAGGGAACATCTAAGCATAGCAAGTTATAACAGTAAGATGTTATGCATGCCACACTTCTTTTGAGAAGAGAAATCCCTTTCTGCAAGTCCTTGTGTGTTTCAACAGAATGTGTAGATGCAGAAGAATAATTAAAGCTACTACTTCTAGAATAATCCAGGTGGGGCCTCCTCTCAGATTCCATTGAAGCAACACCAAAATTACTTGAGCTTTTATCAGTCCACGAATTTTCTCCGCTACTAGAACAATAATTTTGGCGAGGAATAAAGAGGGGGTATTCATTGCTGCACAAGATAAATAAGATTCAGTCATAAAATCTGATATACCAAAGTTAGCCTGTCAAATTCCTACTCACTTTACCTTCGAGATGACGGACGTGCATCCCAATAAGAATCCCGTTGCCATATTCGTGAGCAGGAACCCTGAGGTGAAATTACAATATGAATATAAAATAATCTAAACAAATCCTCAAATACTATGGCAAAACCATGTCTGTTTACTTTTATTAGAGATTTTTGCTAGGCAAATAGTTTCCACCAACAAGTGCAAAGAACGAAATACCAACAAACTGATTTTTCATTTTCTGAAAAGCAAATCAGAGAGAGTGTACCTAGAAAAAGTATCAGCACACATGAAGAATTCCAACCATCCATAAAGCCAAATTCATTTAATGCTAACTCCAGACAAAAAAATTGCTTCTCAGAATGTATAAAAGATGAATAGAAAAATTCATCCTAATTGTAACAAGGCTGTTTAGGAAAATCTGTAAGCTATATGTTCTATCTGATCAGAAGGTTGCAAAATATTCTGGGACAAAGGTCTTTCAAGAACTCGCAAACTAAGTTTGAAAAAATACATAACCTGCACGTTTTGAACTAATCTAAAAATATGCTATCAAGAAAATTTAAAGGAACCTCTTCTGAAGTTTGTGAGCTATAGTCTTCATCAATACTGTCTAAAATATCAGAACTCTTCTTCAGCCAAAATATTGTGCAACATAAATCACAGTTTTAATCTCATTAACAACTATGTCCATAGAGAACTGGATTACTGAAAAAATTGGCAAATTCTAAGGGATAGAAACCACGAGCTTGAAGAAATTTTTAAGCCATTACATAAAAAGAACATCAGTGCTTACCGCAAAACCTGAGTTATGAAGAACAGGAACAGCTAAGTACTGCACAACAAGATTCAGAAGTTGTACCATGTATCTGTTCTCCAACCATGGGGGATTTCGGATTAGTATCAAGAGAAAAACATCCAGGCTAATTAACCAATCAAACTGAATTTTTAAAATGAAAAATAATTGTACTTTGGAGTTTCACAAACATTACTAAGAAGGTGTACAAAGTTGAATCCCATATGAGAATCCAATTAGCAGTTTGCCAGTAACACCAACATATTTTCTAGTTTGTTTAGGTGAAAATGTTTTTTTCAGATACATGTAAATGCAGTTTTAAAGAAAGAGAAGAAAAAATTTATCAAGTAAAGTCTTAAATAGAGAAAAAAAGAATTACCCCAAAGATGCAGCAAGCTCATCTGATGGCACTGAGTGTGGGTCAAATCCTCTTGGCAATCGTGCGCCACAAATCTGATCATATTGACCACTAGATCCATCACTTCTCTCTCCATCTATATTCACCTGAGGAACCAGAATCAATGTGCCATATTTAGAAGCACCAAAAGTATCTCAGTGAAAACTTAATGCCAAATCTGACAATAAACCCAAGCACTACAGACCACTCCCTTGGGCACATGAATGACTCCCTTAGAAGAAACAAATAAAAACAAGCTCTTGAGCTCAAAATAGTTTCACACAATATGTTTAGAACACATTCCCAGCTGAGACGGTATATAATGCTTGGATACACAAGTAAAAAATTCTTAACCTTAGACCTTACAGGACTTAGCCTGTAATAAGGTAAGCGATTAGTACAATTTTTGCATCTCAATTCACATTTGACATCCTTACCCGGCGTTGGGGGAACAATTTGCATATCTGTTTTATAACCACGGACTGTTTATGAAGGAATTCAGAGAGAATAGCCATCTGCAATTTCATAAACGGCATTAAGCAGCAAATATGGTATTTTGGTAAAGAACAGATGAACATTTAGGCTAGTAAAAGCAAACTATGGTGATTATATAGAAGCCCATCAAATACTAGTACAACAGCACAAACAATACATATTAGTCATCATATCCTCTAGCAGACATGAACATTTATTAAGAGAAAACATATAAAACAATATCAACATCAAAGAGAAAAATGGATGATAAGTCTCACATGTCCCAAGCTCTGCGTGCAAATAAGGTTCGGAAAGAATTTCTCTAGTTGTTCCGCACGATTCTTTGCCAACTGCATAGATAAAACACAGCAACATCTTTGTTCATACTGAGAACAAAACTAATCATTTACTGAAACTTGCAACTGGGTTATCAATAAAACTAATGAAACAAAAATCTATACTACCATAGAACGAGCTGAGTCAAGAACAGCATATTTGACTTTCAAATCATAAGACGCCCTCTCAACTTTAAATTTTCCTGTCCAAAACACAAAAGAAAGAAAACTGTCACCTAATCTGGAAAGCAATAAAATGAACGTGGAACAATGTTTAAATTAAATTGCATTTGACAGTAATTAAAGTAGGAGAACCAACCTTGTGCGAGTTGCTCTTTACTACGTTGGAGCTTCTCCCTCAAATTTGCAAGTTTCTCTTTCTGAAGCACTCTCCAATTCAGCTGATCATCAGCCTTCCCCTGACAAATATCACTTACAACATCAACTAACCCTAAGGAGAAAAAAAAATGATGACTCTACGCAAAGCGTGAATCAAACCTTAGTCACAAGAACTTCACTCAATCTCGAATACAATGCATCTCGACGACTCTTCAATGACTTCAACGAAGTGTTGCACTCACTTAATCTACACATCACCAGATAATTTGGAGTTATCATAAGTATATAGGCACCGTTTTCCATCGCCAAACGAGCATCAATGAGTTAAAGAATTCAAAATAAGCTTACTAGTTTGAGCAATTAAAATTTAACAGATTATACCTGTAATTGACACAGGCAGCACAAATAGAAGCGCGATTTGAATTGTCGCAAATGGCGCAGCAACTGGATTTCTTGTTCATCCTCTGATACCTCACTAACAAAGCAACCGATAATTTATATTTCTAATCGCTGCAAATTTGAACCAAATTGAAGGAATTGAGTTCTTTCGAAGAGAAAATTACCGAGAGTTGTAATAAGCGGGACCGGAAATTGAAATCGACGGTGGAAGATCACCGGAGATTCATGATCATAAGGAGCCGTGCAATTCAGTAAAAGCTTTTTTTTTATATGGTTTACGCAAAAAACTCGGTTCTTTGAATAAGGACCAAACTGTGTAAAGAAACAAAACCCTTTTTTTTTCTTTTCTAATAAATATATTTTACAACGCAAGTAGGCAGCACTGTATTTGAGATGGGATTGGTCTTTAAAATTTTGGGCTTGGGTAAATAAATTAAATTTAAAATTAAAAATATTATAACTAGCCTTAAACGACATGTCATATGAAAATTAAATTTTTAAACGGCATGACGTTTAAATATTATAGCCTACAACTGACTGTCGCCTGTATTACTGCATGACGGACTATCAAACGATTTGTCGTTTACTTTAATGAATTTTCACAGGATTTATGCTTATCAATTTAATTTTAAAAATATCTTATCCTATCCCCGCATGTGTTTACCTAATCATTTATGGTCTCCTGTTCACGGAACGAACTTTTTTTTTATATATTTTAAATCAATCATGGATACTCAAACCATACCATAAATAATTCAAACCCAACAAAATATCATAAAATTAAAAAAAAATACTATAAAAAAATCACAAATAATTTGTAAGAACTCAAAAGTAAAAATAGAAGTAACTTTGTTATATTATCTATAAAAAAAGTGAGTTACCAATAGGGACTACAAACTTTTTAAATATGATTTTAAAAATGAAAGAATAATTTCAATTTAATTTTAGGATATATTTTTTGTTGGTTAAAAAATAATGTTATAAATAAAATTATACAGCTCAGACAAAGACCTTACTCTCTCACGAAATTTTTTTGTTAACTATTAGTTTAATATTTATTATCGTGAATAACTAAACACTGAATAATTAAAAAGGTTGATCAATTCATTTATGTAGTTATGTGGTGTGTACTAAATATGATTTAAATGTGGTGTTATCAAGTATCTAGTATGCAAAGAATTTTAAATGGACTACAATTATATGCATCTCAATGTCTGAAGTTAGGAATGGACTACAATTACATATATAAAAATATTATTTTTTTTTTACCTCTACATGTACTCTGAACTTAAGAAAAAACATAATTGTGATTGTAATAGTAATAGACGTTTGTACTAAAGAAAAAAATTCAAGTTAAGGGAAAAGTCGGATTTGAATCTTTGACTATTTTTAAAATGGAACCGAAAAAATTCTAACAGGAGCAGTCATAACCAAATTTATTCGATTTGTTTATGTTTTAGTTCAATTTTTTATTTTATTTTTTTTGCTTTCAATAACTTTTTTATTTTTCATTTATGCTTTTTTTTTTAAAATTTAAGAGCAATCTTCAATTTATTTCAAACAAACATCAACTCGCCCCCAACTTTTACAAAAAAATTTATTTCACCCCTAAATGTTAATTTTGACCATTACAAATAATCATTGACTGTAATTAATTTGAGAAAACAGATTTTATCCCTAATAATTCAAATTTAATTTCTTTTTCTTTTTCTTTCTTTAATGGCTGTCACAAGCAGATATCAATGGTTGCCTGCAGTAACCATTCATGGCAGCTGCAGGCAGCCTCCGATGGTTGCTGCAGGCAACCATGATGAATGAAAAAAAAAAATATAAAAGGAGGAAGAAGAGAGTGACAATGAAAAAAATTATTTTATTAATTTAAAACTATAAAATTACGATTTTATTTTTTTATTATTTGAAATAACAATGTAAGTTAATGGTTGAAAATGGAGTGAAAATTTTTGTAAAAGTTAGAAGCGGATTGATGTTTGTCAATAATGATCGAGAAAAATTAAAGATTACCCTAACTTTAAATAAAAGTTTTAAGACATTCAATTCTTCCAAATCACTTGTTCATGTCTTTTCATAATTCATACTATACCAAGATGAACGCTTAAGATGATTAAATAAAAAAGAATAATAATAATAATAATCATAATGAGGATGATGATGATGATGATGATGCATCATTAGTAATTGTAACCAAATAATTTATATAAAACTGCTCTATAATTGAGAGTACTAGTATACATTGGGGTACAAAGACTACAACAGCACAACACTGTGCTCAACCTAAATTGCTGAATATTTAGAATCGCGGGTACCTTCAAATGAAGGCCATGCTGACTACTGTTTCCAAAATTTTCAGGAAGTTGAACTGATGAAAAGCTAAGGGTATAGTGCTAATAATCATGTACACCATCTTGCAAGAAGCAGACCCTCAGATTTGGTACTCACGTTAAAGATTCATGCAGTTAAGTTTTGTGTATTTCTGGGTAAAGAACTATATAAAGAGCATCTAACAAATATGATTCTGTTATCACATAAAGTGCTTTTCCACCAGTTTCCTGAGTTCCTCCATCTTTTCAATAATTTTTGGATTCATCAGGTCCTTAGCTTCTTTGATGAGTGTGCCTTCTTGGCTGAAATTGTAAGCATCCACCACAGTTCTCATCAAGGCGTGGAGCTTCTCAGGGGTCCTACAATTAGGAGAAGGTAAAAAGTAAGATTACTTGTGCACAAAGCTCAGATAAAATACGTACAAAAACAACCTTTTCTGTTGCTTACGTGTATAGAGTGTCCACATCCTTCCCTTCAATTTCTTCTCCTGGGGTAAATGCATCTTTTAGAGCACACAATTGTTCCTCGGGATCTTTAATTGTCAGAAGATACTTCAGAATCCTAACCTCCTTTGGCATGAGCCTCTGAAGGTTACCTCTGGCAGTCATATATAAATGATACAGTATGTCTTTCACCTGTTATAGAACAAATTAGATGCAGAAAACGTAAATAACCATCATAAAATTATGTTTATGTGATCCTTAGGCGGTAACTGAAACCAACAAATGTTCTACATGGAAAGGATCATTTTGACCTCTCAAGTTTATCAATTAATTTTTGTACCACTGTATTTGAAGGTGGTATCTTTTATCCACTCAACATCATCTATTCTATCATTATTGAAGAGTTGTTTGGTCACAATATGATAGCATCTCTAAAATTCCTTCCAGTTCTTCCAACATGAAGACAACTTATCTCCCCTCTTCTGCAGAATCTATTTTCCTCCTTTCATTTCTTAACAGCAAAATGCTGAAGAAATATAATATGTCTGAATGGGCATATTTTCTGCCTCAAATGTTTAAACAACCATTAGAAATCTCTGGTCCCAGAATCATAAATTCAGAAGTGCATGCACTTGATTGTCAGATAATTCTGCAACAAAAGCGCCATTTCTTAGAGCAGCAAATCACTTACCTCATCTTTCATCATGTTGGACTCCTTGGCAGCTGACCAAGCTTTAGTGATCATCAGGACCAATGCAGAATCAAGTTGATTTTTCTCAGCCAGAGTGTCTATCTTTTTGCAAGCAGCATCTACAGATGGTGAATTGATAATATCTTGAAACTTCAACTCCGCAGCATTGAGTGCCTCGATGCTCTCAGTTGCAGCATCATAAGATTGTACAGCAGCCAAGCACATGTTCCCCAGCTTTGCTATATCTGGCCAGACAAAATAAAGGAACCGTTTCACCCACCATCCAAGATATTACGATATGAGAGAAAAAGGTTGAACGTTTCAGGCAAAGCCTAGTTCAGTTTCAAAGACAAGTTCAAGTTAAAATGATCCTATGGAGACTTTGCCTCCATTTTATGTATCAAGAATCACGTGGTACTAGTAAATGAACCACTTAAATCGGCATAAAAAGCCAACAAGTAAGACGCAAGATAGGATCAATGGGTAAACTATTCAACTGCCCACCAGTGCCAACGATCAAACCAGCCCACATTACATTAAGATGACTACAAAGAAAAGGAAAGAATTTCTACAACATAATCTATTGAAATAGAGTAGAGATGTTACAGATCATTGCTGGGATGGGTATCAATGTCTCCATCCTTCATAATCCCCTTATTGTAATATGCATAAAAGAAGTAGATTAAAGAAAATTGTGGGAAGCTAGCAGAATATCCACAGTGCAGGTTTATTACCTCAAAGCATTCACAAATGTAATTCATATTTTTTATGATAATTTCTGTTCCAGCAACAGTTAAGTAATAAGATTTTCCTGCAGCAAGATTTAGTTCTAAGAAAATGAAACATTACTCTTTGAGCTAAAGAAATTGCTCTGATTTGAACAAACAAGTTGACTTACTCATCTAACAAAAGTTATTGGATCAAACTAAATTGAGAAGCTAATCTTGAGCTTCGTTGAAAACCTCTTCTGCTCCTATCCTATATGACATCATTTCCTTTGAATCTTGTGAACCTACCTCCAAAGACAGTAATATTTCTTTTAATCTCACCACAGATCACTAATAGTGACTGGTCCAAGATTTACTTAACAATTGCATTTACAATGCTTAAGGTAATAATCAATCAGCCAGGTTAAGCCAATTAGACGGTCCTAGTTCTGACTGCTATTGTTCAAACTAACAATCAGTTATATAGAATCAGGGGTGTTCTCAAGAAGAAGATGACAAACATAAACCTTTTAAAGCATTTCAACTTATCAATGAGTAAAGTAAGCATTGATATATAATATATTATAAGGTCTACTACAAAGTAATCAATATGTCATTTAAAAGAAAAAAATCAATTTGTCTCACCATTTTGCTTAGCTGGATTGTTGTAATATGATTCTGCTACAGTGTGGAGATGCACAAAAAATTCTTTTGTGAAATCTTTACGACGCTTGGAAACAATCTGACTTATTTCTGAAGGTGCTTCCTCGATCACTTCAAGAAGTTCATTGTGTCTTTGCATATCTTCATCAATCTGAGGAAGAGAAGCAACACAAACTTAAAACAAAACCAAGAAGCATAGTGTGTGCCTTAATTTCATTAACAGCTTATATGAATAAAGGGAGATCCCTACCCTTCCCAAACTTAAGAAGCATACAAGACTAAGAGAAATTTACAAACATCAATACTGCACTTAAATACCAAAATCTTTAAATTGTGCAACCAACCTCTTTCAGTTTCCTTCCAAGCCGGAGAAGCTTATGCTTCATTCCAGGATCTTCCTCACTATCTGCTCGGTCCTGACAACGCTTGTAGAAATGAGACCGTAGATTGTTCCATTCCTTGCTGAAAGCAAGCAACCTTCTCCAGTCAGTTGGAGTGGGCTTGTCAACCATGAAAACCTCAATGAGCTTGTCACATACTCGGATCATTTTACCATCATTAACGCCCTCAGAACTACTATCTTCGTCCTCCGTATTTTCACTATCTCTAGTGGGCTCATCGTGAATAGGTGTGGGATCAGACACTTGGTTAGAATCATCATGTACAATAGTTGTGTCACGAACAACAGCAGCAAGAGAGGATTGTCGCAGCCTGACCGGATCAACCAGCAAGGGACAACCTTATCAATCACAACAGAATTTAATTATTCACCTGACCTCCTCTCAACCTCGTTAATTAAACAATAGGAGTTTGGCACAAATATTGTGTAATTTCCTAACAAGTAAGAATACAAGGAAAAAAAAAAAATCTCGTCGAACACCTGTGCCACAGTAGTTGACATGCTAAAAGCGCTGAAAAACTTATTCAGTCTGACTTAACACTTCTTTTTTTTTTCTTGGAATGAAAAAATCTAACTAAATTATTATCTGGGTGAGTAATAAAGCTCCCAAGTTGATTGAAATTCTTTGTCAAAATTAAAATTTTCAAGTGGGTGAAAACTGTGGACAATACTAGAGTAAAATAACTAGTTATTCAATCGTCTTCAACAGATATCAACCAACTGCTTTCTTTGTAATCATCCCAACTAGAATATAGTCCATGATATTAAATTTCAACAGGAAAGTTCGTAATAAAATGCGTCTATATTGCAATGAAACAGAGACTGAAATATGGACAAAGGGAGAGACTTACAATTTTGTTTATGGGAGAAACATAATAATGGAGCTGAATTTCTGACAGAAGGGATGACAGGAATCCGAGCTCGAGAATTTCTGAGCGGCAAAAAGACAGAGCCTTGTAAAGCCACACAAGACAACTCCATTAGGCAGAATTCCAGAACATTTACCAGACACAAACTGAAGCAGCACTGATATTTGTGGAAGGGTTTTTGCAAAAATATCACTTTGGGAAACCTCCTACCGAGAAGTTGCTCATCAATGTTAAATAACATTTAACGAGATACGTCGTCGTTTGTTTATGATCACGGACAAAGCACGTGACACGAAGGGACAGCTTAGTCTTTTCGTTCGAAGTTAAAATTGAACGTGGCGGCAGTTCCATCAGAAATAACCGGAGCAGCAATTGGCGAAGACGAGTTTAGCTATTGTCTATCATCAAAAGTGCTTCTTTTTCGCGGCAATTTGCAGTAAACAGGCGATGCTCTCTTTAACTTTCTTTTCACTGCAAATTTCTCTTTTTGAACAGCCTTCTGTTATCAAAATTCAACCGCTACAATCTCTAAAACACAAACACAACTCAAAAACAAGAACTATTAATTATCAGAAGAACGCCACAAATTCTCATTGCTTTTCTCGCAAAACCACATGTTCAGCCTCCCATTTTCACGAATCAAGTGATGTATTTAGTTTCGAAGATAACCCAGATGCTGATTCTGAGGATACCCCCTCGGTGAGTCAGTGCGTCGACTCTAACTTGCTCGCAGTTTGGCTTCAGTCATGTAACAGTGTACAACAAATTAAGAGAGTACATGCAGTTGTTTTAAAGAGTTTGAGGGACTCGGTGACGTATGTAGATAATAATTTGATTAGTGCGTACGCGAAATTTGGGAAGCTAAATGAAGCTAGAAAAGTGTTCGGAAAAATGTTTCACAGAAATGTTGTTAGTTGGACTGCGATGATGAATGGGTATTTGAGGTTTGGTTATGATGATGAAGCTCTTAGGCTGTTTAGCGGATCGATAAAAAACGGGATTCGGGCAAATACGAATATGTTTGTGTGTCTGATGAATTTGTGCAGTAGGAGGTTAGATTTTGAGCTTGGAAAACAAATCCATGCCTGTATTTTAAAAGGTAAACGTACAAACTTGATTGTTGATAGTGCAGTTCTTCACTTTTATGCGCAATTTGGTGATTTGTCTAGTGCTTTTTGTGCATTCGATGGAATGTCGGAGAGGGATGTCATTTCCTGGACAACCATGATAACAGCTTGCTCGCAGCAAGGGCAAGGGGAAGAGGCATTTTTGATGTTCTCACAAATGTTAAGTGGCGGATTTTTGCCTAATGAGTTTACTGCATGTAGTGTTTTGAAGGCATGTGGAGAGCAAAAAGCGTTAAGGTTTGGGAGACAGTTACATGGAGCCATAGTTAAGAAGATGTACAAGGATGATGTTTTTATTGGTACTTCCTTAGTGGATATGTATGCAAAGTGTGGGGAGGTTTTGGACTCTAGACAAGTATTTGACGAAATGAGCGATAGAAACACAGCTACTTGGACTTCCATTATAGCTGGATATGCTCGGGAGGGGCTGGGCGAGGAGGCTATAAGCCTTTTTCGAGTTATGAAGAGACGGAAGATATTTGCTAATAACTTGACCATTGTGAGCATCCTCAAGGCCTGTGGCATGATTGAAGCTTTTCAGTTGGGGAAGGAAGTTCATGCTCAAATAATAAAGAATTCCATCCAAACTAATCCATACATAGGAAGCACTCTTGTGTGGTTTTACTGTAAAAGTGGGGAGTTCCCCATTGCATCCAAGATCCTCCAACAGATGCCTCTTAGAGATGTGGTCTCGTGGACTGCCATAATTTCTGGTTATGCATGTCTTGGTCATGAGTCCGAGGCTCTCAATTTCTTGAAAGACATGTTGGAGGAAGGTGTAGAGCCAAACTCATACACCTATTCATCGGTTCTGAAAGCATGTGCTAAGCTAGAAGATGTTTCACATGGGAAATTGATCCACTCCTCTGTGAAAAAAACCACTGCATTGTCTAATGTATTTGTGGGTAGCGCTTTAATTAACATGTATGCTAAATGTGGATATATTTTGGAGGCATCTCAAGTTTTTGACAGCTTGCCAGAGCGCAACTTGTTCACTTGGAAGTCCATGATTGTGGGTTATGCAAGGAATGGGCTATGCCAAGAGGCCTTGAAGCTCATGTATCAGATGGAAGCAGAAGGTATTGAGGTGGATGATTACATCCTTACAACTGTTTATAATGCATGTGGAGATATTGAGTGGGATGTGGAGTTTTCATCTAGGTATTGCTTGCAGTCCAGTTGACCTTTGGCTAAGCAGAAGCTCTTATGTTTACCCGAAATTTAGTATGAAATGGATGTTTCGTAGATCACAGCTATATACCACTAGTGCTGAAGTGCATCACATTGATTTATTAGAAACATGTAGTGTTGATCAATGTGAGAAGTCCCATGTCCATATAAACCATAATTTAAGCCGAAGAGAAGTTATTGCAATTGAATACTCAGGGATGGGTCGAGTCTCTTGACTTTGTTCGTGAAGGCAGTTTTTGTTGAGTACAAATTCCTGGGATCCTACAATGTAACAACCCCTCGAGAAATCACGAACACCAGTCACATGAATATTGTGCAAAACTTGTTCAGTGTATCGGCTATGTACATGTACGTTCATCTTAACAAGTAGGTGTTTATTGTATGTAAGAAAGTCTTCTTAGCTCGTGTGTCTTCTTCAGCTTTATTTCATCCCTCGAGTTACATCATCGCCTGCTACTTTATTTGATTAAAATCTGGGAAGACCCTCTCAATATCTAAGATAGTTGTTATACAAGTGTTACATTATTATATAACTTATATTTCATATCGTTTATTAAATTTCATCCTATTTTTGTCGGAGATAGCCCTGTTTTACCAGACCAAACATGGAAATATAATAAAATGAAACCAAACATTATGGGATATAGAGAACTAGTCAACAAAAGCACTCCTTATACATATGATAGTCAATAGAATCGCTTCTAGAAAACACTCCAAAGGCACAAACTTCACCAACTATTATTCAACATGATCCCTAGAGGTACGAGCCTTACAAGCACACGCAAAAGAGGGCCAATAAATCTAGGCGTGGCAAAGTCGTAATAAACGGAGAGAAGCGGGGGTTGATGGACTAGTTTTGAGCAAAGACTAATGACCGGGTCCACACAATGTCCAAAAGCATAATCCAAATTCATACATCCGCAGCCCACGGACTTCCCGCTTCTCCCGCTAACCTGACCTGCGGTTTCATTTCAATCCAAACGAAACCACAGCCAACGTAACAAAAACGAAATCTTCAAATTTCATTTATTGACATTTTTGTAACTCTCTCCAAAATTTCCCCCGTTCTATCAATCGCTTCACTCTATTCAGATCTGTAAGTTTTTTCCTCTTTCTTTTTAGTATTTATCCGAGATTTTGTTGTGTTTAGCTGAGAAACGCAGTCGTTTTTTAACACCTCGGTAAATCTTGTTCTTGATTTTTCTACCGAGATTGATTATTTGATTGATCTGTCTATGGTTTTTATTTTTTGAATTTGGCATTAATGTGTTTTCGTTTTTAGTCTAATATTGTTGAATGTTTAAGAGAAATGGCCGAGGAAATGAAGACAAAATTTTGATTTTTTGTGGTCTATGGATTAGGATAGAAGATTTTAATCCTGTGTAAACTTTGTTATGATGTTGACATGAATAGGCGTTTGTCAGTGCTGGTGTTTTCTTTTATATTATATGACATATATTGTACACTTTTGACTTGGTTGTACTGTTCTTTTTTTTCTTTTTCTTTTTTTGATTTGTAAGTTTAGGTTTGATTTCATTTATTTCTATTTGTTTGGTTTTACTTGCCGTTTCAGTTTCCTCATTGACTGTTGAGTCTTTCACCTGCATGTTTCTGAATTGATCCATAATTATGCTGAGATATCGACGTTGAACTATTCTTGCAGTTTTATCACCTTCAGTTTCTTTAGTTTGGATAGGAATCGAGGTATGGATTAGTTTAATCACGACCCCTTCATTTACATTCTGTATTTATTTGTAATATTATTGTGAATATTGGGGTGATAGTCACCGATCCTCTGAGGCTTTTCTTGGAATATGAAATTTTCTTTGGCTGTTTTTGGTCATCATGCTAACTATTTTTGAGGGTTATTGCATTCTTTTGGTTTTGAGGTAGTGAGACATGGTTTAGACAAGAATATCACTGTTACATAGAACTTTGCTTTATCATTTACTTTACATAAAACTGTTTGAATTTTGAACTTCCATGCCCTTCGAAAAGTGAACAATGGGGGTTTTATTGCATGATTAAGTAACATTGCTGGAATTATTTTGGTATCGAAATACCATTTTTGTTGTAAGAACTTGCATGCAGTAACTTCTTTAAACTCATGCCTGTCAGAGTTAATATTCATGACAGTGTATATTGGTATGAAACAGCTTATAATCCTGTTATGTTTTATGTTATCTGAGTTCATCTGTTAATTTCTTGCAGGAATCTTAAGACTAACTTCTTGAACTCGTTTACAGAAACTGCAAGAAGAATAAAATTTAAGAGCCACGTTTTATATGAGTTAGATGCCAAACTTATAGTTTTCTGGAACTATGGAAAAGGAAAACTCAACTGAGAAAAATATTATAAACTCTCCAACTGCTGAACAGTTGGAGGGAAATACACTTGATGTTCAAAAGAAAGATCAACCATCAGAGGAGATGAAACCTCTAAACAGCAGCGATGATAAATGTAAGAAAGATAATGATAATGAACGACATGACTTGGGTGACAAGATAAATGAGAGTACGGTCAAAGAGTCTGAAGCTAAAGGGGAGAAGTTAAACCCTAATGTTGACAATGATGACTTGAGCAAGAGGGACGAGGGTAGGGACGTAGAATCCAAGGCTGCTGAATGTGTCAATTTTAGCAAGATGGTTGAGAGTAGAGATATGGATTCTACAGTTGAAGGTGGAAAGTTGGATGAGAAGAATGAGCAAGGGGATGTAGAATCTAAGGCTGCTGAATGTGTTGAGTTGGGAAAGATGGTTGAGAGTAGAGATATGGAATCTAAGGTTGAAGGTGAAAAGTTAGATGACAAGAGTGAACAAGTTGACTCTGGTAACAAGGTGAATGCGGATAGTGATGCGGAGTCTAAAGACCAAGTGGAAACAGACCATAAGAGGGAGGAAATTATTGGTGAGGAGGAGAAGGAGGCAGAGCCAGTCTTTGATGGCACAGAGGTTCCTGGGATGGAAGCTAACAGGAGCACATCAACACGTTCTCTGGATCTTGAGCCAGAAGCTGAGGGATCTGTGTGGCCAGAGAAGGCAGCGGCAATTAAGAACTTTGTCAAGGAGAAGGGTGTAGGGGCAGTTACCAGTGTTCTGCGTCGCCTTTCTGGGAAAAGAGATGAAACTGAACTGGACATTCCCATTGATGAAGATAAGGTGGTTTCTGATTCCAGTAAAGATGGTGAAACTGGAGAAGCCTCTCAAAAAATGGCAGAGAGATCTTCATGGAATCCCTTAAACTACATCAAGATGTCATCTGAGATTGATTCAGAAAACAAATCAGAGCAGGGGGAAGTAGTCACCAAAGGACCAGCACCACCTTTAGCCACAAAAGGAAGAATCACACTGTACACAATGTTAGGGTGCCAGGATTCCAAGAAGGTTAGGTTATTTTTGCATCAGAAAAGGCTCAGATATGTTGAGATCAACATTGATGTCTATCCCAGTAGAAAGCTGGAGCTAGAGAAGTTTGCAGGGTCTTCAGCTGTTCCTAAGGTATTCTTTAATGAAATTCTAATTGGAGGTTTGAGTGAGCTTAAGAGCTTGGATGAATCTGGAAAGCTTGATGAGAAGATTGATTATCTAATTAATGAAGCAGCATCATTTGAAGCTCCTTTACCACCTCTTTCCGGTGAAGATGACATGTCTAGTTGTGGTGCTATTGATGAACTAGCTCTTGTTGTCCTCAAAATGAAAGAGGCTGTTGTTGTTAAGGACCGATTTTACAAGATGCGCAGGTTCACCAATTGTTTTCTAGGTTCAGATGCTGTGAATTTCTTATCAGAGGATCAGTATCTGGAAAGAGAGGAGGTCAGTTGGATCTTTTTATTCTTTTTTCCTCTTCTTTTTCTCTAGTTGGGGGCAGATAAGGTAAATTTCTGGTTGATGGTGGTTCACATCTTATGTACTCTGTGGTGTATTACATTTATCCTTTGGTGTCTTTTTTTTTCCTTTTTAAAAAATTTTGTTTTTAGTGTATAAACATCGTTAGGCTTTAAAACCTGTTTTGTTGACTTCCACTTTATCTTTGTTTTATAACAGGCTGTTGAATTTGGGCGTAAGCTTGCCAGCAAACTTTTCTTTCGACATGTTCTTGAGTGAGTTCACTGAAATACTTCTTTTAAGTGTATGTATATTCAGTCTATTAACATTTTTGTTCCACAATTAACAATCTTTTTCTTTCTGTTCATGGGATGCTTTTGAACTAGTGAGAATCTATTCGAAGATGGAAACCACTTGTATCGATTTTTGGACCATGATCCTTTTGTGTCAACGCAATGCCACAATATCCCAAGGGGTATAATTGATGCAAAACCGAAGCCCATTTCAGATATTGCATCAAGGCTGAGATTTTTGTCCTATGCAATCTTTGAAGCCTATGTGTCAGAAGATGGAAAGCATGTTGATTACAGAAGTATTCATGGAAGTGAGGAATTTGCAAGGTTTTAATGCTTTTAAATTGCTTGAATACTTAAGCATCTTGGTATTCATTTTTGTGTTTTCATAGTTAAGCTGTTATTGTAAATAGAATATCATTGTATATCTTGTTGTAGATATCTGAGAACAATTCAGGAGCTCCAGAGAGTGGAACTGACAGATATGCCAAGGGAAGAAAAGATTGCATTCTTCATAAATCTTTACAATATGATGGCTATACATGCAATATTAGTGTGGGGCCATCCCATTGGACCAATTGAAAGACGGAGGTTGTTTGGAGATTTCAAGTATGTTATTGGTGGGTGGACATACTCACTTTCAGCTATTCAAAATGGCATACTAAGGGGCAACCAACGACCACCATACAATCTCATGAAGCCATTTGGTGCAAAAGATAAACGTTCACAGGTAACTTGGCTGTTGTATTTGGGTAGGAGTGTGCGGAAACTTTTGAAAAGAATAATAGTAACAAAAAATTTGGAAGTTCTATTAGTCTTGATTATTGGTGGTTACGTCATATTCAGGAATGAGAATTACGTTTTCTCTGACAACCTTAGTAGCCATTACTTTTGAAATCTACATTTTTGACCTGCATTTTCTTTCTCTGTATATTTTTGTTTGCTGAATCTTGTTTCCCATGAATAGATGAATAGGTTGATTAGAACCTTTGATCTGGCTTATGGGAGTTTTATAGGAGGTCGCGTTGTAGCCATCTTTCTTACAGAGTGGTGTTCTGATAAGATATTTCCTATTTGCACTTCTTATCAGGTGGCGCTTCCCTACCCAGAGCCTGCAACTCACTTTGCTCTGGTTTGTGGTACCCGATCTGGTCCTGCTCTCCGATGCTACTCGCCAGCAAACATTGATAAAGAGCTGATGGAGGCAGCCCATAACTTTTTAAGAGGTGGAGGACTTATTATTGATTGGCAAGCCAAGGTTGCATTAATGAGTATGATCCTCAAATGGTAATCTCTCTCTCTATCTCCATTTGTATATGCCCCAATAAAACTTTCAAACAAGATAGGCATTCTAGGACAAAAGTTTGGTTTTGTAATTGCACATAGTCTGTAAGTTTTCCTTATCAAAGTCGAGAAGCCACTACATTGTAATATCAAGTTGAATTTTGAAACCTGAAACCTAACTGAGGCTTATATTTGTTAACTTCTGCATACCTTTATGGATGTTTAGGCCTAATAATCGCTTGCACGGACGTATGTTGATCTGGTAAAGTGTTTCCAAGAAGACCAATAGACAAAAACCGTCGAGTAATAATCTAGCCTTGAGCACCAAAAAATGAATACTTCCACTTGTTTTTATTTCATTTTGGTGAAGCCAAGTTTAAAAGATTGTATAAAAGACATGCTGCACATGATTTGCATTCAATGAAGTGGATTTTGCAAATCTTTGCTACTTAATGGTGAATTATGCTGAATGCTGTAAATACATTTGATAGTTAGATTTAGATTGTAACTTCTATTGTGTAGTTAAATTATGTCTTCTAAATTCGTATACAGGTACAGTGTGGATTTTGGCAAGACTGAGGTAGAAGTGCTAAAGCATGCATCAAATTACTTGGAGCCATCTCACTCGGAAGCTCTGCTGGAGGTGCTTGCCAATTCTCAGCTGAAGGTGATATATCAGCCTTATGATTGGGGATTGAACTTGTAGAGTTAGCTTTAGATCTTTTATATACCATATACAACTCTATAATGCTTCCCTTATTTTTAAAAGTTTTTTCAAGGGAAGTGTTGATACATATATCAGCCAAACAACAACTTTTACTATTTTTGTAATTGTTCAATATACTCAAAATTTTCATTAATTCCTATATGGATTGCTTCATGAAACATGAATTACTTGCTTGGTTACAATTTTTTACTTTCAATTTTCACAAATTACAACAATATGTTCACATGTAAATACACAAATACACTTAACATACAGGCTTTGCTTGATAACATGAATTAACCGTGAATCCCTGCAACTATTGTTCTTTGCTTGGACACGCTGACATAGCACAAAGGTACTGCTTATCAACAACAATGACAACCTCATCAAATACATTGCATGCTGCTGTCTTAAAATTAGTTTTTTTAGACATTGATATTATAATCCTACTATATAATCCCCTCGTTGCCTGCCAAGATCATGTATTTGTCTTTCCTTGTGAGAGTTGTGCACTTGAATCCTAGAGCTTTGGCAATCTCATTCTGCACATGATTGGCAACTTCAATCTTTGATTTCCCACCAGCATTACATGTCTGTGAACTTGGTAGCTTTTCAAGAATATTGACGGAGTATGGCACAAATGGATTGAACAAATTAACTAAGGGGTCCAACCACTTGCGTCCACTAGCTGTTGATCCATAGAACATGCTAACATGTAAATCTACAGCCGTAGGAACTATCTCATCCGTCAACTCTGCAAATAGAGGACTAAACCTTAACAGGTATGGTTCCCTACAGGTGGTTCCTTCGGGGCAAACGACAAGATCACCTAGACTCAATAGTTTATTCATCACTTTCTTGTCTTTCTCTCGGTCTCTTGTTAATCGGATGTTCTTGATTGGAGAGACCACCTCGCTAAATCTACTGAGGCTGTAGGTCACTGCAGTGAGAGGTTTCATTACCCCTATTGAAACAAAGATGGGATCGAGTAGAGTTCTGTGGTTGCAAACATAAAGCACACCGCTAGGTTTGGTTGAAGTAGGTAAGGTTTTTGGTCTTGATATAGTGGTTCTAAACCCAGTTGAGGCATTTACAATAGCTGAAATATAGAGAGGTAATGACACCCCGCAGGTAAATCTGATGAACATGATAAAAATTCCTAGAGGAAACCACATGAACATGATTAGTGAAGCAACTGGGGTTGGCCTGAAAGCCAATCTTCCATCATGAAAGATCAATGGCTTTGGGTATTTCTCCCTTGGAAGGATCTTCCAATCCTTTTTCTCTGCTTTAGTCACCCAGTAAATATCCTGACGTACCCAAAAAAGAAAGAAAGAAAATAAAATAAAGGGACTAAAAATAATACACATAAAAAAGAACAATTCCGCTAACACCCTTTGGTGACGATTTACAAAGCATCCTCTCTTGAACTTCTATAAATCGTCACCAATCATCACAAATTTATATTTTTTAGTTTAGTGAAATGACTTATTTATATTATATAAAATTCAATCTGAACTTTAAAATATTGATATTATTAGAAAAATTATTCATTTTAAGCTCATGTATCATTATGTAGGAACAAATTAAGAAATTTATAAATTAGATATTAAAATAAATAATTGAAAAATTAAATAAACTTAACAAACCTTGCACAACGAGAAGACCCGGTGGTCAGAAGTCTTGTTGAAGCAACCAACACCAATGATGACATGAGAACTCATTTTCTCACAACCAAGAAGCTCATTCAAAACAACTCCATTTTCCTTTTTACCCTCCATTAAACCAACAAAATAACCACAAACCACTTTCATCTCTCTTCCCTCAACCAAATCAACTCCTACATAATCTTTCAGAAAACATTCAACCATGATTCTAGGCATCTCACTCACTGCTATTTTCCTTCTACCAGCACTCATCACTGCATTGAAGCCCTCATATCCAACATCTTCTAGTAAAAACTTAGGCAACACAGAGCTTCCAATCATGAAACTCTTTCTTCTGATCCCCACAAAGCTTACGAACACCATAACCTTCAGGCCATGTTCTTCTCCAAGGAGCCAAACCAGAGGGTACAGAAGAAACAAAATGAAAGCCCTGAAGAGTCCCCCGGCTTCGAAGGCCACTAACATGAAGTAGGGAAAGAGTGAAGATGATTTCAGCAATGCACCCTCTAGGTGAAAAACCACTGTGGTGTTTGAGAGCTCTTCTAATGAATATTGGAGAAGAGAGGCGAGTTTGTGAAATTTCGAGTGGTTTGCATGGATATTTTTGTACTTGAATTGGGGAGAGGGAGAGTTTACGACTTGTCTTTTGGGAAGAAATTTAAACAAAGACATAATTTTACCGTAGAAAATGTTTAGTAGCCATATATATTCAAGTTTCATAATTCATGTAATTTGGTGCATGATGAAGGAGGTTTATATATACACACATACTATGCCCAAGCTGTAGGGCATGGCACCAACTGATGAACAGAAATGATTCCCTTAATTATCACAGATTTGCATTTCTTTATTGTTAATTGTTAACCCCGCACTAATCCAAGCATCTGATGAATAGATAGAGATTGTCATTATCACATGTTTGGGCAATATTATGGTCACGTTAGGATAATGGGTTAACAATTTATGGGGAATTTTCAACGATAATCACTTTTAAATAAAAAAAAAATTATTTTTCTTTATGTTAAAAAGTACATTTCGAACTAAAGTATACTTTTGAATATTTTTGTTAAAAAATTTTGAATTATTCATTTTTAAATAATAATTGTTTTTAAAATTAAAAGTTGTCGAATGAAGAGTGGTGATTGATGATAGCTTTTCAATTTATTTGGCCAATTACCCACTTTTTTTTAGAAAAAGAAAAAAAAATAGTTATTCACTCCCAAGTCCAACTATCATGCAAGGATGTGTTAATAGAAATGGACAGGGATTTAAAGTTAAAGCTAATCCGTAAAAGCATAAATAATTAACATGGATTGCACGATATCTAGACTGATGCAATCACTTCCTTAGCTTCCAACCGAAAATTATTTTGCTAAGCATACGTGTTATGGTCCTGATTCTCCTCTTGGTTATTGCAATTAAATGCAATATCTTTTCAGTTAATAAGGTTTTACGTTTTGCTGATGTCAATGAGGCCACGTCTTTCTCCTTGAGTTCCTCCTACAGGCATTGACAGACTACTACCATATGTTGGGTTAGGTTAGTGCAATTACTTCCTAAGCTTCCAACCGAAAATAAATTTGCTAAGCATACGTGTTATGGTTTGATCCTCCTTTTGGTTATTGCAATTAAATGCAATATCTTTTTAGTTAATAAGGTTTTATCTCTTGCTGATGCCATAAGGCTACGTCTTGTTCCTTGAGTTGCTGTTACAGGCATTGACGGACTGCTACCACCCTTCTTTGTGGGTCAGCATTGTATTTATCAAATTTAATACAATAACATTTGTATTTAGACAAAAATCATACCCAAGTCTTCAATCACATTTGTTGAGCAGAGATGTTCCCTGTGCTTAGCATGCAAAATTTCAATCAAGTAGGGGAAACTATTACAGGTAAAATAAGTTTATCATCAGCCCTTGAAATGACAAGAATAAATTTCATGCTTGGCTGAATAAAATTTGGAAAACATAATTGAGCGAGATAAAATCAGGACCAAGCACTTGTATGAGCGAGGAATGATCCCTTTATTCTGACTGTAATGGGACAATACACAACAAAATACATACCCTGATAGGAGGCGGTGCGGATTCACTTCAGAGTATGAACTATCAAGATTATGCGAGTTTGCATTGCAACCTAATCCAAAACAACAGATATTGCATATCTCCTATCGGAGCTCCAAGAGATGTACCGCCAAGTTTGATTTCGTCAAGATGTTTTCTCAAGTATAATACACCAGTTTGATTTGTCATAAAAGCGATCAACTACCACTGCATTATCGATATCAGACACCAATCTGTATGAAATGATGAAAATTTGAGTACTTTAGAAGAAGGATGAACAAAATTAATAACAATATCAACTAAAATGGCAAACATGAATTTAGAACTTTGACTGGACAAACAAATGATCTTTCCTTATGCCATAGCATGATTCTAGGTTTTAACTTCAAACGAGACATTTATTGACAGATTAAAAGTTTTAACTCATTTGATACTCCTTTTGGTAATAAGTTAAAAGAATATTGACTTGAAAACTCTGTATGCATCAAATTATTATTGTTTTAATCATAGGATTATGGAGAAATTGTATAAAATTATTCCCCTTCAAGATTTAATCCTAGGTTCACTCCTGATTTGTCCCCATGGCACTATATTACAAGTCTGTAACTTATTCTCTCAAAAGATAGCAACTCTATCCCAGATTAGTATGTTTTCTTTGAAAATATTTTGTTGGGAAATGAACAAGATATTATTGCTGTAAGAATTCTCATTTCAGCTCCAGCAAAGTTGCTCATGTGATACAATCACAAAAAGGGCAAACTGTAGAACCAAATATCTACTAAATAAGTTCACAAGAAATATGTGAGAGAAAAGAGACAGTAAAAATAAATTAGATTCAACCATCAACATTTGCAAAAGATGATTCATACCTTTCAAGTTCACCCTCACTGAAGACATGGTAATATCTGTTGTACACTACGGCACCCTTTTTGTCATCTTTCTTTGCGAGGCCATTTGCAAGAGCACAGGCAGATGCGCCACTGACTTCAGCGCGGTGGTAAGGCAAGTGCCAAGGGACAAAATACTCCTGTTGATTCTTGCTGGTTTTTCCATCTTGAGAAACTGATGAATCATCTTTATTTTGAGAGGTTAAAGTCATAGATTCCCACAACTTACCTGTTGAACTCTCCTTGGACTCTTTCACTTGCTCTCCAGAAACATTATCCTCAGTTTCTGGGATGCTTTCTAAAGTTAAAGACGAAGGGCTACGTATTCGAGGGCTCCCTGGTCCTATCCACTCTTCTACATACTTTTGAGTAAGAGGAGTCCATTTTGTAAGTAATGATCTATCTTCTTGTTCCACGGCCCAGACTGTTATGAGAACTAAGCCACCCTTTTTAACAACCCGAACTAATTCTTCAATTGCTTTCTTTCTCCTACTTTCAGTACTTAGATGATGTAATACAGCTATAGAGATTGCTGCATCGCCAAAATCAGATCTGTAAGGAAGATTTACAGCATCTGCAACCAAAACTTCATGCCCCCTATCCACACAAATCTTTATTAGGGGAGCACTTATATCACATCCTATAAAGAAGCAATATGGATTTAAACCCAAGTACTTGCCATTTCCACATCCTGCATCCAAGACAAGAGAACCTGAAGGTAAAGAATCCAAAAAGGTTGCAACTTTTGGCCACTTAGCAAAACGAGTGGAACTGAAATGGGGAGCTATGGCATCATAAACACGATGGACATACTTCTTTTCTAATTCAGGAGTTGATTTTACACTTAAAGATGTGCAGCTTTGGTCCTCACTGGTGGACACAGATTCATCAACAATAGATTCTCTATCAGCGATGGTACAGATACCAGAAGCACCTTTTACTTTGACTTCCCTCATAGTTCCAGAACCAACTGGATGAAAAACAACATTACTATTAGTGACAAGTACAGGGCATGCCTCCCAAAATTTACAAAAGCTTCTAGCAGCTCTTAGAACATCAAACACCATCAGCTTGAAGCATCAAAGTTAATCAGACATGGGACTGCAGAAGACATCGGATAATAATTAAATATTTCTAACTGTCGCAATTCTCTAGAAAAGAAAATTGTCACAAACTGTAAACTGCTCCAACAATATACAAAGAATTGTAGTTGACCTCAAATCACTTTGGTTTAATATGATATAAATCAAATCTACGAATAGGAGCTAGGAAAATTAAGGGTGAGAACAAAATTATTGGAAGATACAATTATGTATTTCCTTACCACAAATTTATCTGCAATTCAAAATTCAGATCCCTCATCACAAAATCTAGAACAGAGAATATTTTCATGCATAAAGCACAGTCATCCACATTACATGAAGTCACCCTTTTTTTACCTCAAAACCTTCAACCTCTTTCAGTTGTTCTCAAAAATGGACAACGAAAATAAATACACCTTAGTAGCTGAGCTAAATTAAATTGCAGTAATAATACTCGCTTAGAAAATTCATTACTTCGATGCAAAGTAAGCTTAGCACGAGTGCACCTTCATTCAACTAAATCGGGTCTTCTAGTTCCAACAATAACAAACAAAAACCCAAACTCGCATTCATCTTGCTACCCACATCTTCTGTGAAGCAAAATAGAGCTTAAGCAAATACTCAAGTGCATTAACAACATTAGAAAAGAAAATGAAAATATTTCACCGCTTATTGTCTTTATCAAGACACAACAAAAAGTTCCATTTTTTAAATCCACAAAGTGATACGAAGTTCGTTTTCAATTCAGATTAGCGGCAGAAATCACTTCCAAACTAAAGATTACATTTCCTTTAAAGAATTACGACAAACCAAATCTAAGGGTTTTGAATTCTGAAAATTAACAACAAATACAAACCATTGGAGCGTAGAAATGTAAGTGGTTTACCTGATTCAATAGAGGCAGCATCAATTAGGTTTAGGGTTACGACAGGGAGGTGAGATGTACGGAGTTCAGCGGTTAAAATTAGGGTTTAAGGAGAAGATTAACAGAGAAGGAGAATATTAGATTGAGGGGAATAGATGTGGTTAGGAGAGACCGGCTTTATCATAATCACCGTGAGCTGTCCTTCTAACTGCTGTCCGATTACCATTTCATTTTTTCTCGGAAAACTTTATTTTGTTATTTCCAGAAACTTTTGTAATTTATTAAAGATGCCACAAATATTTAATTATTTTGTTATTACTCCCAAGTCCCAACACCAACTAACGGGGTCAGTCAGACCTCACTGACAGAGAAATGTTTTTTTTATTTCTTTCAACAACAATAATATAAATTGAAACTTCCGTAATTTAACGGTAAATACAAGTAACCTTCAAAATATTTATCCAAATATTTAATTACTAATAATTACATTATCAAAAGTTTGTTGAAAAATTGAAGTCAATGTTACAATGCATTCAACAATTTATTCTTAATGTAGAGAAAATTTATTTAGAATTTTAAAAAAATATATTAGTGTAGTTGGTAGGATTTGAACTCACCGTCTTACCACTTGTATTTTGATTTAACCTTGAATTTTATTTATAGCATTAGACTAACATCACATTTTAAATTTGATACAAATTTTAATAAATTATATATATAAAATATCAGTAAATTATATGTGTAATTGTACAATATTAAAAAGTTAAAAATAAAATTCAGATATTTATTTTAGTAAGAAAAATTTTCACACTCCAATTATTGAAAAGGAAAATCTATTTTAAGAAACCTCGAAATTGAATGAATTAAATCACCCTTTAGCCTAAAAGTTGGATGATTCGGCCCAAGCTGTATCCAATTCATTGGGCCTTCTAGAAGCCCATGAATCTGAGAATGGATCGTCCCTAAAACGCAGGGAAAAAAAGTCCAAAATCACAATAGCAGATCGGCTTACCTCCACTGTTGTCTTTTAAGTAGATAGGTCTCTTATCTAGAAGCAATCTATTGGGACAGGGAATTGATTCCCTCCTCGGCCATTGAAAAGTTTCAGATAATTATTTAGGCGGTGTTTGTTTTTTATTATAAATGTTAAATTATTTATTTTATAAAAATAAAAAATTTTAAATTTAATATATATATCTTAAAAATTTTATATTAATATATTAAATTAATAATATATAAATATTAAATAATAAATTTAAAAATATTATTAACAATAAAATATATAAATTATTCATATATTTATTTATTTAAATTTAAACAAAATTTTTAATTTAATTATAAATTTTTATATATTTAAATATTTATATTCAAACTTCAACTAAAAAAACAAACAAGCACTTAGATGGAGAATAGCGATCTTACTTTTGGACATTATTTGGATGAAAATTCTAATTATCCGGCATATCAAGTAATAAGCAGAAGTCATTCTCATTATAAAGACATGTTCTGTTTTATTACTGTGGAGATGAGAGTACCAGACTTTTCCAAGGCTATTATTGCTTGTACGTTTATCATTACTTGCATTGGCTTTGCTTATCAGCAAAAAAACGATCTGCTTCATTGTACATTTACACGAAGTTGCTCCGAAGGAGATATGCTTTTAGCTTTTACGATTTCTTTCGTCTTGCAAAGTCTAACTTAGAAATTCTAAGAGATGTCTGTTGAATTCATTAGACGAAGTTCCTCAGAAGAAAGGACATTTTACACGATAATGCAGCAGTCGCATTTGCAATAACTGATGTCCTGTGCTTTAAGTCAACAACAGACAGTGAAAATGTTCCATGCGTTTGATGTACATCAGGTCCAATCCAAATGCTCCACGGCTTCTCTTCAGCTTGGATTATTTGCTTCTCAGTAGCCATTTCCACAAGCCTGGAAAGTTAGACATGCCTGTCGGCTTTGTCAATCTGAAATGCCATCCCAATAGTGGAAGCAACACAGACAGCATCACGTTTAATTTGGCAACGGAACTCGATAACAATACCAGGTTCATGGAATATAAATGTATCATGGAATTTTTCCACTGGAAAAATGCGAGTTAGGTGGGAAAATCAACGGAAAATCAAATCTTCAGCCGATTGCATTTATGTGACCAAGAAATGAAACTTTGTATTTTAATGAATGAATGTTGTAAGCAGCTTGATTTCTCATTCTTTGTTTCTTTCTGGGAACAACCATAGAAAAGTTCTGGCGAATATCCACTATTAACTGGTCCCAGGTGGTATAAATATTCTTTCACGACCTTGGTGTGTGTGTCAACTTACACTTGAGAGCATATTTAGTACACTGAGTGATTGTTAAGGATCCTGAACAAGATAAATTTGAAATAATATCATGTACTATAATACAATGCCATTGTCTTCTTACAGTACACCACGTGCAATTCTATTACAACCTCAAAAAACTTGGACCGGGTTAGTCACTAGTAGACAGAATCAGATTATATAATCATCTTTATGTTTATGTTATTAGTTTTCTGATGTTTCTGCTTCCTTTACATTAAGGTACTTATCTATATCTGTTGTGTTTACTCTTGATTTACAGTTCAAACTCCAACAAATATGGGAGTAGACTTGGTAAGTTACAGGCAAATGGCAATGCCTCACTATTTTACAGTACGGAGTTTGGCCACCTAATTATTTTATAGCTCGGACAGACTGATTAGTAATGCAATGTGATCACAGGTCATTGCACAGAAGTCCCACGGAATGTCAACATGGAGGGCCTGCAAAGTGAATATTTGTTTCCTGAGGTCAGAAAAATTTTAGATCATTCAGGATTGCAATTTTTGCCTTGGATGCGATCACGGATCATTTTGGCATTCATGGTCCTTTTAGTTAGTTATGAAGATTTACACATTGAGCTAATTTATTCTTGACATATATTCGTTGGCTAATTCTTAACAGATATCGATGCGTGAATTCGAACATATCCGAAAATATCCAGATGCAAGGTTGATAAAGCTTGGCGTTGGAGACACCACACAGCCAATACCAGAGACCATAACTTCGGCTATGGCTGAGGTAACTAAATGGGTCCATTAAGATGAAGCAATCAAAAAATTGTTGCTTAAAAGTTATCAGTATTCAGTAATTTATCACTGGCATTATTCATCAAGATGGATGACTCTACTGCTCTGTTTCTTGCTACTTAATTGGTTCACAAATTGCTGCTTAAAATTATGTCTTCTGCTTTTCCTTCATTGTTAGTGATTAATGTTAATGATTTTTTTATTTGTAGCATGTTTTGGGTCTGTCAACAGTTAAAGGTTATAAAGGCTATGGAGCTGAGCAAGGAAACATGGTACATTACTGCGACTTTAGGTCCTTATAATTATTTAAGTTTTTCTGTCTGTTTTATTCGGGATGGCATAGTTAAGGAATCAGTCACTTTACTGACAGATAACTCCATTCTTCTGTCATTCTCAACCTATCTATTTGATTGAAAGTTTTTTGTAACTCCTGCATATTTTCCGTTGAGAACCAAACAAAATAAGTGGTGTAAAAATGTAGTGTAGTGGTGAAAATTTATCGGATTCGTCTTTATCATTGGGGGACGTACATCAAATCCTTTTTGCGTAATTAGCTAGTGGCAGATAGTTGGCCAGCATATTATGAAGTACGGATACCTTTGTGAAGCCTAATTGATTTAGATGGCATTGATAAGAACTAAAACTGCAACGTATTTCATTATGTAGCTTTAGAAGCTTGCAACAAAATGAATCTTGTATGTTGCAAGGATGTAAGATGAGATAAAAACAGGCATGTAGATGCTATCAAATAATGTGTTCAATTCAAAGTTAATTTTAGTCTATTGTAGGTTTCTCTTCTATGAGCTTTTACAATAATAAATATACACATATAATTGGTAGTTAGTAGTTGGAGACATAATAAAGAAATAAATCTTACCATGCATGAATTAGATATGTATACATCATAGAATCCTTCAAAATTTTGGGTAAGTTTCATATTTGAATGTGATCTTAAACTCCTATTGTTACCACATACGACATAATCTTAGGTAATTTTGGTTGGTTGGCCATAAGATATGCAAATAATAACTTCCCACACAACAAAAATGAAGATAAGTGAAGTCATTCTTCCTCGTTGCAAAGAGATTTACAGTCATGAACAATGAATTTGCTCTAGCATTTCTGTTCTAATTGATCATGCAAACTAATATTGCTTGTTATCAATTTATTATCAGGCCTTAAGAGTATATTTGAGATTGAAGTATTATAACTTTTAATTCATAATTGTAGGATTAAATAACTAGTTGTTAAGTATAAGTACGTGGATTAGAGGTGATAAACAAAATTAGTTAGCAAGTAAAAGCGCAGTGTTTATCAAACACTTAAACCATTTTGTGCGTTTATAATTATGCTGAATACAAGAATCTCAAAAATACCAATACACCATTAAGAAAGAATATGATTTCGTTTTATTTAATGGGCAATCTCATAACCCTTCTGCTATAACCTGTATCATGTTGAGATAACAAAATTTCTTTGCCTGTTCTTTAGGCACTAAGAACAGCAATTGCAGAAAAGTTTTACAAAGATATGGGTATTAAAGGTGATCAAATCTTTGTATCAGATGGTGCACAGTGTGACATCTCTCGCCTACAGGTATGGGAAATCAGTCTAGGAATCGAGTGTTGCCCTTTTCTCATATTTATGATTTGCATTAATTATGCTTAAAATGTTATGATTCCTGACAATTATATTTCTTTTCTGCAGATGCTCCTAGGATCCAATGTCACAATAGCTGTGCAGGATCCATCTTTTCCGGTAATATTGACTTGTAGGACTTCTAGTTTAGTGGAAACTAGCACCTAGCATAGCAAGAGAAAAATCTCATTAATTTGCTCTGCCTTCTGGTTTTTGGGCGAATGTTAACGCCACTCTGTGCTTGTAACAGGCATATGTAGATTCTAGCGTTATTGTTGGTCAGGCTGGTGAGCTACAGAAGGAAACTGGCAAGTACAGGAACATTGTGTACATGAGCTGTAGGCCAGAGAAACAACTTTTTTCCAGACTTATCAACTACTTCAAGGACAGATATCATTTTCTTATGTTCTCCAAACAATCCAACTGGTCATGCTGCATCAAGGCAGCAATTAAAGCAACTTGTGGAGTTTGCAAAAGCCAATGGATCAATTATCGTTTATGATTCTGCTTATGCTGCATACATAACAGATTCAAGTCCAAGATCAATCTATGAAATTCCTGGAGCCAGAGAGGTTTGCACCTAATAAATTAATTTTATGAGAATGATAAATATTTCACTGCTCTATTGCAAAATCTTGTTAGTTTCTGACGGTTAACTCAACATGGCCTTTATATGATATAGGTTGCAATTGAAATTTCAGTCGTTCTCCAAGTTTGCTGGGTTCACAGGTGTCCGTCTTGGCTGGACTGTGGTACCTGAAGAGCTTCGGTATTCCAATGGATACCCTGTTATAAAAGATTTTAACCGCATTGTGTGCACCTGCTTCAATGGTGCATCAAATATTGCTCAAGCCGGAGGGCTAGCATGCCTTTCTCCAAATGGCTACCGGGTAGGTCATTTCTCCTTTTCAATATGCATTTTCTCGCATATTGCAGAAATACTTGGTTAAAAACTGCTCTCACTAGTAACTGTTACCTTTCTGAAAAAGTGATGATAACAATGATTTCAAAATGATAATTACGTCTTCCTTTTGCCATATTGTTTCAGGCCTTGAGCTCTGTGATTAACTACTACATGGAAAATGCTAAGATTATCGTCGATGCACTTCAATCACTTGGGTTGAAGGCTTATGGTGGGAAGAATGCCCCTTATGCATGGGTACATTTTCCAGGGTCAAGTTCTTGGGATGTGTTTGCTGAAATTCTTGAGAAGACACACATATTAACTATTCCAGGTAGTGGATTTGGTCCTGGTGGAGAAGAATACATCAGAATTAGTGCATTTGGACGTAGAGAATGTATATTAGAAGCTTCCAAGAGGCTTCAAAATTTTTGTAATTGAGTTTTTGTCTCTGTTTTCATCAGTGAAGTTGAGATATTTCCATATTGCTCATCTCGGATTTTTGATCCATTAAATCCAAGAATATCTTCTTGGTGCAATGCTGTCAATTATCCGCTGGCCTCATACATGAATAAAGATTACATATAAATCAAGACATAGATGCATTTTGAATTTTCTAAAGATCCTGCAACATAAATTGCTTGAAATGGAGATAAGATATCACTATTTGAATGATGAGCAGAATTATGAAATCATCCCGATTCTAGTATCAGCATAAATTGTTTTCTGCGGCTTTCTGAAACTTGAATTGATGAACTCAACCCGAATCCAGCAAACGATTGTCCTGGAATTGCACAAGAGACTAGAACTCTCTATCATAAAGAAAGACCTGTGAAAGTCTACAGGGAGCCGTGTTAAAAGAAAAGAATTTCAATTCCAACAGGTAAATAATTGAATAGTAATACCTTGGTCACCAAGGCAGCAAAATGTTCCAACCAAAACGGAGCATTCCTCATGGTCCCACTTTGAGTTTGTCCATGTTTGAAGTAATAATAGTATACATATGCTGCCAGGAAAGTAAAGAATAAATAAGTGAGAGAATGGTTTAGCTACCCAAGTTCCAAAATCCTATATATAAATCAATCCTAGGCTAAGCTAGGTTAAACTCATCATTTACACAAAATTGTAGCTAATTCAATTAATTTTACAGGCCATGTCAACTCCTGGATACTATATTGCTGATGTATACGTGCTAAGAAAGATTCACAAGGAGAAACTGAAAGGAAGGGAAGAAGACGGAGTCGAGATAAAAGTGAGTGATGCAGAAGAGAAAAATTCTAGCGGTTCCAATTTCTCATCAATGGTTAAGAAGATGCATTCATCTGGAGAATCAATACTTTCATCCACAGATTATGGTTCTTGTAAACAATTAGAGAGATGAAATTGCTTCCGCAAGTATGTCAGTTTATTCCGTATAACCATTGAAATTTCATTTGGGTCTGATCAAGGTGAATTTGTGCTCTTAGTTTTGATCTGTTATTTATTCTTCTCTCTTAATTTGTTTCTAATATTTGTAAAGGTATGTGTGTATATATATTTGTAAATCCAAACAATCGATTGAATAATACTTCTATAAATTTTATATGTCTTATTTTCAATCTATTTGAACATTATAGCAGGAATAATATCTAAAATTCTGCAAAAGCAGCGGCAGGAATCGACCAACTCCTTTAAAGAAAAGAGTGTGTTCTGACTAAGTATAATAATATTCTTGATAACATCAAACTAGTACTATTATTAAAAACACAATACTAGGGATAAAAAAGAAATTACACAGTTAATTTATTTAAAAAAAACATTTCAACCATGTAAAATGTCAGTTTAATCATGTATTCAAATATAGTATACAATATAATGTATAAAGCATAACATAATAATTATGATTCATTTATTTTATTTATATTTTAATTACTTAAAAAATTAAATTGATTTTTCTAAAATCAAATTTGAGATTTCAATTACCTAAATCAAAATCAGGTTTCCAATTACTCAAATTAAATTAAAGTTTTGATTATCTCCAATTAAATTAGGTTTTTCAATTAACACAATCAAATTAGAGTTTTTCATTTCAGTAAATCTACAAACATATAAATTGAACCAACAAATTTAACCCATAATTAAAGATTCAATTTACAATTGAATTGGGTTGCAGGGCATGGATGTGCGAAGAGAAGAGGGACATAAGAGAAAGAGAAAAAAGTTAGATTTCCTAGTCGACAGTAAAAATCGTGGGTTAGCTTCCGACGAAAAAAATTGCGGGTTGATTCCTAGTGAATGACAAAAGCAATAAAGAGAAAAAAGATGCTGACTTCATAATTGAAATTGAAAAAAGAAAATAGAAGATGTAGAAAAGAGACAAGGAGAAAAAAAAGGCGATGGCTTCTTGGTTGATGCTGAAAGCAAGAGAGAAGAGGGAGAGGAGATAAGGAGGAAAAAAATGGAGGGAAAGTAGAGGTAAGGAGGAAAGACAGGAGGGAGAGAGAAAAATAAATAAAAAAAAAAAATTTATAGACAAGGTTATTTTTGTCATTGTACATATAATATTAACTATTATAAAAATAAATATGATATTTTACTATTTTTTTAATTAAAGATAACAGTGATTTTTCGGTAATTTTTTAATATTTTAAATTATTTATAAAGATTGTTAATAAATTTAGAAGTAAAAATTAAAAAAAAATTGGGGTAAAATTGAAAATAGCCCTCTTTATGTAAGAATGAGTCAACTAATCATCATTGACTGAAGAAATTTGGACGTCTTTGAATTGATAGGGAGGTCAAGTTCCAAGCAAGTGCATGGACCGGTCTGGGTACAAAAATATTCCACATCTTTGCTGACTCAATTGGCCACCCAGCACCCCAAAAACTTTTAACACGTATATGCTGACGTCCAAACACCTTTGATTATAGTTTTATCTACCGCACCACACAAGAAAATTCAAGAAAAACAGAGCCTGCCAATTATTAATAACTTGGCCGCCAAGGTAGCCAAGAACTAAAGGAACAACCCAGGTATATGTCCCACAGGTAAACACGGCGGAAGCCTATAAATTCAAGTTTTCATGACCTGATAACTTCATCTTCATCTTTCAACGTAATCCAAATTAATTTCACAATATTCTCTGCGTCTGCATACATTTTAAATCTGGTTCCAAGCCTAATAGCTCAAGTATATATCTGCTAATTCTCGGAACCTATAGCAATGGCTGGAGCTGGTGCAGCAGGCACCATGTCTAGTAGAAGCTTATGCCATGAGAGCACTGTATAAGGAAAAGATGAAGAAACTGGAGAAGCAACAAGCTGCTACTGGTATGGTTGCTGATGATGAGAAGAAAATCCCAGGTGGATGTTTCTTCTGGGTGTCCAAGAAGACTCATTCTGCCAAGGTTTCGTCTGCCACTGACTGCGATAGAAAGCTCCAAGTTGATGAAAAATGGGATTGCAAAAGCTAGTTTATGGGTGCCAAATTCTGTTTCAGTTGCAATATATATGGGTAGTTCTGCTAGGATTTTTGTAATAAAAATATTGCTTTGAATTTTTGTCCTTAATTTTCCTCCATTATTGAGCGAGGATTATCAATGATGCATCTCTTCTGCACACAAAAAAGAAGAAAGAGCCGTTGTCTCCTTGTAGTGTGAGTTCTTCCTTTTTCTTTGTAATTGCCATATTTGTGTCAGGCCTTCAGGACTGTGATTTAGAAGGGAAAACTTCCCCCCTGTTAGTTCTAATTTCTCATTAATGCTTGAGAAGATGGACTCATCAGGAGAATCAAGACATGTTTCACTATGAATTATGCTGCTTGAAACAATTAAAGAGATGAAATAGCATCCGCCTACATTCATTTATAGTGACCTATAAATCACTGGTTATTTTTTTGGGCTTGTTCAAGGTTAATTTGTGCGGGCTTTAAGTTTTGATCAGCCCAAGGATTGAACTGGTCTTCTTCTTTTGTTCAATGGCCTTTAAAGCAATCTCTTTATTTTTTTTAATTTATATAAATTCCATATCAAGCGCCAAAATATCAATATATTTAAAAGGGTAACAGTCCATGAATAGTTTTTCCACTCAAATTTGTCAAAAAGACAAAAAGTAATTCAACAATTATTGATTTTCTACTTACATGGAGTGACAACAAACGGTATAATATAGGTATTCTTGAACATAATGCTTCAGCTTTCTTATACACAAACACATAAAAAAATCAATTAAAATTCCTTTTGTGGATAAAAGATTACGGAAATCGCTGTAACTTTGATGCCTTTGAAAGGGAATTACTACACAAAGATTGTACATCACATTAATTTATTCAATTAATAAAACATAATCTAAAAGAACAAAAATAAATAAATGAACTAATATAATATATTTATGAAAGAAAAATGTTGACAATGTTCGCAGCAAGAGCACGGGATGATGATGGGTGCAGTGCCGAAAGCAACTCTAAAATTCCACGTCTTGTCTTCCGCGATTGGCAGCCCAAAGACTTTGACACGTATGTGCTGACTTCAATTTAAACATCTTTATCCATTCAGAAATTACATCTCGCTATCCCCTAACAATTGTTTAATTACTTGATTAGGCACCAATCCAGCCAAGAAAAGGAACACCCCCACTCACACCCACACGGCAGAACAGAAGCCTATAAATTCAAGCTTTCTTGAACTGCTGTTTACTTCATCATCTTCATCGTGTCCAAATATCTTCCAATCTGCATACGTAATTGAAACTTGTTCCAAGCTATTGATTGTCGGGCAAATATGGACAATGGCTGGATTGGGTACAGCAGGACCGACTCTAGTTGAAGCTTATGTCATGAGAGCTCAGCATAAGGAAAAAATGAAGAAACAGAGGAAAGAAGAAGCTATTGATCACAGGAAATTCGTTGGTATGGTTGCTGATGATGTGAACAAAGTCCCAAGTGGATGTTTCTTCTGGGTGTCCAAGAAGATTCATTCTGCTAAGGTTTCGTCTGCCACTGAGCTTGACTGTGATAAAAAGCTAGAAGTTAACGAAAATTGGGATTGCAAGAGCTAGTTTGTGGTCCCGGATTGTGTTTTCAGGATATTGTAATGGATGGGCAGTTGTAGGGTTCTCCATGTTAGGATCTTTTGTTTTTCATTTTGTGCTTTTATTTTCCTCAATTATGGGGAGGATTATTAATTATATATGTATCTTTTCTGCACCAGAAAAGAATATTAAAGTTAAAAAGGGAAGAAGAAAATTTGTCAAATATATATTTGCATAATTGTTGATGCATTTCCATCACCTGGTTTGGTACATTTTTCCAGGGATACTTCTTCTGCAGTTCTTGAGAAAACGTGTACATACAGATATATATACTAACTATTCCAGATAGAGGATATGATTGCATTTGGGTACCGGAACAGGGGAGCCATTTCTGATACATATCCAATGCTGCCATCAATTTTTCAATAAACAAGAATCAATTGAATGAAATTAATTCACTCTAAAAATCTTTGCTTACAATTTACATTAATTTAACAAAAAAAAATAAAATAAAGAGAACCAGAATAGCAGTCTTTGTCTTAATTCAGTTTAAAGAGAGAACCATAAAATATTAAATGGTTTGTCAAAAACGTAGTGAAAATTTAGAAGTTTTAGATTCGTCAGAATTTTTCTTACATGAGTTTGATGGAAAGGTTCTAAATCTGCACTTCAAAAATATTCACAAGACTACGATCATGAATTCCTCCAATGACATTTTCAAATATAAGCAAAAAGTTGTCTTTATAGCAAGAGCAACAAATACGTATAAAACTAAATTATTAATTGATCTTGCTATTTATTTTTCTATAGAAATAATTAATTTAGATTTAAGGGTGCAATAAAAGAAATTAGTGAATTTGAATAAAGAAATATAAGATAAGACTCATAAAAAGTCAACACTCAATAATTTCATTCAAGAAATAAAGGATATAATACATTTATGTTAGTTTAAAGACGGTCAAAATATTAAATGATTATAAAAGAATTTGGTTGAAAAATACATTGAATTGAGGTTTATTTTATATTTTAGATGCAGAAAAGACGCTGAAGATGCTTAAAAGGAGGTAGTTTTGAAGTCAGATATAGGGTTGGACCCTAAAACTAGAACCAAAACGTTCGAATTGAGGAAACACATCCAAACTGAATCAAGATGCAGCACAAATTAGAACCAAACCAAACTGATTCAAACCGGTTCAGATCAATTCGGTTATATTTTCTTTGTATGGGGCTGGACAAGATATTTTATTGAGTCAATTATGACACCGCTAAAAAAACTAACTATATCCCATTTGAGTGATAACTATTCTCATTGAAAAGAAAAATTATCTTATGTATATAAAGAGTATTACTCACATTCTAATATGATAAATTTCACTTATAATCAATTGTGAATCTCATATATAAGTGAAGATTTTATCTATACTGGGCGATAAATTCTTGCCAACGACAATGATCAAATTGAAGACTAGACCTCCTATTAAGAGATTTAGTTCCCTGGTCACCCACACTAATTCAGATGGTTTAAAATAAAGTTGTGTTGATAAAAGGAAAAGAATAGTAAAAAAAGAAATAGAGATAAAAAGTGAAAAAGAAAAAAGACATAGAGATAAAAGAAGATAAAGATTAAATATAAAATATTAATTAAAAAATTATAATAAATAATTTATTTTGTATGTGTAAGAAATATTTATTAAAAATTTATAAAAAATTAATTTATTTTATATGTCTTAAATCATATTAGTTACAAAGTTAATTATAGAAAATTAATTTATTTTAAATGTTGTTAAGTTTTTTTCTTTGATTTCATAAATTAATATATCAAACTAAACTACAATCTTACCTATAAATATAACTTTAGTATTAACAAAAATAACTTCAAAGAGTTAGATGAATATTTTTAAAAAATAAGTGGAGTTGTGGGGTATTAGGTCAACGGTAAAGGAATATCACCAATAATGAAATTAAGATTAATGTTTTGGAAGGCCAAAATACAAGAATTCAAAATTTATAAAGTTAAGAAAATAAAAATATAATTTAAAGAAAAAAAATAATTCTTCATAACAAAAGTCGAAAATTTTTTGTAGGGCATGTAAGATCACACATATTTTAAATTTTTTTTAAAAAAATCTCTAATAAAAATAAAAATACTTATTTTAAAATTTAATTTTTATTATCATTATTCATCGTGTGATAAATTTTATAAAATAAATAAATATAACCTAATCATGCTATATATTCTTGTAAGCTATATATTATTATATTACCTTATTTTCACACATCAATAACTCCATAACTGTATCATCAACACATGTAAATAGGACCACAAGGTGCTGTGAGTTCATCATTATAATGTGATCCATGAATCTAAAAGAAATTAATTAGCCAGCAAGGCAGTAGAATGAACAAGTGGTGTTCAATTAAACTACATGTTACATACAGGCATGAAAGCATAAATATATTAAGCAACTCAAGCGTTGTCAATAAGATATTATGAATACGACATCGTAACGCATATTTCGATCTTGCTTTTGACACGTGTAATCAATGATATTGAAAATTGTAATTTGTAGCATTTTTATTATCTAATGAATGAATGCTATCTTACTTATCATATTATTTAAAATATATATTAATTTATTTAAAAGAAATTCACACGTCATAATAAAAATAAGGATTCGAATCATCCTTGATGACTACTATCACGAAATTTCTAACATTGAAATTGATATATAGGATGCATGCAGGCTAACGGTCAACAAATGGGAGGTGCTGAATGTTCAATGTTCCTCATGTTCCCTGCAGGCTGAAAGCGAGTCCAGAATTCCACATCTTATCTTGACTTGTCCTTGCGTAATTGGCACTGGCAGCCCAAACACTTTGACACGAATATGATTAATGCTGACTTCAATGAAAACACCTTGAAATGTATCTAATGACATCTCGCTGTCGCTTACCAATTGTTTAATAGCTTGGCCACCAATCCAGCCAAGAAAAGGAACACTCACCAGTCTCACCCACACGGCAGAACAGAAGCCTATAAATTCAAGCTTTCCTGACCTGCTGCTTACTTCATCATCTTCATCGTGTCCAAATATCTTCCAGCTTTGCTCCTACATTCATTCCATCTGCATATATATAATTGAAACTTGTTCCAAGCTATATTAATTATTGTCGGGCAGTTATGGCGATGGCTGGATTGGGTACAGCAGGACCTACTCTAGTTGAAGCTTATGCCATGAGAGCTCAGTATAAGGAAAAAATGAAGAAACAAAGGGAACAAGAAGCTATTGATCACAGGACAACTGGTATGGTTGCTGATGATGTGAGGAAAATCCCAAGTGGATGTTTTTTCTGGTTGTCCAAGAAGACTCACTCTGCTAAGGTTTCGTCTGCCACTGAGCTTGACTGTGACACAAAGCTAACAGTTAATGAAAACTGGGATTGCAATAGCTAGTTTGGAAGCGGAAACGAGTAGTTCTCATGTTAGGATCTTTTGCCTTCATTTTGTTCTTTTATTTTCCTCGGATTATTAATTATATAAGTATCCTTTCTGCACCAGCTGAAAAAATGAAATATAACTTGTTTTGTTAGTTCGAAATGAAAGAATTAAAGAGTAGCAGCTGTTAGTTCTTCCTTCTCTTTGTCCATGATCGTCATATTTGTTTCAGGCTTTTTGAAGACTATGTATGGCTACTAAAATTAAGGAAAACGCAAAGATAATTGTTGATATATTTCAATCACTTGTGTGCATTTTACAGCAGGGTTGTGTTATTGGGATGTTTTTGCTGAAACTTTTGAGAAAACACACACAGATCAATATGGGCGTGGAGGATTAATGTATATTAAAAGCTTCCAGGGAAGAAGACTGTTGTCTTAATGGACTCAGACACACACCAAAATACCTTATCAAATCTTTGTGGCGACCTCACAAATACAGATCAATCAAAACAAGCTTAAATAAGCAAGAAATCTGAAAAATTGAAAAGCAGGGGAGAAGATTAGCTTGAAGAAGAAAAGTTTTTATTTCTTTCTCAAATTGAACTACGTATAAAGAATCCTTAAACTTATAAAAGTAAGTATAATAATTACACAAAATAAACAAATATAAAACATAATGATTCTACACAAAATAAACAAATAGAAGACATAATGATTTTAAGAAGTTTTCAGCCACTTTTGACTTGGCTACTTTATGCTACTTTATGCTACTGTATGATTTCTAACACTCCCTCTCAAACCGGTGTATAGATATCTCGTAATCCCAATTTGTCAAAAACCTTTGTCAATATTCAGGTTGAGACAGCCTTTGTAAGAATATCAGTAAGTTGATCTTTTGACCGAATCTTAAAAAGTTCCATAATCTTTTCTTCTAACTTCTCTTTGATGAAGAACTTGTCCACTTCAACATATTTTGTACGATCATATTGAATTGGATTATGAGTAATGTCACAAGTAGTTTTGTGCCACAATATATTCTAATTGGTTTTTGAGGTAGATAGCCTAAATGTTGTAAGAGAAATTTAAACCATAATGCTTCATAAAGTCTAAAAGCTATGCCTCTATATTTTGCTTCTGTGCTTGAACGAGCAATTACATGTTACTTCTTACTTCCTATTTAACGAGGTTACCTCTTTGTGAAATAACCGGAAGTAGAGTGTCTATTATTTACTACACTAGCCCAATCAACATCTGTATATACATCTATGTTCTGACAATTCATATTCTTGGAGAATAAAATTCCCTTCCTAGGTGCAGACTTCAAATACCTTAAAATCTGCACTAGTGCATTTATATGTTGTTCTCCAGGGTTGTGTATAAATTGACTTATAATACTTAATGCATAGACAAAGTCTAGTTTGGTGTAAGCCAAATACATCAATCTTCTAACAAATCTTTGGTATCTCTCTTTATCAACTGGGACTTGATTAGACTTAATATACAACTTCAGTCTTTCTTCCACAAGAGTATCCACTGGTTGATAAGTTAACATACCAGTCTCGTGTAATAGATCTAAGGCATATTTCCTTTAAGACAAGAAAATTTCTTCCTTAGATCGTGACACCTCAATTCCTAGAAAGTATTTTAAAAGACCTAAATCCTTCATTTCGAACTCTTTTGATAAGTAACGTTAAAGAGCTTCTCTTTCTTCAGTATCATTTCCTGTGACCATTATATCATCCATATAAACAATAAAGGCATTAATCTTACCATGTTGCTTTTTCAAGAATAAAGTATGATCTGAATTGCTTTATTAATAATCGAAGTTTATCATAGACTTTCTAAATCTTCCAAACTATGCTCTTGGAGATTGCTTTAACCCATATAGAGATTTCTTTAACTAGTACACCTTTTGATTATGCTTCTTAGATACTATGCATCTTGGAGGAATATCTATATAGACTTCTTTAAATAATTCTCCATGCAGAAAGGCATTTTTTACATCGAACTGGTGTAATGGCCAATCAAGATTTGTAGCTAAAGATAATAAGACTCTCACTGTGTTGATTTTAGCTATAGGTGCAAATGTGTATGTATAGTCAATCCTATATGTCTTAGTGTGTCTTTTTAGTACTAGTCTTGCTTTAAATCTTTCAATGGTGCCATTTGCATTATACTTCACGATGTAAATCTATTGACATCCAACTGATTTTTTTTCTTGGTGGATGATTAACAAGTTCCCGTGTTTCATTCTGTTGAAAAGATTTCATTTCTTCATTCATACCTTTCCACCTTTGGTCAACCAAAGCTTCCTACATACTGTTAAGAATAAATGCAGTAGATAATTGATTTACAAATGACTTATTTGATTCAGACAAATAATGGTTAAACACATAATGACTCAAAGGATATTTAACTTTACTAGACAGGTTAGGCTCATATGTTTGTTTAGGAATGCCTCTATTTTGATGTAGTAAAAGTACCTTTCTGACTGGATCGAATATAAGATGAGCATCTTCAACAACAAATTAGTTGGGTATGTTAGCATCTTGTGGTATAGAGAACTCGTATTCAAAAGCAGGTGAAGTTGATTTTAGGACTTCATAATAACTTAATTCATTTTACTCATTTCTTGATTACTTACTCTAATTTGTAAGTCATTACCAATTGAATTTATGTTTCCTTCATTTTGTGAATCACTAGTTTCAATATAACTTTCTGTGAATTGACATTCTTTTAAGGACAAGTCATATGTGAAGGTCTGAATTTCTGTCTAGTCATATTTCTTCTAAAATTCAGGTTGTAAATTACAATACATTATATCTTTATGAAAGACCACATTCATTATGATGAATATTTATTTTGTTGGAGGATGGTAACATTGATACCCTGTCTGATGGATGACAAATCCTACAAAAACATAACATAATGCTCGAGGTGCCAACTTATCACGTTGATGTTTATGTAAGTGAACAAATGATATATAACCAAATACTCAGGGACATAAGTTTGGAACATTTAATGCAGCAACTGCTTCCTTCATAACTTAAAAGGGTGTCTGAAAGTTGATAGAATTGGAAGGTACCCGATTATTCAAGTATGTAGTAGGGGTAAAAGCTTATCCCCAAAAGGATAATGACATATGAGCTTCAATCAATAATGCATGAACAACTTCTAATAAGTGTCAATTTTCTTTTCCATAACTCTATTTTGCTGTGGTGTATCGAAATAAGTGGTTTTATGAATTATCTTGTATGATTCTTGAGATTGTTGTAGTTCAGAACTCTTGTATTCTCCTTTATTGTCGCTATATAGAACCCGAATTTGTGTGTTAAACTGTGTATGCACCATTTTATGAAAATTTTGAAATAATAAGTTTACTTCCCTTTTAGGTTTCATTAAACATGCCCATGTCATTCTACTATAATCATTGATAAATGAATTACCATGAAATGAGCTGAACTTTTATTCAAGGTTAATAGAAAAGACACACGATGATTTTTGGCTAATTCACAAACATCACACTTCAATTTCAAAACATCAAGACTTTTAAATAAACTGAGAAACTATTTTTTTAGATACCCAAAATATATATGTCCTAGTCGTTTGTGTCATAACCATATTTCTGATTCTTTTTTCGGCTCTAATCCATTTGCTACTAAAATTGAACTTAACTCGTCAATACTTATCGATACCAAATTCAAATAATACATGTTCCCTTGTTTAATACCACAATCAATCATTTGACAGACTTTTTATATGATGCTATATCATTTAAATCCTTCATAACCACCTTATCACAGTGATCCAGTTCTCTGAATATTTTCATAAGCTCTATATAATACTAGGATAATGATATTCCATTTTACTTGGCAGTGAAAGCCTTTTGATTCAAGTAGAATACTTGTAATTCATCGCTGCCATCATAAAAAGCTTTTGACAAAGCACTCCAAATTTCTTGAGCAGTGGGTATTTGCAGATAGCACTTCATAATTTCTAAAGTCATAGATATCCATCTTTTTACCTTTTGGTTTTCAGCATACCATTTCTCGTATTCTTGTGATGATTCCTTAGGTTGTATTTTTTCTCGAATGTATGAGAGTTTTTTTCATTTACCAAGATGCATTTTCATAATTTGTTTCAGTAAGAAAAATACCAGCGTTGAACGTATCTTCAGATTGAATAATAACATGAGCAATCTTCTTTCCAGATGTTTCTTCAGCCATGATTGAATATAGATGTGATACAAATTTGATAGGTTTAAATCGATCAGTTCAGACGGGCTAGTTTGGCCAATTCGGTTCAAATAGATAGGTTCAGTTTTTTGTTAGACCTAGCTTTTAGTAACCTTGGCTCAGATAAATTGGGTTATATAAAATCGGGTTTGGATGAACCAGAACTGTTTGATCAGACCAGATTAGGGCTAATTTGAAAAGAAAAGATAAATGAAAAGGAAATTATAAATCTCACAAAAGTAAGGGACCTAAATAAATTTATGTTAATCGTTTTAAACCTTTGAACACCTGTTTTGTAGGAAAGTTGTAGAGGTTCTAGCGGAGATAGGGCAGCGTTTTTAATTTCTTAGAATATTAGAGAATTATTAGAATTTGGTAAAAATGATTTTGAGTATTTTAAATTTCGATAAAAAATTTAAAGAAGAATTGTTTGTTTCAAGATCAGAGTTCGGTTTCAGAAAACTGAAACTTCGAAATTCTTTAAAGGTTTGGTTCTGATACCATTAAGAAGTAATGTTTTTATTTCTTTCTCAAATTGAACTATGTACAAAGAATCCTTAAATAGACTTATAAAAGCAAGCATAATAATTTCACAAAATAAACAAATATAAAACATAATGATTCCACAAAAAATAAACAAATAGAAGACATAATGATTTTAAGAAGCTTTCGGCTACTTTCGGTTTGGCCACTTCTGGCTACTTTATAATATCCAACATAACTTACATTGCTTCAGCATTTGATGTCTATATCCCTAGAGCACAAAAGATCAGCGAACTTTAATCTTCTTGATCACCAAGATTAAGAATAGATAACAAGTTTTCAAACAAAGTACTCTCACTTCTCAACTCTCTCTGCAAGAAAACAAAACTGTTCATCATGGTTTGTTTTATTTATTTATTTGTTTATGAGGAGAAAACAAAAGAAGAAAGAGCCTAGAATATTAATTGGAAGAGAAAAATTACAGTGGCCGTTTCCTATGGACGGTTAAAAAGATAAAATCCACAACGTGACAATGCATTTGGTCTCAGATTCTAATAATTAATTTCCTTTCTTAAATGTTAATCAACTCTAATAATTTTATACAATTAAAAGCACCAGCCACACAACAACATAAATAGCATATATTTCTTTTTCTCTTGCTCTGTTTTTTGTTGGCTATTGCTACCTCTTTTAGTGTTGTGCAACTTTTTTCCTTCAAGTTAGGCTTGGCAAAAACCTGGGTTCGGTTCGGATTTTTAAAATCCTGGCCTGGACCCAAGTTTATTTTTTATACATTTAACCCGATCCAGACCCGGATTTAATAAAATCAGGCCGGGTCAAAACCTGAAAAACTAAAAAAAATTTCTTATACTTTTTGTTTACGAGCTGGGGTTAAAACTAGACCCAATCTGATCCAACATTAATTTATTTAAAATTTGAAAAAAATTCGAAATTAACCCGAGGCCCGATCCAGTTTATATAAACTCGACTCTAAAAAATCAGATTCACTTGAATCCGGATTTTTTTGCCATCCATACTTCAAGTAGAGGTGGGCAAGTTCGAATTCAATTCGAATGTTAGGAAAAATTGAATCTAAAATGAGTTCATTTTACTTTGGTAATAATTTTCCTTTATCCTTAGTAAAGTATTGTGTACTTGAAATATATGTTTTCTTCTTGGTTTTTTTATTTTTTATCTACCAAGACAAAACTAAACAACTTTACGTGTATCTAAGGCTTATACTGAGACACCTAAGCAACTTAGGTGTCAAAAAAAATAAAAATAAATAATATATATATATATATATATATATATTCATGTTTTGTTTTCATTTTCAGAAGCTAAATTGAAAAGGAAATCAAACAGAAGCAAATTGAATTCGAGAGGAAGAGAGGAAAAGAAAGGAAAATAAATAAATAAATAAACGGAAATCATTCGTAGGTTAAAGGAAATTATATGGGAAAAGGTATTGGAAAGTTGAATTAGTATTCAGAAACTTTGTAGATGGTGTATTTATGAAATTGAAGCAATTTTATCACTGTATTTGAGATACGTATTAGGATTTGAATTAATTTTAACGGTAAATATTGAATTATGTGTTTTTAGGGAGCAGTGCGGTTGAGCTATGAGTGGATATATTTTTAAAATATTATGAATTTATATTATGGTTAAATATTTAATATAGCATGATCGATATGTTTGTTAATGAGTTAGATTGTGTTGTATATTACGTAGTATTTAAATTATACGTGATGTCCAGTGATTGCATGAAAGTGACTGTTTTTTGTTTGAATATTAGTTGTATTTGTTTGAAGCGCCCTATAATTATTCATTCCCCAATATTATGTAGTAGGGTCCTTGGGACCTATAAAAATATATGTATATGAATGTGAGCTCCTCGAGCGATGATACGAGGCCGCAGGGTTGAGTATGGTTTTTTGCTGCTTGGGCGATGGGATCCCGCCAAGCATAATATCCCCAGGTACTAGTTGGGTGTTGTATGAACTGTTTGCAATAATATGCATTCTTAGTGTGTAAATGATGCTTAAGTTATGTACGATTTTAGGATGTCTTACAGTGGTTGTATGAAAATGTATTTTTTTTAAAAACTATGTCCACTTACTAAACTGCAAGCTCATTCATTTCCTTATTTTTCTCATTTCTCCCCAGGTCGCACATGATTTCGTGCAGGGTGCATTTTTGTAATTAAGGTTGATACTACTCTATGCATGCTGCATGAAACATTTTGAACATATCATGTATGTATGTGAATATATATATATATGTGACGAGATATGGAGTCTCAATGTATGTTAATGATAGAGGACTGAGGTCATTTTTTTTATCTATACATGTTATTATGAGATATTTATGAAAATGATAAGTGCCTATTATAAATATTTAGCGAGATTTATCCTGGACTCTCGAGGGGAGTCGGGGCGGGTCCTGTCATATACAGCCAGCTTCGTAGAGCATCTCTCTTCCTTGAATTAGGATTTCTATTTTAACTATTCTTAAATTTATTATTGAGTTTGGCAAAATAAGTTGATTTAGCTTTTCTTAAAAAAAAAAAAAATGATATTATATTAAGTTTCATTATGATTTGTATGTATTCTTGCTCTTTTTAGTATGTTGCATTCTTGCTGCCATAAACCTTTAAGCGCACTAGCAATTTAGTAGTCAATCAAAAATAATTTCAACTAACAAGAAATTCACACAAAAGTATATAAACTTTATTTCTGTTTTTCTTTTACAGTACAAAACAAAAGAGATACATAATTAATCTAATCCTGTGAATAAAGGAGGAAAATCAATAAAGGACATAAAGCAAAGCAAAAGTCCTAACAGATGAATCCACCCAAACTAGATTTTGCAATCCCATTTTTCATCAACTTGTAGCCAGATTTCGATCACATTCTGCAGAAGAAACCTTAGCAGAATGACTCTTCTTTGACGCCCAGAAGACACATCCGGTCGGGGTTTCATTACTTTCATCATCAACAACCAAACCAGACGTAATCTGATCAGCAGCTTGTCGTTTCTTCATTTTTTCCTTGTACATCGCTCTCACGGTGTAAGCATCTGCTAGACTAACTCCTGCTGCACCGATTCCAGCCATATACAACCCGAGAAGATCTTTGAACAAATTCTAAGGTACGTATGGAGAACGTAGAAGCAAAGTGGTGGAAGAAACTGAGATGCTTTGAAGAATATGAAGTTAGAAGGCAATTGAGAGCTTGAATTTATAGACCTTGTTAACGCGTGAGAACATAAAATTCAGCAAAGTGCGGACAGACGCAAAGTGTTCCATTTAGATTGACTAGGTGGCTATGTTATTCGTTGGTAGGCTCCTTTTTATTCTTGAATTTTCTCGTGTGGTGGAGAAAAATATAACTATATAGAAGTGTTGACTTCAACGATCAATTATGTCTCAAAAGTAGGATGGCAATCTGTGTAACGATGTCGTATTCACATGTTATTCAGGTGAGCCCATTAATTAATGTTTGAGTTGCTTAATATGCTCTCATTCATGCCTGAAACATGTACTTTAATTGAACACCACCCATTCGTTCTATTGAAATTGGAAGATCACATTATCATGGTGAACTGCTCACAGCACTTTGCGGACCTATATGTCATGATGAAAGAGGTTAGGGAGCTTGGACGTATGAATATGGAATTATAGACAAAAATATACATCATGACATTTATTTATTTTTTAAAAATATGCATTATTATTATATTAAATAATTGTCTTTAAAATTTTAAAGACTGATCTCATGACTTTCTTCCATATTTATTTATTCACTTTCTCCTTGTGGACTTTTCTTAACACATGTGATCACTCTGAAAGATAGATTCCCGGGGTGGCATGTAGAAAGCTTTTAGAATCTAAACTTTTTAAATTATAACTTTGATTTGCTTGAATGGGTGCTGATTTATAGGAATTTGAACTTGGGGAGAAAGCAAAAAATTCATTAGACTTTTAGTAGTGATAAACTGTTTCTTAATTGCTATTTATTGAAAGATTGATGGCAATTACATTGTGGACAAAATGGAAGTGGGAAAGACATTCAGATGGTCCATTTTGGTTAGAATATATGTTATGCTAGCGTGGGGATCAAACATATATTGCCATTACTCGTATGATATACGGCTGCAGTGTGGTATACGGCTGCAACCGTAAATAAAGAGAAGAACATAGAATTTAATTTCCAAGTCTTTTTTTCTTTTTTTTTATAACTGTATTTATTTTTATTTATTTACTTTTAATTTCAACAAAAAGTTAACACAATTAATAAAAGCCTTTTAGCAATCCCATTTTTTCATCAACTTGTACCTTTACATCACAGTCATTGGCGGAGGAAACCTTAGCAGAATAAGTCTTCTTGGACACCCAGAAGAAACATCCACTTGGGATTTTCTTTTCAACATCAACAACCATACCAGCTTTAGTACTCTGATCAGCAGCTTGTAGTTTCTGCTGTTTTTTCATTATTTTTTCTTTGTACTGCGCTCTCATCGCATAAGCTTCAACTAGACAAGGTCCTGCTGCACCAACTCCAGCCATTGCCATAATTACCCGATCGAGAAGTAATAGCGCGCTTGGAACAAACAGGATTCAGTGTATGCAGATGGAATGTGTAGGTAGAAAAGCTGCCGAAGAAATTTGGATGCGTTGAAGACGAGGTTAGCAGGTCACGAGAGCTTGAATTTATAGGCTTCTGCCGTGCTGATGCGTGAATTAATTTACCAGTGACGGTGTTCCTTCTTTTGGGCTGGCTTTGTGCCTAAGTTATTAAATAATTGGTTCGGGGATAGCGAGATGTATTAATTGGCATATATACCAATTAATTAAAGTAAGACAAGATGTGGAATTTTTGGGTTGATTTCGGCACTGCATCCATCCCGTGCTCTTGCACTTGCTGGAAACATCATGATAAACATTGAAGAACACTCATTTCAATTCCGACGTTAAAATTTTGTTCTAAAATAAGATAAGAGACCTCACAAAATAACATTCCTTTGTTGTTGAATTTACTTTTGTCTTTTAACTAATTGTAATTGGAAAATATTATTGACAGTATACGTACACAAAAGGTGTGTGGACATCACATCTAAGAATTCTTGCATACTTACCTAACACGCTTTTATCGACTAACAAACCCTTCAGGCTGATGCATGTAAACAACTTCAATTAATCCACCATTAACAAAAGTATTATTAATTAGTATCTATTTACCGAATGGACCAACCCTTCATCACTGCTATGCTAGCTGACAGTAACTTTCACTGTTGCTGCTTTTTTCACACTGCTGAAAGTTTCAAAGAAATCAAATGCACTTTCAGTTCTATTTATATTGATCTCTAAAAAGGTATCGAAATTTACATAATTTTATATTAATACAAAGAGAGAGAAAATATGAATAATTTTACACCTGCTAAATTAACTACACAACTTCTTCGATGCTATCCCGGACATATCCATGCCTTGAACAGACCCAACGAGATAATTAATAATTGTATGTTACATAATACAACTGATACGCAAATTCATCCTGATTATCCTTTATTATCACATCTTGCTTCTTTTCCGGCATCGTTTGCTGATAAATCGTGCCGCGGATGTATCTTCTTAACCATCCATAAGAAACAGCCATCAGAATTTTTTTCTTCTAGATCAATATTCTTGGCTCTTTCTTCTTCCATCCTCTTCATCTTCTCCTTGTGGATTTTTCTTTGCACATATGCCTCTGCAAGATAGATTCCAGGAGTTGCCATTGACTGTAAATGTTTTGAGATATATATCTAAATTATTCGATTTAGAACTTTAATTTGCTTAACTGGGTTGATTTATAGGAATTTGAACTTGGGAAGCAAGCAATTCATTAGATTTTGACTAGTCATAAATCTGTTTCTTAATTTATATTCGTGGAAAGATTGAAATCTTTAAGAAATGGACAAAATGGAAGTGGGGACAGAGACTCAGAGTGGTCCATTTTGGTTGGAATACTATAATGGTACCTTGGTGGTAAAGTATACATTGGTATTTCTAATAGGACAGCTGGCTTTACGGTTTCAATTATATGCTTTTCTTTAATGGGAAAATTGGAAATTTGTTGTAAGGTGATATTCAAACAGATGATAACACTGTTTATCACCATCTGCGTTGACTGTAGACTGTGGTGGAATTCTGGATACTTTCAATAAACAATAGATAAAATAAATCATTATATGGAATTTTCTTTTCTTGCAGGGAGAGTTAAGAAGTGAGAGATAGTAAATCATTAAAAGCTTGTAATCTGCTCTTAAATATTGGTGATTAATAAGATTTGTCAAGGTTTTGTGGTGTGTTTGAGTTCACTACACATAGACTCCAGCCCTGGAAGATTAGTTCTATACGAGAAAATGCAACCAAGTCAACTATCTGGAAAATATATATGCATATTTTCTGAAGAATTACAGCACAAACATCCCTGGAAAATGAAAGCAAGTGATACGAAATGCATCAACAATTATCTGTTCTTTAATTTTTGTAGCCAATCACGGTATTCAAGCTAGAAAAATATGCCAATTATATATAAAGGAAAGGAGGAACTATCAACAGCTATTCTTTCTTCCCCTTCAACAAAAAAGAAAAATTATATTTCAAGAAAAGTTTTTTCTTCCTTCGTATAACTGTAATTATTGTTTTCTTTTGTACAGAAAATTAAGAAACATAATTAATGATCAATCAATAATTGATAAGAAAATAAATGGCGAAAAATGGATGCAAACATTTTACTTATGAAAGAAAATCCTAACATATCTAAGGAATCCCAGAACTGCCCATATTGATTACAACTGAAACACAAAGTACCTTTTGCAATCCCCTTTTTCATCAACTTGTAGCTTTCCATCGCAGTCAAGTTCGGTGGCAGACGAAACCTTAGCAGAACGGTTCTTCTTGGACACCCAAAAGAAACATCCACCTGGGATTTTCTTTCCATAATCAGCAACCATACCAGCAGTACTCTTATCAACAGCTTCTAGTTTCTGCTGTTTCTTCACTTTTTCCTTGTACTGCGCTCTCACGACATAAGCTTCAACTAGAGTAGGACCTGCTGTACCAAATCCAGCCATTGCCATAATTACCCGAGAAATATTATTAGCTTGGAACAAGGTTCAACGTATACAGATGGAATGTAGGAGCCAATTAAGCTTCCAAAGAAATCTGGATACGTTGAAGATGAGTTACCAGGTCACGAAAGCTTGAACTTATAAGCCTCTGCTGTGTGGATGTGACTGCCGGTGTTCCCCTTTTTGGCCGGTTTGGTAGCCAAGTTCTTAAATAATTAGTAGCAGATACCGAGATGATATTATATGTAATTATATAATAGTGTTTTAGTTGACCTTTTAGCTTATGCATGTCATAGTTTTAAGACAAGATCTGGAATTCTTGAGTCGTTCTCTGGGTGGGTGCAACGCTTGCACATGCTGGTAACATGATGAACATTAAATTATTTCGAATAAATACAGGTTTGAATTTAGAAATCTATATTTCACCAAAATTAAACATTTAAAAAAGTAGTGCCAATCATGCCGACAAAACGAAAATATTAAGAAATTATATGAAATCATTCTCAAGTTGGTGGAGTTACAAGATACCTTTCTTATATCATTTACATTGTGTTTGTATATAAATATTATATAATCTCGTACTAAGTAGTATTATTTGTTTGTTTGCTTGTTTGCTTCCATTCTTTTGATTGGTTTGTAATGAATAAATTAATTAATGCAATGTACAACCTCATCTTCGTGTGTAGTAGTAATTGTTGACTTTCGAAGGCTTCTATCAAGATGACAAATTAAAATTACCACAAGAATTTTTCCTTTTTAATTAAATCACTCTCTTCTATCTTGATAGAACCTTATTCATATATCGTCAAGAAAATCTACTAGCCTGGATGCATACAAATCCGAGGGGGAGTAATACATAACATCATTTGGCTCATAAAATTAGTGAATTGTATAAACTCTTCTATGGAAAATTTAAACTTTTAATATGCATTCTCCATAAACAAATGCACTAACCCTGTTTTCTCAAGAATTTGATCAACCAAAGAAACATCCCAAGATCAGTTCAACAGTACGAAAAAGGTAGCCATATACAGAAGGAGCATTCTTGCCTCCGGGAACCCAGTAATTGAAAAGAATCAAGGATTACACCTTTGGCATTTTCCTTTCAGTAGTCAATCACAGTTCTGGAGGCCGAAACAAATTTGGCAATTACGAAGGAAAAGGAAGAACTCCCATTATATATAGAAGAAAACTGCTACTCCTTCCTTTTCAGAAGTGTGTGTGTATATATATATATATTTATATATATATTCTTTTTTACAGAAAAAACACATAATTGATAATCCTCGCTCAATAATGGAGGAAATTAAGGACAAAAAACGAAATTAAGCAAACATTTTGCAACAAAAATCCTAACAGAATACCCATATTGCAACTGAAACACAACCTGGCACCACAAACTAGCTTTTTCAATCCCACTTTTCATCAACTAGCTTTCGATCGCAATCAATGGCTGACGAAACTTTGGCAGAATGAGTCTTCTTGGACACCCAGAAGAAACATCCGCCTGTGATTTTCTTTTCATCATCATCAACCATACCAGTAGCGGCTTGTTGTTTCTCCAGTTTCTTCATCTTTTCCCTATACAGCGATCTCATGGCATAAGCTTCTGCTAGGCTAGCCGTTGCCATGATTACCCGAGAATTAACAGATATATACTTGAGCTATTAGGCCTGGAGCAAGGTTCCAAATGCATGCAAATCCAGAGACTGTAGGAGCTAGCAAATTAAGCTGCCGAAGAAATTAATTTGGATACGCTGAAAGATGAAGTTTGCAGGTCATGAAACCTTAAATTTATAGACTTCTGCCGTGTACAAACAGACCCACGTCGTTCCTTTTTGGCTGCCTTGGCAGCCACGTTATTAATTGGTAGGCTTTGCTGTTTTCCTCTAATATTCTTGCTTGTGTGGTAGAGACCCAACAATGCAAGTGACATTAAAGGTTTTCGGACGTCAGCATATACGTGTTAAAGTTTTTGGGTTGGCCAATTGCATAAGCAAAGACGTGGAAGTTGACTTTAGCGTATCTATTCAGATGTGGAAATTTCTTGAGAGTCGAGGATGATTAATTGAACTCATTCTTTACGTTGTGGACTTGTTGGATACGTTGATGTATCGCATTGTATTGCATATAAAAATTATAAAAATTACATTACCACAAATTCCCCTTGAAATGCATCACCAATTAATCTAGCATTTTCCTCAAATTCCCTAATATTCTTGCTTGTGTGGTAGAATGCAAGTGATATTAAAGGTTTTTGGACGTCAGCATATATGTGTTAAAGTTTTTGGGTTGGCCAATTGCGTAAGCAAAGATGTGGAAATTTCTTGAGAGTCAAGGGTGATTAATTGAACTCATGCTTCACGTTGTGGACTTGTTGGATACGTTGATGGATCGCATTGTATTGCATATAAAAATTATATATTATGGTAATATTATTTCAAGCCTAACCAATCAAACCTAAAACCCCAAATTCCCCTTGAAATGCATCAGCAATTAATCTAGCATTTTCCTCATATTAATTTAGTAGCCAATCACAGCCTTTTAAAGGCACTGAAACAAATATTGCAATCAAATCATATATAAAGACCAAGGAAGAACTACCAAACTGTTACTCTTCAATTTTCAACTAAAAAATGGAATCATATTTCACAAAGTTTCTGCTTCCTTTTTGAAATTTATTTTCTCTCCTGGTACATAAAAGATAGATAACTAATAATCAAAGAAAAAAAAAATCCTAGCACGACGAATCCCAGAACCGCCCATATATTAGAATATACTGAAATCCATTTGGCACCACAAACTAGCTATAGCTTTTGCAGTCCCAATTTTCATTCATTTGTAGCCTTCGATCGCAGTCAGCAGCCGACCAAACCTTAGCAGAATGAGTCTTCTTGGACACCCAGTAGAAACATCCGCCTGGGACTTTCTTTACATCATCAGCAACCATATCAGCAGTACTCTTATCAGCAGCTTGTAGTTTTTGCTGTTTCTTCACTTTTTCCATGTACTGCGCTCTCATGACATAAGCTTCAAGTAGAGTAGGTCCTGCTGTACCAAATCCAGCCATTGCCATTGATTAATCGAGAAGTAATGGCTCGGGACAAGTTCTATCTATGCAGATGGAATGTAGGAAACAATTAAGCTGCCCAAGAAATTTGGATGCTTTGAAGAGATGAGTTTAATTAGCAGGTCATGAAAGCTTCAATTTATAGGATTCTGCAGAAGGGGTGTGGGAGTTTTACCAGTGGTAGAGTTCCTATTTTTGGCAGGCCTGCTGCTAACTTATTAGTATTAATTATTCGTAAGCGATAGCGAGACGTAATTATTATAATTAAAGGTGTTTTAATTGAACTTAGGTTATACATAGGTGTCATAGATTTCGTGTCATAGATTTTGAGCTGCAAATTACGCAAGACAAGATCTGGAATTTTGAGTCGCTTTCTGAACTGCACCCATCACTTGCGTTCGCTTGGAACGTGATGAACATTGAATTATTATGTGGAATAAATACAAATACGGTTTAATATCAATTTAGAAATCTCTATTGCGTATCATAACTAAACATTTTAAAAAACTGGTCTCAATAATCCCGACAAATGAAAATATTAAAAAAAATGATCATATGAGAATGATGAACTCATTCTTAGATTGTGGACTAATAAGATACCTTTCGTATATCACTTGTACTCTATTGTATATAAAATTTATAAATAATATTAAGTAATATTATTTATTTGTTCTTTTGCCTTCTTTTGGATAATCTTCTTTTGCAATTGCTGTGATCTTTTACGCAACATAAGAATTTTAGGTGATTGTTATTTATATATATATATATATATATATATATATATATATATATATATATATATATATATATATAAAGGAATATAATTTAAGATCACGTTCAAAGATATGTTATTTTGTCTGGCAATGGTAACTGATAAATGATAAATTACTTATAAATAAGTCATTTTAATTTTACTTCATGTTCACATTTTTAACCATCTTCTGGAGATAGATTCAAATTTTCGTTAAAAAGAAAGTGAAAAAAAAAAATTGTTGACCCTATACGAGAAGTATGGAAACCACATCTAACAATTATTGAATATGTGCTTTGTACAGTTAAAACATATTGATAATTAAAAATGCCAAATGAAATAATAAATGATTATGGGATACAATGACTGCATGCAGATGCTATTTCATCTCTGTAATTGTTTCCAAGCAGCATAATCCGTAGGTGAAATATTTCTTGGTTATCCAGATGATGAATGCATCTTCTTAACCATTAATGAGAAATTAGAACCACTAGGAATTTTTCCCTTCTGAATCACTCTCTTCTATTTTGAGTCTATCTTCTTCCCTTTGTTTCATTTTCTCTTTGTGAATCTTTCTTAGCACATATGCCTTAGCAGTGTAGTATCCAGGATGTTGGCTAAATTTTTAGTAAATATCACCAAGTTTAGCTTGATGACATCTCCAACTAAGCATCCAAACGAGTAAATCAAAGAAGGAGATGTTGCAGCAACCAATATTATGCAGAACATCACAAAATTAGAGGTAAGAACAGAGTAAAAATAGAATTTTCGGAAAGCCTTAGTGCAAAATTTTTCTAGGCTAATTTTCACATTCAAAATTAGGTTTTTCATCACAAATATACTTTATATATTTCCCACAAGAGACCTACATGTGTCTCACATTCATTGGTGGGATGTAACCATGTTAAAATGCTAACAAAACACAAGATACATCATATTTTTTTGGGTGAACAGTACCCCGTAAATAGTCACGTAAACAGTAATCCGAATTTTTCTGCACATTAATATCAACAATTTCCCCCTTTAATGTGCTGTTCTTGAACTCCAATTGTTTCCCTGAGTAGCTGAAATTTTTATTTTGGCAGGGCTTTTATAAACAAGTCAGCAAATTGTTGTTCTAAACTACAAAACTCAAGCTGAATCTCTCCATCTTCAATTGCTTCTCTTATGAAGTGATGCTTGAGTGCTGTATGCCTGCTTCTACTATGATGAACTGGATTCTTGGCCATTGCAATTGCTTATTTGTTGTCACAATGCAGTGTTGTTGCTTGTTCTTGCTTCTCTCCCATATCTTCAAGTATCCTCTTCAACCATATAGCATGTGATGTTGCCTAATGAGGCTGAAACATATTCTGCTTCAGCTGAGGATTAAGCAACTGTTTGTTGCTTCTTTGAACACCAAGAAAACACACCTGAGCCAAGAGAAAATGCAAAGCCACTTATGCTTTTCATGTCATCTACACAGCCACCTCAATCACTATCATAAAAGCCTATCAACTTAATTTCTCTGTTCTTCCTGAATTTGATTCCAAGTTCCATGGTACCTACAACATGGTACCTTGTAGGTACCTCAACACTCTTTTTGCCACTCCAAGATGAATATGGCTCGGGTTGTTCATGAATCTTGACAGCAAACTCATTCAAAACATTATATCCAGCCTTGTTGCGGTAAGGTAAAACAATTTTCCAACCAAACTTCTATAATGAGTTGTATCCATTTTCTTTCCTCCATATTTTTTCTTCAATTTTTCATTCACAACAAGTTATGTAACTACAACATTGCAACCAAGCATTCTTTCCTTCTTCAAAATATTTTCTGCATACTTTCTTTGATACCTAAATACACCATCTTCATCTTGGTGAATTTCTATCCCAAGAAAGTATCTCAACAATCCCCATATCACTCATTTCATATCTTTCCATCATTTCATGTATAAATTTATTTATCAACTTCTTATTATTATCCGTAAACAACAAGTCGTCAACATAAATGGCAATAATGAGAATGTCTGATATTCCTTACTTCTTCACATATAATGTTGGCTCACTTTTGCTCTTTATGAACTTTTTTCATTAAAGTAGGAATCAACTTTGACTATACCAAGCTCTTTGAGCTTGTTTGAGCCCATACAATGCTTTCTTGAGTTTGTAGACTTTGTCTTCTTTATTCTTAACTACAAAACCTTATGGTTGATCAACAAAAACTTTTTCTTGTAATTCTCCATTCAAGAAAGCTGATTTCACATAAAGTTGGTATAATAACCAACCTTTTTGTGCTGCCAAGAAAATGAGAGCTCTAATGGTGACAAGTCTTGTAATCGGACCAAATGTTTCTTGAAAATCAATATCGGGCTATTGTAGATAACCTTTAGCAGCCAGCCTTGCTTTATACCTTTGCACCTCACCATCTAAATTGTATTTCACTTGATAAATCCATTTTACCCCAATAACTTCCTTATCACTTGGCCTATCAATGAGCTCCCAAGTGTTGTTCTTTTCAATTCCTTCGATTTCTTCCTCCATAGCTTGCTTCCAAGGCTTCTCCTTGATCGTATCTTCAAACTTTTCAAGTTCAACAACACAAAAATTACAACTTTGGTAAATTTTATCCAAGCTTCTCATTCTTCTTATAGTAGAACTCGGTGAAGACGAACTAGAGCTTGATGTATTACTTAATGATCTGGAGAGCTAGGTGGAGAGGATGGCAGAGATTCTCAATGTTGGTATTAATTTGAGATGAATTAGGCTGAGTCATATTAATGGAAACAAACTTTTCTTCAACTTTTCCTTGCTCCCAATTGTAGTTGGCATTTTCATAAAAAATCACATCTCTACTTACAACAATCTTTTTGGTCTTCAAGCTATATAATCTATAGCCTTTTGAATATGAGCTATAGCCAATAAAGATACACCTTTCACTTGTTTCATCAAGCCTCATTTTCTTTTCTTTTGGAACTGGGCATAACATACACAACAAAAAACTTTCAAATGCCTAATGGAAGGCTTTCTCCCACTCCAAACTTCTATAGGAGTTTTATTGTTCAAAGCCTTAGTTAGTACTCTATTCATTAAGTACATAACTGGATGAACTGATTCAGCCCAAAAATTCTTAGGTAAGCTTTTTTCATGCAACATGGATTTTGTCATCTCCATCACCATTTGATTTTCCTCTCGGATACTCTATTTTGTTGTGGATTGTAATACCCCAGATTTTTAATATTAATGAAATATATGTGTGTAAATATATCTTCAATATAGTATGTGAAAATCTAATATTTGAGAATTTATAAGATGTATATATTTATTTTTGGAGAAATTATTTAATTAGGATGAATACGTTATATTTTGTGAGAAATAGAATTATTTGAAGATATGAATATTATAATGGGTGAAAATAGAAAATAAAATAGTTAAGGGCTTGATTGATATTTATGAAAAAAAATCAAATGAATTTTGCTTCTTGCTTGCAACGTGTAAGACAAAGAAAGAAAGGAAAGAAAAAGGAAGGGGACAACGGAGGGAAATAAGGAAGCAATAAGGAATAATAATAATAAAATATAGTAAATAGTTTATATATATATATATATATATATATATATATATATATAAAGTATAAATTTTGTTTATTTCTTTCTTTGGATGAAGAAGAAGAAGACGGAGGAGAAGGAGAGGAGAAGAAGAAGAAGAAGAAGAAGAAAGAAAGAAAGAAAGAAGGAAAGAAATATATATATATAATTAAGTTTGAATTTTTGTTATTATTATTGGACGATTATTTATTATTATTGTTAAATTTATTTAGGGAGAAATTTTGGGAGAAGTAGGAAAATCAGCAAAAGTCTAAAGATTGAGATACAGTATTCAGGTAGGTGTTTACGTGTAATTGGTTAATTTTAGTTTGAAAACTGAAAAGTAGGGTATTTTATTAGAAATTACTTTTGGTGATTATTTATAAAATTGGATTTATGAATTAAATGAATATTTATGAAAATATATTATATTTGATTTTAATTGGTCAAATTATTATTTGTGAAATTTAGTAATTTGTTTAATTTAAGGATTAATTGAATATTTACAAAAATTTATGATTTGTTACGTGTTATTAAAATAAGAATTTTCTTGATTAAGTTAAATAATATTTTTTATGGATATTATTATTTTTAAAAAAAACGTAAAATATGTGTTGTATTTATGTAAATTGATGATTTCAAAGAAAATATTATGTTTATGAAAATTTGTAAAAGCTGTTTTGAGTAAAAACATAGAATTGAAATAATTTGAAAATGGAGATGAGATGGTCATGGTTGTTGGTAGCACCGATAACTTTGGATGTGATTTCAATCCCACGGTGAAAGCCCGTAAAAATGAAATCTGGGCGATGGTCCCTAGGAATAGTGCCCCTAAAATACTTTAGATATGGACAATGGTCCCTGGGAATAATACCCCAAAAGCACGTATGGCCAGTTATAAGCAGCGGTCCCTATGAATAATGTCCCAGAACTACGCATGGAATGAATTAATTGAAATCGGGTATAATAAAGGAAATAAATGAGTTTAAGTTATTTTTATGGAAGTTAAATTTTGAGATATCATTTTGATATTTTACCAAAATTGTGGTTGGGAATCGAAAAGTATTTTATGTTGATGATAAATGAATAAAAGTGTTTCAATTGTTTTATTTACATTATTTTGGAATATCTTCGGGATATTTTGTTGTGTGAAATGAAAAGGAATTTTATATAAATATTTGTTTATTTTCCAGAAAGCTACCATTGTATGTAAATATTTACTGGGCATTAGCTCACCCTACTTTTCAGGTATTAGATCACGGAGATAGGTCGTGTAAAAGACAATGGATTACTCGAGAAGGATGATATTGCTATATTTCAAAATTTGTAAGATTGTACGAATATATATATGTAATTGTATAATTATATATATATCATCGTACTTGTATTGTGTTGTTGTAGTATGATGGTATAAATGGTATTTGAGTAATAGGGATTCAGTGTTGGTTGTAATATTTGAAATATGTAAGGAAATAGTTGATTAGCGTGAGTTTTATTTGGGAGTATGACTTTTGGTATTAGAGCATTATGTTCCTTAAGGTAAGCTTTAGAATTTATTATTTTTTGAATAAATTTTTCGTAACATCCTAATTCGGTATTACCTTAGCGTATGCCGGGTCAGGGTCGTTACAGGAGTGTAACCCACCGTAAGGTGTCAATCTACATCTTCATCTTCACAAAATTTATTGAATTGATTAGAGGTATATTCTTTACCTCTATCACTTCTCAAAATTTTGATGAAATGACCACTTTGTTATTCAACAAAACTCTTCAACTTTTTAAAAATTGTGAACACCTCAGATTTTTGTCTCATAAAAAATACCCATGTCATTCTTGAATAATCATCAATGAAGATTGAAAGGCACTGTCAAGAGACTTCTCTGAACGCCATATCAATTTACGCTCAAATATTTTTTTAGTGAACTCATCAAATCTTGCAATGTCAAAGTGTCTAAATCTTTAGTTTCTTCAATAATCAACAAAATGGGATCAAATTTTTCCGACAAGAACCCTAAAACCTTCTTAATCAGTTTTTTATTTTCAATTTCTTCACCATAAATCTTCATTTGATTCACTAACTCAGTATATCTATCTGAAAATTCTTGTATTGTTTCATATTCTTTCATTCTCACATTTTCAAAATCTTTTCTAAGATCTTGAAGCTTAGAAGCTCTTACCTTTACACTTCCTTTGAACTCCTTTTGCAAGATTTCCCAAGCTTTCTTTGCTTTTGTTGCTTCAATAATTCTTGGGAATATATTGTTGGAAACTTCTTGCTGAATTTTGCTAAGAGTATTTGCATCCCTTTGCTTCTTCTCTTTTAAATTTATTTGCTCTTGTTTTGTCAAGGTTGATGTAGATGCAGGTTCAACAACTTTGATTTCTATTAAATCCCAAAGATCTAATGAAATAAAGAGTGTTTTCATCTTCATACACCAAAAATCATAATTTTCTCCATAAAAAATTGGAACATAAGATTGCTGGATCGTGGGGTTTGAAGAGATTGCGCTAGCCATCTTGTTTTTGGCTTTAAATCTTCACTTTCTTGACTTTCTGCAACCTAGCTCTGATACCAGAAAATGTTGGCTAAATTTTTAGCAAATATCACCAAGTTTAGCTTGATGACATCCCCAACTAAGCATCCAAACTGAGTAAATCAAAGAAGGAGATGTTGCAGCAACCAAAACAATACAGAATATAACAAAATTAGAGGTAAGAATAGAGTAAAAACAGAATTTTCGGAAAGCCTTAGTGCAAAATTTTTTTAGAATAATTTTTATACTCAAAATTAGGATTTTTCATCACAAATACACTTTGTATACTTCCCACAAAGAGACCTACATGTATCTCACATTCATTGGTAGGATGTAACCATATTAAAATGATAACAAAACACAATATACATAATATTTTTCTGGGTGAACAGTAGTCACGTGAACAATAACCCTAATTTTTCTGCATATTAACATCAACACAGGAGTTATCATGGCCTGTCAAAGTATTTGATATAATTGGTGTGGTTCTTCCCACCATAAGCCTTCAACCCAAATGATTGAAATGCGTCAACAATTATCTTAGCATTTTCCATGTAGTGGTCAATCACAGAGCTCAAAAACAATGTGGCAAAATGGAAGAAGTAATTTTCATTTGAAATTGAAATCACTGTTATCATTACGACGTTTTCAGAAACGTACTAGTTACTAGTTAAGGTAGTTGTCGAATGAGTATCTCTGTAATATTCAAGAAATGCATAATGGCCTAATGGGCAAGGAGAAATGAGCTACCTGGTAGACATTCGGAGAAAGGCAAACTAGCCTTCCAGCTTTAGCAATATTTGATACTCCATTGAAGCACGTGCGCACAATGCAGTTAAAATCTCTTATAATAGGGTATCTATTGGAGTACCGAAGCTCACTGTCCAGCCAAGGCGGACACTTATGAACCTGGAAAACTTGGAGAATGATGAAATTTTGATAGCAATCTATATCATATAAAGGCCGTGTTAGAAGTTAACCATCAGAAACGAAAGTAGTTATCATTGACACAAAATAATTCATTAGGGACAACCTATCTAGCTACAGGAATTTCATAGAGTGATCTCGGGCTTGCATCTATTATGTAAGCAGCATAAGCAGATTTGTTAAGGTCTGTCATGAAATTGAACTTGCTTTAACTTCCAAGAAACTGCATCATTCGATCAAGGAGAACAATCGGCTCCAAATCAATCAAGAACAGAGCTGCAAATAAAGCATGATCTGGAAAAGCAGAAGCAAGAACAGTTTACGTGGTCCAGCTTTGAAGCCCACATCCACGTGGAAGCAGACCAGATGTGGAGGATTTTATTTATCAAAGATGAAGTAAGGATTACAAGGTCTTCAGAGCTACCAAGATTACAATCCAACTCTTGCTGTACAAGTCAGTATCTCATCCGAAATAACCCCCACTCACCAGCCTTAATACCCTGTCCAAGTGTCTGATGAAATCAGCAAGTTCATAGCTACTTGTAACCAGCTTCCAGCTCAGCTTCTAACTGATTTTAACAACTCACCAATCACCTCATAACTACCTTAACTAATCCTGGAACCAATAGTGTCTTCGAGGCCTTTAGGTTTGTTTGAGTCCATTAACGCAACCGCCTCCTGCGCCCTGGAAAATTTTACTATACATTAAATCTGTATGGCCAAATTTTACTATACTCAACCCTGGTGGAAAATGTACCGAGGTGATTGAAGTGCATCACCAATTATCTCGGGATTTTCATTAATTTTAGTAGCTAATCACATTCTCGAAAGGGCATGAAACAAATTAATATAGCATTTATATACAAAGAAAAGGAAGAAATTATTAACCAATTACTACACTTTCTTCATTTTTCAACCACCAAAAAAATTATATTTCACAAAGTTTCTTCTTCTTTGTTTAAGTTTATTTTCTTTCGGGCACAAGATGCATAATTAATAATACTCCAAATGATTGATGAAAATAGAAAGACAAAAATCAAAGCAAAAAATCGTATAATATTACGAATCCCAGTACTACCCATAATTAATTAATTTAATTACAACTGAAACAAAAACCAGCTTTTGCAATCCCATTTTTCATCAACTTGTAGCTAGCTTTCGGCCGCAGTCAGCAGCGGACGAAACCTTAGCAGAATGATTCTTCTTGCACAACCAGAAGAAACATCCGCCTGGGATTTTCTTTTCACCATCAGCAATCATACCAGCTGTCCTACTCTTATCAACAGCTTGTACTTTCTGCTGCTGCTTCATTTTATCCGTGTACTGCGCTCTCATGACATAAGCTTCAACCAGAGTAGGTCCTGCTGTACCAACTCCAGCCATTGCCATAATTACCCGAGAAGTAAAAGCTTGGAATGAGGTTCAATGTGTGCAGATGGAATGTAGGAGCAAATTAAGCAGCAGAAAAAATCTGGATATGTGGAAGATGAGACTGCCAGGTTATGAAACCTTGAATTTATAGGCTCCTCCCGTGTGTGTGGGGGAATTTACCAGCGTCGGTGTTCCTTCTTTTGGCTGACTCGGTGATAAAGTTACTAATTAATTGGCAAGCGATAGCGATTATATATATATGATTAAAGCGGTTTTCGTTGAAGTCAGCATGTACATGTCAAAGTTTTGGGTTGCAAATTACGTATAAGACAAGATGTGGAATTTTTTGAGTCGCTTTCTGCACTGAACCTCTCACTTGCACTTGCTGGGAACATGAGGATAACGTTGAAGGACCACCCATTCTGTTGATCTTGGCGTGCATGCTATATCAATTCCTTCTAAGAAATTTCTTCTTACTCAAAGGAAGATGTGAGGACGTCATTCCAAGAGAGTGGATATATTCGGATCCTGATTTTCATAATCTACCGTTTTTTTTCTTATAGTAAAATAAATTGTGGAATAAATATAGTTGAATTTGAATATAATTTTAAAATTTCGTATAATTGCACCATAAGTATTGCATGCAGTGTATTATTGTATACAAATATAATTCATTAGTTTGTTTGCATTTTTTTGGGATTGAATTGTATCGAATAAATTAATGTGATGTACGATCTAATAATTATTTTATATTTACCTTGTACACATTTAAATATATTGATATTTGGGCACATGATCTGCAATTTATATAGATCATTTTGCTTTAAAGAATGTTGGAAAAAGAATACGCTACTGCATGCTTTAAAGGTCAGTTAATAACAGAAGAGAAGAATACGCTGCTCTTTTTTAGCCGGATATACCTTCACAAATTTTAGAAATAAAATTAAGATAGAACAATAAATAACTGATCAAGGTAAGAATTAACACAAATTCACCTTGACAAGACCCAAATGAAATTATATATGAATGAGTAGAGGATACTGTTGATTGAATGCATTCAGATGCAATTTCTTCCCTCTGACTGTTTACCAGCTGCAGCATAATCCGTGACTGCAGCATTTTTTGATTCTGCTGATCGATGCGTCTTCTTAACCTTTGATGAGATATTAGAACCACTAGAATTTTTCTCTTCTGATGAACCACTGCCTTAGATCTTGGCTCTGTCTTCCGCCCTTCCTAGTTTCATTTTCTCCTTGTGAATCTTTCTCAACCCATATGCATCAGCAATATAGAATCCAGGAATCGACATCGCCTGTCAAATTGTTTGAAGTAGCTGAAACTTTAATCAGTGTAAATGATGAACTTAACCTAGCCTAAGATTGATTTATATATAGGAGTTTGAGACTTGGGTAGTAAGCGCTATTCTTTCATTTATTTATTCTTTGCTTTCTTGGCGGCATAGGCATACTAGTATTACTTCAGACATGGCCAAAATCAAAGTTGGTTGGAATCTTATGCTATCTTTGTGACCAAGGTATAGCTATTTAGTATTTCCCTGATGCAGTGGAAATTATTTTGACAGAATTAAGCTACAGAAAAGATCTTACAATAGAAGTGTTTGGTTAACTAGAAACTTACTAGAAAATTTTCAGAGAGAGAGACGATGAACCTTGGCTTTTTATTAGTCTTCTTATAGAGTACAAAAATGATTAGTCTACTTATAGTTCCACATAAAACTCCTAGAACTTTCTGGATTCACTTAGAAAATATAATTCATTTTATTAATTCTTTCAACTCAGAATTCCAACTCAACAATCAATACTTGACGAGTCAGCAACAGAAGAGATTCAGCATATCATTTCAACTACCTGTAGAGTTACTTACACAGGTTTATCTTTATGATGGAGGGTTTTAGACCCTTGTGCAATTTCAGGGCAGGCAATGAATTTGTCAACGGTTTGATGGAGAGTTTTTCTGTAAAATAGGTAGTATCATTGTCACAAGATGATTCATTAGCTAGCTATAGGTACAAACCTCTCTGGCTTAATTGATAATTTTTTTTTCTTCCTTTTACAATTTTATATATTTATTTATTAATTTTGTACAGAAAAATAAGAAACACAATTGATAATCCCCTATTAATAAATTGAGGATAATAAAGAACCAAAGTTAAAAGCAAATTTTTGAATTTTAAAAAAAATTCTAACCAATATATAGGGCTGGGCAAAGAAATCCAACCAAACCCAACTAATTCGAACCAATTGAATTATTTGGTTTGATTCGATTCTATAGATAAATTCAATTTTAATCAATTCTATAGATAATTGTAAAATTTTATCGAGATCTTTATATTTTATACAAATTATATATAAATAAAAAAATTATATTTATTTACATAAATTTACATAAATGTAGGGGGTTTGATTATAAATTTTAAAAAATTATTTTTTTATAATTTTTAGATAGATTAAGAGTTTGTATGAAAATATCCAAAAACATTGTTGAAACCGAGTCTCAAAAGAAAGTTGGATTAAGAAATCGAACTTAAGACTGAACCGAACCAAATCCGTACTACCTATATCAATTACAAAAGAAAAACAGTATAATTAAAACAGCTAAATTGATTAAGTGTGAAAAAAAAATAATTATTAAAATATATATAATATAATAATAATTTGAAGTAGTGGGTGGTGGCTTAACATATATATAGTTGTATGTTTTCATTTTGAAATGGTAAATTAAGAGGAAACAGAATAAAAGCAAAATAAGGTTGAGAAAAAGAGAAAGAAAATGAAACCAAGAAGAAAAAGGAAAGGAAAAGAGAAAAAAAAAATAGGTAGAATTAATTCGCAAGAAACGGAAAAGAATACGAAAAAAATATATTAAAAAGTTGAATTGATATCCAAAAACCCAATAGGTAATGCAGTTATGAAATTGGAGCAGTTTTATTACTATATTTGTGTTACGTATTACGTTTTGAATTAGCTTCAATAGTAAATTGTTGAATCGTATATTTTCATAGAGCAGTGCAGTAGTAAGGAACTTAGAGAACTCCAAATTTTACAGAGATTGAGTTATTGAGCTGTAAGTATATATTTTAAAAAAAAATTATATAATTATAATATGTTTAAATATTAAATATATTGTGATTGATCTGTTTATTAATATGTTAGATTGTATTGCATATAAAGTGACATTTAAATTATATGTGATGTGTAATGATTGTGTGAAAGTGATTATTTTTTATTTGAATATTGTTTATATTTGTTTAAAGTATCCTACAAGTACTCATCCCCTAATATTATATAGTAAGATCCTTGAGATCCATGAAAATATATATATATATACAATATGAGTGAATAGTAATCTCTTCTTCGAGTGATAATATAAGGCCATCGTGTTGAGTATGACTTTCTCGCTGAGGCAATAGAAATTTCGCCAAGCATAATATTCCCTCGGGTACTAGTTAGGTGTAATATGAATTGTTTTTGACGATATGCAATCTTACTATACAACTGATGTTCAATTTATGTATATTTTAAAGATACTTTACCATAATGCATAAAAATATCTTTTCTTTAAAATTATGTCCACTCATAGAATACGATTTCGTGCAAAGTACAATTTTAGTATATGAAGTTGAGACCATTTTACGTATGCTACATAAATATTTTGATCATATTATGTATATATGCAATTATATATATGCATGTGATGAGACATAAAATCTCAATGTATGTTATTGATAGAGGTTTGAGACTAGATTTTTTATCCATAATTTCATTATATGATGTTTATGTGAAATGTCAGATAATATGTATAAGTATTTAACAAAATTTGTCTTGAACTCTTAGAAGGAGTCGAGGCGGATCATGTCGATAATGTAAGAACCTCAAACTAGCTTTTGCAATGATCTCGTCTTTCATCAACTTGTAGCTTTTGATTGCAGTCAGCGGCAAACGAAACCTTAGCAAAATGAGTTATTGTATTTTTATATAAGGTACTTTAAAATGTTAGTACTCCACATTGACTAGTTATAAAAGTCTTAAAACTGTTTATATATAGAAATAATTATGGAGCAAGTTAACAATCAAATATATGGGCTTCCCTTGTGCACAAAATAAGGTGGCTCAAACCCAATTATGGGGACTCGGTCCAGAAAGTGTTTGATACGTATCGTCGTACTCAAAGAGACCCCCTGATGGTTTTAAACTTTTATTTTTTGGGCCTTATTTAATTTAATTCCAATTTATGCAATATAGGGTTTGTTTTCTCTTCATTTTTCATTATTGGCTTCAGACTCAAAATTCAAGATTAAGAATCTGACGAATTATTTTCTAATAATTGATCAGATTATCATATTTCCCTATTTCAATTAAATGCGAAATCTACAAATATCCTTTTCATAAGTGTAGAATTTTTTTGTTGTAACCCCCTCCTTTTTTCAAGGAATTGACTAGTCGTCCAGAAATAAATAAGAGTTGGGAGATAGGATTTGATAAAAGAAAGTTGCAGAGCTTCTGGTGGAGATAGGGTAGCGTTTTTAATTTCTTAGAATATTAGAGAATTCTTAGAATTTGGTAAAGATGATTTTGAGTATTTTAAATTTTGGTAAAAAATTTAAAGAAGAATTATTTGTTTCAATATCAGAGTCCGGTTTTAGATAACTGAAACTTCGAAATTCTTTAAAGGTTTGGCTCTAATACCTTGAAGAAGTAATGTTTTTATTTCTTTCTCAAATTGAACTGTGTACAAAGAATCTTTAAATAAACTTATAAAAGCAAGCATAATAATTACACAAAATAAACAAATATAAAACATAATGATTCCACAAAAAGTAAACAAATAGAAGACATAATGATTTTAATAAGCTTTCGGCTACTTTCGGCTTGGCCACTTTTGGCTACTTTATGATATCCAACACAACTTACATTGCTTCAACATTTAATGCCTATATTGTCAGAAATAATTATCTACGATGAAAACTATCACTCAATACATAGAATCATTCATGTCAGATCATCAAGAATAAATCAACATAAAAGCGAAAGCGTACCTTAATCCATAGTCTGAAGTTACTCTCTAGAATCTTGCGGTTGGCCTTCCAGATTAACACGTTCTACTTGAGAACCCTTTGTTTCTCTCTAAGTATTTTCTGATGATGGGATATCAGGAAAATAACATTACGTGTAATTTGGGGACCATGACCACTTTATATATAAAATAACTTTCCTATTATCATAAGGTATTTCTATTTTAACCGATCATAAAAATAGAAATTACTCTTTAGTCTCTACACATTAAAGGCCCACATTCTATTAGACACATTAAAGCTCAATTACCAAAAAACTCTTTAGTGAATCACTTTTAATTAGGGCTCGACTTTATTTGACAGTCCACAAAACATAATTATTCACATATAAGCCCAATGTTGGATTAAGGATCCAACATATATCCCCTAAGCAAAAAAGATTAGCAAACTTCAATCTTCTTGATTACCAAGATTAAGAACAGATAACAAGCTTTCAAACAAAATACTCTCACTTCTCAACTTCTCAACAAAATATTCTCAACCCTAAGAAATCGAATTTACTCGGGCTCGAATTTTTTCACCATCCCTACTTGAAGTAGAGGTGGGCAAGTTCGAATTCAATTCGAATGTTAGGAAAATCGAATCTAAAATGAGTTCATTCTACTTTGGTAATAATTTTCCTTTATCCCTAGTAAATTATTGTATACTTGAAATATATGTTTTCCTCTTGGTTTTCCTATTTTTCATCTACCGAGACAAAACTAAACAACATTACGTGTATCTAATATTTATATAGCCAGCTTCGTAGAGCATCTCTCTTCCTTGAATTAGGATTTCTATTTTAACTATTCTTAAATTTATTATTGAGTTTGACAAAATAAGTTGATCTAGCTTTTCTTAAAAAAAAATGATATTATATTAAGTTTCATTATGATTTGTATGTTAACTATTCTTACTCTTTTTACTATGTTGCTGCAATTTATCTTTAATTTAAATAAAAGTATAGAGGCTCAAGTTTAATTTGATTTTTAATATAACTGAATCAAAATAAATTTGATTTACTTTAGTTTAAAATAAAAATAACCTAGTTATTAGGTTTAGGGCATGAGTTCAAATCCTACCAGTTATAGTTGGTAGGATTTCTCATTTTATGTGAGAATTTTGCGACAATTTTGGACAGACCCTCAGGACAGAGGGTAGATTCTTGAATGCTAAGTGTGTTATAAAAATAAAAATAAACTTCACTCTTTCGTAAATAAAATTAAAACCGATCCAAAATTAGTAGGTTCGGTTCACTTCAGATCAATGTCAATTTGGTTTAATTTCAATTGTATTTGGTTTCACTAAATTTGAAATATAATCACTTTTTTTTTTAGTAGTAATAGCTGCAAGTAATAATTTATATATCTCATTCAAATATAATACTTTCTAATGTTATTTAATATATATATATAACAATCACAAAAAATTCATTTCTCGGATAAAAGATTATCGAAATTGCTGGCACTTTGATGCCTTTGAAAATGAATTACTACATGTAAAGATTTTAAATCACATTAATTTGTTCAACTGTACAGAAAAATCCAAAAAAAATGCAAACAAACAAATGAATAATCACCCACTTAATACTATAAAATATTTATACACAATACATTTGTGATACACATGAAAGATATCTTACGGGTCCACAGTTCTTTTTTCATATCTTTTTTATTTAATATTTTATTTTGTAGGGATTATGGAGAAATGTTTAGATAATACTCCCTAATTGTTAAATATTTAGTCATGGACCATGGCGAAGTATTGATTTCCAATTACAAATTAAACCTTATTTATTCCACCTAAAAATAAGGAATTCAACCCACTTTCTCGAGTGATATCCTCACATGGTTTTTTACTATCGATCAAGAAATTTCAACGTTGGAATCGAAAGCATGCAGGGCCAAAAGATCAACAAAATGGGCTACTCCTCAATGTTCATCATCATGTTCCAAGCAAGTGCAATGGGACGGATGGGTGAAAGTGCCTAAAGCAACTAAAAAATTCCATATCTTGTCTATGACACGTAAAAGCTGAGTTCAATTAAAACACCTTCAATTATATATACTTTACATCTCGCTATCACCTACCAAGTAATTAATATGCTAGTCCCCAAGGCCAGCTAAAAACAGGAATACAGCCATTGGTAGATTCCCACACGCCCACGGCAGAACAGAAGCCTATAAATTCAAGCTTTCATGACCTGCTAATTAACCTCATCTTCAACACATCCAAATTTCTTGGGCAGCTTAATTGGCTCCTACATTCCATCTGCATACATAGAACTTGTGCATAGCCATTACTTCTCGAGTAATTATGGCAATGGCTGGACTTGGTACAGCAGGGCCTACTCTAGTTGAAGCTTATGTCATGAGAAGGCAGTACACGGATAAAATGAAGAAACAGCAGAAACTACAAGTTACTGATAAGAATACTGCTGCTATGGTTGCTGATGATGGAAAGAAAATCCCAGGCGGATGTTTCTTCTGGCTGTCCAAGAAGACTAATTCTGCTAAGGTTTCGTCTGCTGCTGATTGCGATCGAAAACTACATGTTGATGAAAAATGGGATTGAAAATGTTAGTTTGTGTTTAAGCTTGTAATTAATTATGGGTAATTCTGGGACTGGTTACATATGTCAGGATTTTGTAAGTTCAATGTTTGCTTTGATTTTTTGTTCTTTATTTTCCTCAATTATTGATTGAGGATTATTAATTACCTTTATCAATTTTCTGTACAAAATTAAATAAATGAATACAGTTTATAAGAAGGAAGAAAAACCTTTGCATCAAATTTATATAATTTGTTTTGTTAGTTGAAAAATAAGAAAGAGTAGCCGTTGGTAGTTATAACTTCTCTTTATATGTAATTGCCCAGATAATTGTTGATGCATTTCAATCCAGTGGATACATGTTCCTCTAGAGTTGAGTTATTGGGGTGTTTTTTTTTTTCTGAAATTCTTGAGAAAACAAAGATATACACTATAATTATATACTAACTATTCCAGATAATGGATTTGGTGGTATTTGGCCATGGAAACCGTATATTAAAAGGTTACAGGGCAGGGGGCCGTTGTGCTAATGGACTCAAACACACACCTAATTAAAGACCTTGAAGACATAAGTGCTTCCAGGATTAGTTAAGTTAGCTACGAGATGAATGCTTAGTTGGTAAATTCAGTTAGAAGCTGAGCTGGCAGCCGGTTACAAGTTAGGAACTTACTAACGTCACCACACACTTGAACAGGGTATTTCAGCTGGTGCGTGAGGGTTATTTTGGGTGAGATACTGACTTGTACAAAGAAATTTAGCTTGTAATCTTCGTATCTCTAAAGACTCGTGATTCTCATTTCATCTATGATCAATAAAATCTTCAACAGCTGGTGTACTTGCCCGTGGATGTAGGCTTCAAATGCCAAACCACGTAAACTGTTCTTGATCTCTGCTTTCCCAGATTACGCTTTATCCGCGCTCTGTTCTCGATTGATTTGGATACGATTGTTCTCCTTGATCGATTGATCTAGTTACTTGGAGGTTAAAGCAAGTTCAATTTCATTACAGACCTTAACAAATCTGCTTATCCCTGCTTATATAACAGATGCAAGCCCAAGATCAATCTGTGAAATTCCTGTAGCCATAGAGGTTTGTACCTAATAAATCATTTTGTGTCAATTATAACGATTTTACTTGTTCGTTCTGATTGTTCACTTATAATATGGCCTTTATATATGATATAGGTTGCCGTAGAAATCTCATCATTCTCCGAGTTTGCTGGTCCGCCTTGGCTAGACAGTGGTCCCTGAAGAGCTTGGGTACTCCAATGGATACCCTGTTATAAAATACGTTAACAGCATTGTTGTGCACGTGCTTCAATGGAGCACCAAAATATTGCTCAAGCTGGAAGGCCAAGTTTGCCTTTCCCCGAATGTCTACCAGGTAGCTCATTTCTTTTCCTATCATGCATCTTCTTGAATATTACGGAGATACTCACTCGACAATTATCTTGACTATTAACCGGTACCTTTCAGAAAAGGTCACGATAACAGTGATTTCAATTTCAAATGACAATTACTTCTTCCCTTGTGCCACATTGTTCCATGCCTTGAGCTCTGTGATTCACAACTACATGGAAAATGCTAAGATAATTGTTGACGCGCTTCAGTTACATGGGTTGAAGGCTTGTCGACGGAAGAATGCTCCTTACGTATGGATACATTTTCCGGGGTCTAAGTTCTTAGGACTTGATTGCTGAATTCTTGATAAAACACTCATACTAACTATTCCAGGTAGCGGATCTGGTCCTGGCGGAGAAGAATAATCAGAGTTAGTGCCTCTGGACGTAGACAATGTATATTAGAAGCCTCCAATAGGCTTAAAAGTATTTTCCAGATGAGTAATACCTTGGTTACCAAGGTAGCATAATTTTCCAACCAAAGTGGACCATTCCAAATGTCCCCACTTTGATTTTGTTCATGTTTGAAGAATAATAGTAAAAATTATTAGATGTGATGTCGAATTGTCTATAATTTCTCTTATTAAAATTTGGCAAAAAAGACCAAAAAAAAAATCAATAAATAGAATATATCAAGAATTATCATTTCCTTAACAGAATAACTAGTAAAAAAAAACCTTCTATTATTATTATTATTATTATTATTATTATTATTATGCTTTTTAAGAATTTTTTTTAAAAATCTATTTTCAATTAAACTGAGATGATTAAAGATATGAACATTTAAATGAATCATTTATAAGTAATTTATTATTACCATTACTTTTTTACTTGTATGGAGAAACAACAGGCGAAATAGTATAGCTATCTTTGAACATAATACTTTATAATATTCTTTAAAAAATATATATGTAACAATCACCTAAATTCTTATCTTGAATAAACGATCACAACAATTGCAAAAGAAGATTATCCATCACATTAATTTATTCAATACAAAACAATCCAAAAGAAGGCAACAGAAGACATAAATAATATTATCTGATATTATATATTCTATTTATAGACAATACAATGTAAGTGTTATACGAAAGGTATCTTATGATCATTTTGGTTTAATATTTTCATTTTGTCGCGATTATTGAGATTAGGTTTTCAAATGTTTAGTTATGACATGCAATATAGATCTCTAAACTGATACTAAACCGTATTTATTCCACATAATAATTCAATGCTCCCAGCGAGTGAAATGCAAGTGACGGGTGCAGTTCAGAAAGCGACTCAAAATTCCAGATCTTGTCTTAGGTACTTTGCAGCCCAAAAACTATGACACGTGTAAGCTAAGTTCAATTAAGTCACCTTTAATTACATATAATTACGTCTGACTATCGCCTACCAATAAAAAATTAATAACCATAAGTTAGCACCATGCCGGCCAAAAGTAGCAACACTACCACTGGTAAATTCCCACACGCCCCTTCTGCAGAAGCCTATAAATTGAAGTTTTCATGACCTGCTGACTAACCTCATCTTCAATACATCCAAATTTCTTGGGCAGCTTAATTGGCTCCTGCATCCCATCTGCGTACATAGAACCTTGCTCCAAGCTATTACTTTTCCAGTAATTATGGCCAATGGCTGGACTTGGTACAGCAGGACCTACTCTAGTTGAAGCTTATGTCATGAGAGCGCAGTACAAGGAAAAAATGAAGAAACAGCAGAAACTACAGGCTACTGATAATACTGCTGATATGGTTGCTGATGAGGGAAAGAAAATCCCTGGCAGATGTTTCTTCTGGGTGTCCAAGAAGACTCATTCTGCTACGGTTTTGTCCGCTGCTGACTGCGATCGAAAGCTACATGTTTGATGAAAATTAATTGGGACTGCAAAATCTAGTTTGTGGTCCCAAATGGATTTCAGTACGTTGTAATATATATATGGGCAGTACGTCTGGGATTCGTCGTGTTAGGATTTTTTTTTTCTTTGATTATAAATTATCTATGTTGTATGTAGTCAGAAAAGAAAATAAAATTAAGAAAGGAAGCAGGAACTATGTGCAATATAATTTTATTTTTCAGCTGAAAATTGAAGAAAAAGTAGCAGTGGTATTTCTTCTTTTGTCTTTATATATGATTTGATTGCCGTATTTGTCTCGGGCCCTTTGAAGACTGTGATTGGCTACTAATCAAATTTAAGGAAAATGCCAGGATAGTTGTTGATGCATTTCAATCACTTGATTCGGTACATTTTCCCGCAGGGTCGAATTATTGGAATGATTTTGCTGAAATTCTTGAAACACGTGTATATACTAACTATTGCGGATGGCAGAGTTGGTTGCATTTGGCAATATGGAAGAAAACTATATATCCATAACTATTGTGTTATTTTATTTCGTTAATTTTTTTTACTCAGAAAGAAAAACTGAAAGCATCCAGAATTCCAATTCAACACAGAATATGGTAAAAAGTATTATTATAATGAACCTAAATACCTCACCAAAATTTTCATTTTTCTCCGTAAAAAGAAAATGCCTATAATTTAGACATGCGGCCATCCGCTAAATGAGTACTTGCATACTTGATTGCCAAGTTAACTTAACATATTCCAACCAAAATGGACCACTTTCACTATCTGTCCCCTTCAATTTTGTCCATTTATAAAATATTTCCGATGTCATCATCAATCTTTCAATAAATATAATTAAGGAACAGTTTTATCACTAGAAAAAATCAAATGAATGCCTTGCTCCATAAGTTAAGCAAATCAAAGTTAACTATAATTGGTTCAGATAATTGAGACATATATCTATCTCAAAACATTAGTCAATGGCAAATCCTGGAATCTATCTTGCAGAGTTTCAAACCCCCCACCAATGAAAGAATTATATTAGTCATATCATAATGTCTCATCATCCCAAGTAATTAATTAATTAATGCTGCAAGATCTTGATTTATAGTTAGTTTTTTCTATATCTTAATCCGAAGATCCAGATCCTTGTGGAAATGTTTGACGAGATAAATTCTTTATTCTTGCCGTTTTCATGTGACCAGTGGATGATTAACAGTACTTATTATCTATTCACGAAGGAGATCTAGTAGTTTGAATGCGTAAATATCCATTGTAGGCAATGTACATCAACACTCTATTTGGGTTATATAAAGAGCGAACATATATATGAACTGGTCTATGAAGTTAACTCGGAAGCATCCTGGAAGCTTTTAATATACATTATCTATGCCAAATGCAATAACTTTCTTACTAGGACCAAATCCGCTATCTGGAATAGTTAGTATGGGTATGTTTCCTCAAAACTTTCGGTGTGAAGAACTCAAATGAATATAACAATACGTAAGCATTCTTGCTGCCATAAAACTTTAAGCGCACTAGCAATTTAGTAGTCAATCAAAAATAATTTCAACTAACAAGAAATTCACACAAAAGTATATAAACTTTATTTCTGTTTTTCTTTTACAGTACAAAACAAAAGAGATACATAATTAATCTAATCCTGTGAATAAATGAGGAAAATTAATAAAGGACATAAAACAAAGCAAAAATCCTAACAGATGAATCCACCCAAACTAGATTTTGCAATCCCATTTTTCATCAACTTGTAGCCAGATTTCGATCACATTCTGCAGAAGAAACCTTAGCAGAATGACTCTTCTTTGACGCCCAGAAGACACATCCGCTCGGGGTTTCATTACTTTCATCATCAGCAACCACATCAGACGTAATCTGATCAGCAGCTTGTCGTTTCTTCATTTTTTCCTTGTACATCGCTCTCATGGTGTAAGCTTCTGCTAGACTAACTCCTGCTGCACCGATTCCAGCCATATACAACCCGAGAAGATCTTTGAACAAATTCTAAGGTATGGAGAACGTAGAAGCAAAGTGGTGGAAGAAACTGAGATGCTTTGAAGAATACTGAAGTTAGAAGGCAATTGAGAGCTTGAATTTATAGACCTTGTTAACGCGTGAGAACATAAAATTCAACAAAGTGCGGACAGACGCAAAGTGTTCTATTTAGATTGACTAGGTGGCTATGTTATTCGTTGGTAGGCTCCTTTTTATTCTTGAATTTTCTCGTGTGGTGGAGAAAAATATAACTATATAGAAGTGTTGACTTCAACGATCAATTATGTGTCAAAAGTAAGATGGTAATCTGTGTAACGATGTCGTATTCACATGTTATTCAGGTGAGCCCATTAATTAATGTTTTGAGTTGCTTAATATGCTCTCATTCATGCCTGTAACACGTACTTTAATTGAACATCACCCATTTTTTCTATTGAAATTGGAAGATCACATTATCATCGTGAACTGCTCACAGCACTTTGTGGACCTATATGTCATGATGAAGGAGGTTAGGGAGCTTTGACGTATGAATATGGAATTATAGACAAGAATATATATCATGATATTTTGATATTTATTTATTTTTTAAAAATATGCATTCTGAAAGATACTGTGTCTCATGACTTTCTTCCATATTTATTTATTCACTTTCTCCTTATGGACTTTTCTTAACACATGTGATCACTCTGAAAGATAGATTCCCGGGGTGGCATGTAGAAAGCTTTTAGAATCTAAACTTTTTAAATTGTAACTTTGATTTGCTTGAATGGGTGCTGATTTATAGGAATTTGAACTTGGGGAGCAAGCAATTAATTCATTAGACTTGTAGTAGTGACAAACTGCTTCTTAATTGCTATTTATTGAAAGATTGATGGCAATTACATTATGGACAAATTGGAAGTGGGAAAGACATTCAGATGGTCCATTTTGGTTAGAACATATGTTATGCTAGCGTGGGGATCAAACATACATTCCCATTACTCGTATGATATACGGCTGCAGTATGGATTCGGTTATCTGCAACCGTAATAAAGAGAAGAACATAGAATTTTCCAAGTTTTTTTTTTCTTTTTTTAATTACCGAATTTATTTTTATTTATTTACTTTTAATTTCAACAGAAAGTTAAGAAACACAATTAATAATCCTCGATCAATAATTGAGGTAAGTAAAGAGCAAAAAATCGAAAAAGATCGTAGGATATATATATATATATATAACAAATCCCCAGAACGACCCATATTAATTACAACTGGAACACAAATTAGCTTCTTTGCAATCCCATTTTCCATCAACTTGTAGCTTTTCATCAGTCATTGGCGGACGAAATCTTAGCAGAATAAGTCTTCTTGGACACCCAGAAGAAACATCCGCTTGGGATTTTCTTTTCAACATCAACAACCACACCAGCTTCAGTACTCTGATCAGCAGCTTGTAGTTTCCGCTGTTTCTTTTTGCTTTGTAATGCGCTCTCATTGCATAAGCTTCAACTAGACAAGGTCCTGCTGCACCAACTCCAGCCATTGCCATAATTACCCGATCGAGAAGTAATAGCTCGCTTGGAACAAACAGGATTCAGTGTATGCAGATGCAATGTGTAGGTAGAAAAGCTTCCGAAGAAATTTGGATGAGTTGAAGAATGAGGTTAGCAGGTCACGAGAGCTTGAATTTATAGGCTTCTGCCGTGCTGATGCGTGAATTAATTTACCAGTGACGGTGTTCCTTCTTTTGGCTGGCTCTGTGCCTAAGTTATTAAATAATTGGTTGGGGATAGCGAGATGTAATTGTATTAATTTACTTATAATTAAATGTGTTTTAATTGAGGTTAATTAGCATATACCAATTAATTAAAGTAAGACAAGATGTGGAATTTTTGGGTTGATTTCGGCACTGCATCCATTCCGTGCTCTTGCACTTGCTGGAAACATCATGATGAACTTTGAAGAACACTCATTTCAATTCCGACGTTAAAATTTCTTGATTTGTAGTCAAGATATTAATTAGAAATCTATATTTCACCGGGACTAAATATTTAACAAGCTGGGATTATTAACTAAACATTTCTTGATATGATAATCCTGACAAAATGAAAATATTGTAAATTATATATATATACACACGCACACGAAAATAATTAATGAGTTCATTATTCTCAAGTTGTGGACTTACAAGATAAGATCTATTTCGTGTACATCACAAATATTGTGTAAAAATATTATATAGTATTCAAGAGGGATATTATTCATTTGTTTGTTTGTATTCTTTTTGGATTGTGTTGTATTATTGAATAAATTAATGCGATATAAAATCTTTGTATGCAGTAATTCACACTCAAAGGCATCAAAGTGCCGGCAATTTGGATAATCTTTTATCCAAGAGATGAATCTTAGATGATTGTTATATATAATACTTTTTAAATCATATTAGAAAATAGGAGTATTATGTTTAAAGATATCTATATTTAATTTTTTTAATTTGTTTGTTGTCACCCATACAAGTAATTAACAATCAATAACTAAATAGTAAGTTCGTTATTGGATATAGATTCAAAAATTTTTGTTCTAAAATAAGATAAGATAGAGACCTCACAAAATAAAATTCCTTTATTGTTGAATTTACTTTTGTCCTTTAACTAATTTTAATTGGAAAATATTATTGACAGTATACGTACACAAAAGGTGTGTGGACATCACATCTAAGAATTCTTGCATACTTACCTAGCACGCTTTTATACAAGAGAAGAAGACAAAGGTCATTGGCCCGGATATATATGAAATTCACCTTGAGAAATTGGAATAGTTAAGATTGAGACTACTGTTTTAGAGAAAAGTCGATAAAACTGATAACCTGAACAACAACCGCGGTGAATCTACCTAGCTAGTTCTTAGATAAACGAAGGAAGACACAGAGGCTTAGACAAGACATCAACAATCTGCTCACTTATGCTGGTAACATGACCATACAAAGCCTTGTTCAATCGACCAACAAACCCTTCAGGCTGATGCATGTAAACAATTTCAATTAATCCACCATTAACAAAAGTATTATTAATTAGTATCTATTTACCGAATGGACCAACCCTTCATCACTGCTATGCTAGCTGACAGTAACTTTCACTGTTGCTGCTTTTATCACACGGCTGAAAGTTTCAAAGACACCAATGCAGGAGTTTGATGAAATCCCTTGGCAACAAACTTTGTCTTGGAAATTCAAATGAACTTTCAGTTCTATTTATATTGAACTCTAAAAAGGTATCGAAATTTACATAATTTTATATAAATACAAAGAGAGAGAAAACATGAATAATTTACACCTGCTAAATTAACTACACAACTTCTTCGATGCTATCCCGGACATATCCATGCCTTGAACAGACCCAACGAGATAATTAATAATTGTATGTTACATAATACAACCGATACGCAAATTCATCCTGATTATCCTTTATTATCACATCTTGCTTCTTTTCCGGCATCGTTTGCTGATAAATCGCGCCGTGGATGTATCTTCTTAACCATCCATAAGAAACAGCCACCAGAATTTTTCTCTTCTAGATCAATATTCTTGGCTCTTTCTTCTTCCATCCTCTTCATCTTCTCCTTGTGGATTTTTCTTTGCACATATGCCTCTGCAAGATAAATTCCAGGAGTTGCCATTGACTATAAATGTTTTGAGATATATATCTAAACTATTCTATTTATAACTTTGATTTGCTTAACTGGGTTGATTTATAGGAATTTGAACTTGAGAAGCAAGCAATTCATTAGATTTTTACTAGTGATAAATCTGTTTCTTAATTTATATTCGTGGAAAGATTGAAATATTTAAGAAATGGACAAAATGGAAGTGGGGACAGAGATTCAGAGTGGTCCATTTTGGTTGGAATATTGTAATGGTACCTTGGTGGTCAAGTATACATTGGCATTTCTAATAGGACAGCTGGCTTTACGGTTTCAATTATATGCTTTTCTTTAATGGGAAAATTGGAAATTTGTTGTGAGGTGATATTCAAACAGATGATAACACTGTTTATCACCATCTGCCTTGACTGTAGACTGTGTTGGAATTCTGGATACTTTCAATAAACAATAGATAAAATAAATGATTTTATGGAATTTTCTTCTCTTGCAGAGAGAGTTAAGAAGTGAGAGATAGTAAATCATTAAAAGCTTGTAATCTGCTCTTAAACATTGGTGATTAATAAGATTTGTCAAGGTTTTGTGGTGTGTTTGAGTTCACTACACATAGACTCCAGCCCTGCAAGATTAGTTCTGTATGGGAAAATGCAACCAAGTCAACTATCTGGAAAATATATATGTATATTTTCTGAAGAATTACAGCACAATTATCTGTTCTTCAATTTTTGTAGCCAATCACGGTATTCAACCTAGAAAAATATGCCAATCATATATAAAGGAAAGGAGGAACTATCAACAGCTATTCTTTCTTCCCCTTCAACAAAAAAGAAAAATTATATTTCAAGAAAAGTTTTTTCTTCCTTCTTATAACTGTAATTATTGTTTTCTTTTGTACAGAAAATTAAGAAACATAATTAATGATCCTCAATCAATAATTGATAAGAAAAATGGAAGGAAACATTTTAGTTAAGAAAGAAAATCCTAACATATTTAAGGAATCCCAGAACTGCCCATATTGATTACAACTGAAACACGGAAGTAGCTTTTGATATCCCCTTTTTCATCAACTTGTAGCTTTCCATCGCAATCAAGTTCTGTGGGAGACGAAACCTTAGCAGAACGGTTCTTCTTGGACACCCAGAAGAAACATCCACCAGGGATTTTCTTTCCATAATCAGCAACCATACCATCAGTACTCTTATCAGCAGCTTGTAGTTTCTGCTGTTTCTTCACTTTTTCCTTGTACTGCGCTCTCACGACATAAGCTTTAACTAGAGTAGGACCTGCTGTACCAAATCCAGCCATTGCCATAATTACCCGAGAAATATTATTAGCTTGGAACAAGGTTCAACGTATAAAGATGGAACGTAGGAGCCAATTAAGCTTCCAAAGAAATCTGGATACGTTGAAGATGAGTTACCAGGTCATGAAAGCTTGAACTTATAGTGTTTTAGTTGACCTTTTAGCTTATACATGTCATAGTTTTAAGACAAGATCTGGAATTCTTGAGTCGTTCTCTGGGTGGGTGCAACGCTTGCACATGCTGGTAACATGATGAACATTATATTATTTCGAATAAATACAGGTTCGAATTTAGAAATCTATATTTCACCATAACTAAACATTTAAAAAAGTAGTGCCAATCATGCCGACAAAACGAAAATATTAAGAAAAGAAATTATATGAAATCATTCTTAAGTTGGTGGAGTTACAAGATACCTTTCTTATATCATTTACATTGTGTTTGTATATAAATATTATATAATCTCGTACTAAGTAGTATTATTTGTTTGTTTGCTTGTTTGCTTCCATTCTTTTGATTGGTTTGTAATGAATAAATTAATTAATGCAATGTACAACCTTATCATTCGTGTGTAGTAGTAATTGTTGACTTTCAAAGGCTTCTATCAAGATGACAAATTAAAATTGCCAAAAGAATTTTTCCTTTTTAATTACATCACTCTCTTCTATGTTGATAGAACCTTATTCATATGTCGTCAAGAAAATCTACTAGCCTGGATGCATAAAAATCCGAGGGGGAGTAATACATAACATCATTTGGCTCATAAAATTAGTGAATTGTATAAACTCTTCTATGAAAATTTTAAGCTTTAATATGCATTCTCCATATACAAATGCACTAACCCTGTTTTCTCAAGAATTTGATCAACCAAAGAAACATCCCAAGATCAGTTCAACAGTACGAAAAAGGTAGCCATATACAGAAGGAGCATTCTTGCCTCCAGGAACCCAGCAATTGAAAAGCATCAAGGATTACACCTTTGGCATTTTCCTTTCGGTAGTCAATCACAGTTCTGGAGGCCCGAAACAAATTTGGCAATTACAAAGGAAAAGGAAGAACTCCCATTATATATAGAAGAAAACTGCTACTCCTTCTTCCTTTTCATAAGTGTGTCTCTGTGTGTGTGTATATATATATATATATTCTTTTTTACAGAAAAAACACATAATTGATAATCCTCGCACAATAGTGGAGAATTAAGGACAAAAAACGAAATTAAGCAAACATTTTGCAACAAAAATCCTAACAGAAGTACCCATATTGCAACTGAAACACAACCTGGCACCACAAACTAGCTTTTTCAATCTCACTTTTCATCAACTAGCTTTCGATCGCAATCAATGGCTGACGAAACTTTGGCAGAATGAGTCTTCTTGGACACCCAGAAGAAACATCCGCCTGGGATTTTCTTTTCATCATCATCAACCATACCAGTAGCGGCTTGTTGTTTCTCCAGTTTCTTCATCTTTTCCCTATACAGCGATCTCATGGCATAAGCTTCTGCTAGGCTAGCCGTTGCCATGATTACCCGAGAATTAACAGATATATACTTGAGCTATTAGGCCTGGAGCGAGGTTCCAAATGCATGCAAATCCAGAGACTGTAGGAGCTAGCAAATTAAGCTGCCGAAGAAATTAATTTGGATACGCTGAAAGATGAAGTTTGCAGGTCATGAAACCTTAAATTTATAGACTTCTGCCTGTGTACAAACAGACCCACGTCGTTCCTTTTTGGCTGCCTTGGCAGCCACGTTATTAATTGGTAGGCTTTGCTGTTTTTCCTCTAATATTCTTGCTTGTGTGGTAGAGACCCAACAATGCAAGTGACATTAAAGGTTTTCGGACGTCAGCATATACGTGTTAAAGTTTTTGGGTTGGCCAATTACATAAGCAAAGACGTGGAAGTTGACTTTAGCGTATCTATTCAGATGTGGAAATTTCTTGAGAGTCGAGGATGATTAATTGAACTCATTCTTTACGTTGTGGACTTGTTGGATACGTTGATGTATCGCGTTGTATTGCATATAAAAATTATAAAAATTACATTACCACAAATTCCCCATGAAATGCATCAGCAATTAATCTAGCATTTTCCTCATATTAATTTAGTAGCCAATCACAGCCTTTTAAAGGCACTGAAACAAATATTGCAATCAAATCATATATAAAGACAAAGGAAGAACTACCAAACTGTTACTCTTCAATTTTCAACTAAATGAATCATCTTTCACAAAGTTTCTGCTTCCTTTTTTAAATTTATTCTCTCCTGGTACATAAAGAGATAGATAACTAATAATCAAAGAAAAAAAATCCTAACACAATTGATAGAATATGCCTTGAATTAGTTAGTCCCTGTTCAGACGGAATTTTGGGCTAGAGTTATCTGTTTGGGCCTATTTTTTCTGGATTTTTCCGTATCTGTCTAGGGAGTACTATATAAACTCTCTAGGTCATAACCTAGCCGCAATCTGTAATTTTTACTCCTCAAGATCAATAAAATTTTTCTCTCCTCTGCCTGTGGACGTAACTAACACATTGTTAGTAAACCACGTTAAATCTCTGTGTTCTTTATTTACGTTCTTAATTATCTTTCTTGCTTTCGTTATAACAAACTGGTATCAGAGCCAGGTCTGTCTAGGGTTTAAAATTCGGTGAGAAAGATGTCTGGTATGAACGTGAAGATCGACAAATTTACGGGGAGGAATAGTTTGAGTTTATGGCAGATCAAGATGCGAGCCTTGTTGAAACAACAAGGGCTGTGGGCGCCGCTTGCGAGGAAGCCGGCGGATCCAATCACCGCTGAGATGGCCGTTCTGGAGGAGAAGGCACACTTGACGATTATGATGTGTCTTGCAGACGATATTATTACCGAAGGTCGCGGAGGAGGAAACCGCGCAAGGTCTGTGGGTTAAGCTCGAGGGTCTCTATATGACAAAGTCCTTACCCAATAAGTTGTTTCTAAAGCAACGTCTGTTCAGTCTGCGAATGCAGGAAGGTATGCCTCTTCGAGATCACTTAGATCAGTTAAACACAATTTTATTAGAATTGCGTAATATTGATGTTAAAGTTGAAGATGAGGATGCTGCTTTAATTCTGTTAGTATCTTTACCATTGTCGTATGAGAATTTTGTGCAATCGTTTATTGTTGGGAAAGATACTGTGTCTCTGGAGGAGGTTAGATCGTCCCTCCATACTAGAGAGCTGCGCCACAAGGCGACTGGTACAGGTGCAGATAATCAGGCTGCTGGGTTAGTAGCCAGTGGGAGTTATGGACATGAAAATTCGGGGAAGAAAAAATTCAAGAAGCCAGTTTCTAAGGGTCCAAAACCCAATGATGTCTATAACTACTGTAAAGAGAAGGGACATTGGAAATCCGATTATCCCAAGAAGAAGAGGCAGCAGGATAAACCGACAGGTACTGCTGCTGTAGCAGATACCAATTCTGAAGAAGATATTACTCTAGTTGCTGATGAGCACACGGATCACAATGATGTGTGGATTCTGGATTCTGGAGCGTCTTACCATATATGTCCGCGCAGGGAGTGGTTTACAACCTATGAGCAGGTAGATGGAGGCAATATTTCTATGGCTAACAGTTCTGTTTGTAAGGCGATTGGAATAGGCTCGATTAAAATACGAACACATGATGGTAAATTCTGCACATTGAATGATGTTAGGCATGTTCCACTTATGACAAAGAATCTGATATCTTTGAGTATGTTAGACAACAAGGGTTTCAGTTTTCAAGGTGAAGGTGGAGTTTTACATGTCTGCAAGGGTTCAAATATGGTTCTGAAAGGTGTAAAGCGTGGTACCTTATATTTTCTTCAAGGTTCTACGCTGTCAAGTTCTGTTGCTGTTACATCCTCGGAGATTGATAAGGACAACATGACCAAGTTATGGCATATGAGGCTTGGTCACATGAGTGCAAAAGGGATGCAAATTCTGTCAAAATGGGATCTTCTTTGTGGCCACAAGGTCAAGGATCTTGAATTCTGTGAACATTGTATTTTCGGGAAGTTACATCGCAGCAAGTTTCCTAAAGCAATACATAGAACAAAAGGCACACTTGATTACATCCATTCTGATTGTTGGGGTCCTTCTCGGGTGGAGTCTTTAGGGGGTCACAGATATTTTGTGTCAATGATTGACGATTTCTCAAGGATGACTTGGGTGTTCATTATGAAGCATAAAAGTGAAGCCTTTAAGAACTTCAGGCAGTGGAAGGCATTAGTGGAGAATCAAACAGGGAAGAAGATCAAAAGGCTGCGAACTGATAATGGTCTGGAATTTTGCTGGTCTGAGTTTGATGAGTTCTGTAAGAATGAAGGGATTGCTAGGCATCATACAGTCATGGATACACCACAGCAGAATGGTGTAGCAGAACGTATGAATCAGACACTTCTGGAGAGAGCTAGGTGCATGCTTTCTAATGCTGAACTAACTAGAAGGTTCTGGGCAGAAGCGGTTAGTACAGCGTGTTATCTGATAAATCGTGGACCTCACATAGGTATAAATCTCAAAACTCCTTTTGAGGTGTGGTCTGATAAGCCTGCTGATTACTCTAATTTAAGAGCTTTTGGTTGTACTGTTTATTATCATGTAAATGAGGGTAAATTAGAGCCACGAGCTAAAAAGAGAGTATTTGTAGGTTATGGGGATGGGGTTAAAGGGTATAGAATCTGGTCCCCGTCTGAAAAGAGGGTTATACTTAGTAGAAATGTAGTTTTTGATGAAAATTCTATGTTTAACCCTACTGTGAAGTCTATTGTTGTGTTCGAAAATGGTAGTGTTGAGAAACAGGTGGAGCAGCAAGTCACTTTAGATGAGAGTGAACCACAACATAAAGATCAACACCCACAGTCAGAATCAGAACCATCAGGTTCTTCATTACCAGTAGCAAGTCAGCACAGTTTGGCTCTTAATCGATCAAAGAGAGCTAACTATGGGATACCTCCCAAGAGATACGGTTTTGAAGATATGGTGGCCTATGCACTACAGGTTGCTGAAGAAGTAGATACTGACTCTAATGAGCCATCCACCTATAAAGAAGCGGTTACATGTACTGAGTCTACCCAATGGCTTGCTGCAATGGGAGATGAGATGGAGTCACTTCATAAGAATCAGACTTGGGAATTAACCAAGCGACCTCGAGACAGAAAGATCATCACATGTAAATGGGTCTATAAGAAGAAGGAAGGAGAAACATCTGTTGAGGGTATCAAGTATAAAGCTCGAGTAGTAGCTAGAGGATTCACTCAGAGAGAGGGAGTAGACTACAATGAGATTTTTTCGCCAGTGGTCAGACACACTTCCTATCAGGGTGCTACTAGCAATAGTTGCACATCAGGATTTGGAGCTTGAACAACTAGATGTGAAGACAGCTTTTCTACATGGAGAGTTGGAAGAGGAGATATACATGACTCAGCCAGATGGATTTCAGGTTCCTGGTAAGGAAGACTATGTTTGCAAGTTGAAGAAGTCCTTGTATGGACTAAAGCAGTCTCCGAGGCAGTGGTATAAGAGATTCGACAGCTATATGATAGAGATTGGCTACACCAGGAGTCCGTATGATTGTTGTGTTTATTACAGCAAGGCAACAAATGGTTCTTTGATTTATCTGATCCTGTATGTAGATGATATGTTGATAGCTGCAGAGAACCAGTCTGATGTTCAGAAGTTGAAGGATCTTCTTAGTGTTGAGTTTGAGATGAAAGATTTGGGTGCAGCTCGAAAAATTCTGGGAATGGAGATTTATAGGGATAGAAGCAAAAAGAAGCTCTTCTTGTCACAGAAGGGATATATTCAGAAGATTTTGTCAAGATTTGGCATGTCTACCGCAAAGCCCATAGATACTCCTAGTGCTGCAAATGCACATCTGTCCGTTGCTTTTGCACCTAAATTTGTTGAGGAGAAGGAGTACATGTCTCGAGTTCCCTATACTAGTGCAGTAGGAAGCTTGATGTATGCGATGGTTTGCACCAGACCTGATCTTGCACATTCTGTTAGTGTTGTTAGTAGGTTTATGGGTGAACCTGGTAAGGAGCATTGGCAAGCTGTGAAGAGGATTTTTCGGTATCTCAAAGGTACATTTGATGTTGGTCTCATTTATAGAGGTGATACACAGTGTTTGGTGACAGGGTTTTCAGACTCTGATTATGCTGGAGATGTTGACAGTAAAATATCTATGACTGGTTATGTTTTCACTCTTGGTAGTTCAGTTGTCAGTTGGAAAGCTACTTTGCAGCCTACAGTGACTTTGTCTACTACAGAAGCAGAGTACATGGCATTGACAGAAGCAGCCAAAGAGGGAATCTGGTTGAAAGGATTGGTCAGTGATTTGGGTCTACATCATAATCAGGCTATAGTGTATTGTGACAGTCTCAGTGCAATTTGTTTAGCTAAGGACCAAGTTCATCATGAGAGGACTAAGCATATTGATGTAAGGTATCATTTTCTAAGAAGTGAGAAGAGAATTAAGGTGAACAAAGTGGGTACTGCTGATAACCCAGCTGATATGTTCACCAAGCCGGTTCCGCATAAGCAAGTTCCAACATTGTTTGGACTTGCTAAATGTTAGGAGTTGTTGATTGCCCTTTAGAGGGCAAAATCTGAGGTAGAGGAGATTTTTTTCGTTTGGGTACATCTGGCATTGTGTATGGTGCATTTGGTACATCTGTTATTTGTGAGAGGATTCAAGTCAAGGTGGAGATTTGTTAGAATATGCCTTGAATTAGTTAGTCCCTGTTCAGACGGGATTCTGGGCTAGGGTTATCTGTTTGGGCCTATTTTTTCTGGGCTTTTCCGCATCTGTCTAGGGAGTACTATATAAACTCTCTAGGTCATAACCTAGCCGCAATCTGTAATTTTTACTCCTCAAGATCAATAAAACTTTTCTCTCCTCTGCCTGTGGACGTAGCTAATACATCGTTAGTGAACCACGTTAAATCTCTGTGTTCTTTATTTATGTTCTTAATTATCTTTCTTGCTTTCGTTATAACAGTAGGTGTCATAGATTTTGAGCTGCAAATTACGCAAGACAAGATCTGGAATTTTGAGTCGCTTTCTGAACTGCACCCATCACTTGCATTCGCTTGGAACGTGTGAACATTGAATTATTATGTGGAATAAATACAAACACGGTTTAATATCAATTTAGAAATCTATATTGCGTATCATAACTAAACATTTTAAAAAACTGGTCTCAATAATCCCGACAAACTGAAAATATTAAAAAAAATGATCATATGAGAATAATGAACTCATTCTTAGATTGTGGACTAGTAAGATACCTTTCGTATATCACTTGCACTGTATTGTATATAAATTTTATATATAATATTAAGTAATATATACCCTGTACGAGAAGTATGGAAACCGCATCTAACAATTCTTAAATATGTGCTTTGTACAGTTAAAACATATTGATAATTAAAAATGACAAATGAAATAATAAATGATTATGGGATACAATGACTGCATGCAGACGCTATTTCATCTCTGTAACTGTTTCCAAGCAGCATAATCCGTAGGTGAAATAGTTGTTGGTTATCCAGATGATGAATGCATCTTCTTAACCATTAATGAGAAATTACAACCACTAGAATTTTTCCCTTCTGAATCACTCTCTTTTATTTTGAGTGTATCTTCTTCCCTTCGTTTCATTTCTCTTTGTGAATCTTTCTTAGCACATATGCCTCAGCAATATAGTATCCAGGAGTTACCATGGCCTGTCAAATTATTTGATATAATTGGTGTGGTTCTTCCCACCATAAGCCTTCAACCCAAATGATTGAAATGCGTCAACAATTAATTATCTTAGCATTTTCCATGTAGTGGTCAATCACAGAGCTCAAGCCTGAAACAATGTGGCAAAATGGAAGAAATAATTTTCATTTGAAATTGAAATCACTGTTATCATTATGACGTTTTCAGAAACGTACTAGTTACTAGTTAAGATAGTTGTCGAATGAGTATCTCTGTAATATTCAAGAAATGCATGATGGCCTGATGGGCAAGGAGAAATGAGCTAACTGGTAGACATTCGGAGAAAGGCAAACTAGCCTTCCAGCTTTAGCAATATTTGATACTCCATTGAAGCACGTGCACACAATGCAGTTAAAATCGCTTATGATAGGGTATCTATTGGAGTACCGAAGCTCACTGTCCAGCCAAGGCGGACACCTGTGAACCTGGAAAACTTGGAGAATGATGAAATTTTGATAGCAACCTATATCATATAAAGGCCATGTTAGAAGTTAACCATCAGAAACGAAAGTCGTTATCATTGACACAAAATAATTCATTAGGGACAACCTATCTAGCTACAGGAATTTCATAGATTGATCTCGGGCTTGCATCTATTATGTAAGCAGCACAAGCAGATTTGTTAAGGTCTGTCATGAAATTGAACTTGCTTTAACTTCCAAGAAACTACATCATTCGATCAAGGAGAACAATCGCATCCAAATCAATGAAGAACAGAGCTTCAAATAAAGCATGATCTGGAAAAGCAGAAAGCAAGAACAGTTTACGTGGTCCAGATTTGACGCCCACATCCACGTGGAAGCAGACCAGATGTGGAGGATTTTATTGTCAAAGATGAAGTAAGAATTACAAGGTCTTCAGAGATACCAAGATTACAATCCAACTCTCTCTGTACAAGTCAGTATCTTATCCGAAATAATCCTCGCTCACCAGCTTTAATACCCTGTCCAAGTGTCCGATGAAATCACCAAATTCATAGCTGCTTGTAACCAGCTGCCAGCTCAGCTTCTAACTGATTTTAACAACTCACCATTCACCTCATAACTACCTTAACTAATCCTGGAACCAATAGTGTCTTCGAGGTCTTTAGGTCTGTTTGAGTCCATTAACACAACCGCCTCCTGCGCCCTGGAAAATTTTACTATACTCAACCCTGGTGGAAAATGTACCGAGGTGATTGAAGTGCATCACCAATTATCTTGGGATTTTCATTAATTTTAGTAGCTAATCACATTCTCGAAAGGGCATGAAACAAATTAATATAGCATTTATATACAAAGAAAAGGAAGAAATTATTAACCAATTACTACACTTTCTTCATTTTTCAACCACCAAAAAAATTATATTTCACAAAGTTTCTTCTTCTTTGTTTAAGTTTATTTTCTTTCGGGCACAAGATGCATAATTGATAATACTCCAAATGATTGATGAAAATAGAAAGACAAAATCAAAGCAAAAAATCGTATAATATTACGAATCCCAGTACTACCCATAATTAATTAATTTATTACAACTGAAACAAAAACTAGCTTTTGCAATCCCATTTTTCATCAACTTGTAGCTAGCTTTCGGCATCAGTCAGCAGCGGACGAAACCTTAGCAGAATGATTCTTCTTGGACAACCAGAAGAAACATCCGCCTGGGATTTTCTTTTCACCATCAGCAATCATACCAGCTGTCCTACTCTTATCAACAGCTTGTACTTTCTGCTGCTGCTTCATTTTATCCGTGTACTGCGCTCTCATGACATAAGCTTCAACTAGAGTAGGTCCTGCTGTACCAACTCCAGCCATTGCCATAATTACCCGAGAAGTAAAAGCTTGGAATGAGGTTCAATGTGTGCAGATGGAATGTAGGAGCAAATTAAGCAGCAGAAGAAATCTGGATATGTTGAAGATGAGACCACCAGGTTATGAAAGCTTGAATTTATAGGCTCCTGCCGTGTGTGTGGGGGAATTTACCAGCGTCGGTGTTCCTTCTGTTGGCTGACTCGGTGATAAAGTTACTAATTAATTGGCAAGCGATAGCGATTATATATATATATGATTAAAGCTGTTTTCGTTGAAGTCAGCATGTACATGTCAAAGTTTTTGAGTTGCAAATTACGTATAAGACAAGATGTGGAATTTTTTGAGTTGCTTTCTGCACTGAACCTCTCACTTGCACTTGCTGGGAACGTGAGGATAACGTTGAAGACTACCCATTCTGTTGGTCTTGGCGTGCATGCTATATCAATTCCATTCTTAGAAATTTCTTCTTACTCAAAGGAAGATGTGAGGACGTCATTCCAAGAGAGTGGATATATTCGGATCCTGATTTTCATAATCTACCGTTTTTTTTCTTTAGTAAAATAAATTATGTGGAATAAATATTGTTGAATTTGAATATAAATTTAAAATTTCGTATAATTGCACCATAAGTATCACATGCAGTGTATTATTGTATACAAATATAATTCATTAGTTTGTTTGCATTTTTTTGGGACTGAATTGTATCGAATAAATTAATGTGATGTACGATCTAATAATTATTTTATATTTACATTGTACACATTTAAATATATTGATATTTTGGCACATGATCTGCAATTTATATAGATCATTTTGCTTTAAAGAATGTTGGAAAAAGAATACGCTACTGCATGCTTTAAAGGTCAGTTAATAACAGAAGAGAAGAATACGCTGATCTTTTTGAGCCGGATATACCTTCACAAATTTTAGAAACAAAATTAAGATAGAACAATAAATAACTGATCAAGGTAAGAATTAACACAAATTCACCTTGACAAGACCCAAATGAAATTATGTATGAATGAGTAGAGGATACTGTTGATTGAATGCATTCAGATGCAATTTCTTCCCTCTGACTCTTTACAAGCTGCAGCATAATCCGTCACTCCAGCATTTTTTGATTCTGCTGATAGATGCGTCTTCTTAACCTTTGATGAGATATTAGGACCACTAGAATTTTTCTTTTCTGATGACTCACTGCCTTCGATCTTGGCTCTGTCTTCCGCCCTTCCTAATTTCATTTTCTCCTTGTGAATCTTTCTCAACACATAAGCATCAGCAATATAGAATCCAGGAATCGACATCGCCTGTCAAATTGTTTGAAGTAGCTGAAACTTTAATCAGTGTAAATGATGAACTTAACCTAGCCTAAGATTGATTTATATATAGGAGTTTGAGACTTGGGTAGTAAGCGCTATTCTTTCATTTATTTATTCTTTGCTTTCTTGGCGGCATAGGCATACTAGTATTACTTCAGACATGGCCAAAATCAAAGTTGGTTGGAATCTTATGCTATCTTTGTGACCAAGGTATAGCTATTTAGTATTTCCCTGATGCAGTGGAAATTATTTTGACAGAATTAAGCTACAGAAAAGATCTTACAATAGAAGTGTTTGGTTAACTAGAAACTTACTAGAAAATTTTCAGAGAGAGAGACGATGAACCTTGGCTTTTTATTAGTCTTCTTATAGAGTACAAAAATGATTAGTCTACTTATAGTTCCACATAAAACTCCTAGAACTTTCTGGATTCACTTAGAAAATATAATTCATTTTATTAATTCTTTCAACTCAGAATTCCAACTCAACAATCAATACTTGACGAGTCAGCAACAGAAGAGATTCAGCATATCATTTCAACTACCTGTAGAGTTACTTACACAGGTTTATCTTTATGATGGAGGGTTTTAGACTCTTGTGCAATTTCAGGGCAGGCAATGAATTTGTCAACGGTTTGATGGAGAGTATTTCTGTAAAATAGGTAGTATCATTGTCACAAGATGATTCATTAGCTAGCTATAGGTACAAACCTCTCTGGCTTAATTGATAAGTTTTTTTTCTTCCTTTTACAATTTTATATATTTATTTATTAATTTTGTACAGAAAAATAAGAAATACAATTGATAATCCCCTATTAATAAATTGAGGATAATAAAAAACAAAAGTTAAAAGCAAATTTTTGAATTTTAAAAAAAATTCTAACCAATATATAGGGTCGGGCAAAGAAATCCAACCAAACCCAACTAATTCGAACCAATCGAATTATTTGGTTTGATTCAATTCTAGAGGTAAATTCAATTTTAATCGATTATGATTTAGTATTTTTAATGAAAACCGAACAAAAATTAATTGTAAAATTTTATCGAGATCTTTATATTTTATACAAATTATAAATAAATAAAAAAATTTATATTTATTTACATAAATTTACATAAATGTAGGGGGTTTGATTATAAATTTTAAAAAATTATTTTTTATAATTATTATACAAATTAGGAGTTTGTATGAAACTATTCAAAAAATTGTTGAAATTGAGTCTCAAAACAAAATTGGATTAAGAAATTGAACTTAGGCCTGAACCGAACCAAATCGAACTATCTATATCAATTACAAAAGAAAAACAGTATAATTAAAACAGCTAAATTGATTAAGTGTGAAAAAAAATAAAAATAATTATTAAAATATATATAATATAATAATAATTTGAAGCAATGGGTGGTGGCTTAACATATATATAGTTGTATGTTTTCATTTTGAAATGGAAAATTAAAGAGGAAACAGAATAAAAGCAAAATAAGGTTGAGAAAGAGAGAAAGAAAATGATAGAGGTGGCAAAACGGACGGACGGGCCGGCCTGAGCACGGCACGGCCCAGCCTGTGAATAGTGTCGGCACAGTTTGGCACTATTCACAGGCTGGGCAAGAAAAAAAAACCCTTGGGCCATACCGTGAACAGTATCAATGCAGTCATGGACCGAAAAAATACATAACTTTACTATTTAACCTATAAACAGTAAAATTTAATCACTATTTATGATGAACAGTATTATTATTCACAATAAACAGTGTCACTGTGCAACCTAGTAGGCTGCATTTTGATGGACCGAGCCGGCACAATATGAACAGTAATCATATTGTGGGCTAGGCTGAATTTATATATTTTACTGTGCATATCGTGTTTGCCCAACCCGAAAGCCGGTATGGGCTCATTTTTCATAGGCCGTGCCGGGCCGGCACGGCCTATTTGCCACATTTGAAAAATGAAACCAAGAAGAAAAAAGAAAGGAAAAGAGAAAAGAAAAATAGGAAGAATTATTCGCAAGAAACAGAAAAATACGAAAAAATATATTAAAAAGTTGAATTGATGTCAAAATCCCAGTGGGTAATGTAGTTATGAAATTAGAGCAGTTTTATTACTGTATTTGTGTTACGTATTATGTTTTGAATTAGCTTCAATAGTAAATTATTGAATCAGCAAATTTTTTAATTGAAGATAATAAAGAACAAAAGTTAAAAGCAAATTTTTTAATTTTAAAAAAAATTCTAACCAATATATAAGGTCGGGCAAAGAAATCCAACCAAATCCAACTAATTCGAACCAATCGACTTATTTGGTTTGATTCGATTCTATAGGTAAATTCAATTTTAATCGATTTTGATTTAGTATTTTTAATCAAAACCAAACCAAAATTAATTGTAAAATTTTATCGAGACCTTTATATTTTATACAAATTATAATAAATAAATAAAAATTATATTTATTTACATAAATATAGGGGGTTTGATTATAAATTTTAAAAAATTACTTTTTATAATTATTATATAAATTAGGAGTTTGTATGAAAATATCCAAAAAAATTGTTGAAACCAAGTTCCAAAAAAAAGTTGGATTAAGAAATCGAACTTAGGACTGAACCAAATCAAACCAAACTACCTATATCAATTACAAAAGAAAAACGGTATAATTAAAATAGCTAAATTGATTAAGTGTGAAAAGAAATAAAAATAATTATTAAAATATATATATAATATAATAATAATTTGAAGCAGTGGGTGGTGGCTTAACATATATGTAGTTGTATGTTTTCATTTTGAAATGGCAAATTAAGAGGAAACGGAATAAAAGCAAAATAAGGTTGAGAAAGAGAGAAAGAAAATGAAACCAAGAAGAAAAAAGAAAGGAAAGGAAAAGAGAAAGAATTATTTACAAGAAACGGAAAAAATACAAAAAAAGATGTTAAAAAGTTGAATTGATGTCCAAAAATTTAGTGGGTAATGTATTTATGAAATTAGAGCAGTTTTATTATTGTATTTGTGTTACGTATTATGTTTTGAATCAGCTTTAATGGTAAATTCTTGAATCATATATTTTCATAGAGCAGTGCAACAGTAAAAAACCTAGAGTACTTCAAATTTTTCAAAGATTGAGTTATTGAGCTGTAATATATATTTTAAAAAAAAAAGTTATATAATTATAATATGTTTAAAATATAAATATATCGTGATTGATTTGTTTATTAATATGTTAAATTGTATTGCATATAAAGTGACATTTAAATTATACATGATGTGTAATGATTGTGTGAAAGTGATTACTTTTTATTTGAATATTGTTTGTATTTGTTCAAAGTATCCTACAAGTACTCATCCCTTCATATTATGTAATAAGGTCCTTAAAATCCATAAAAATATATATATATACAATATGAGTGAATAGTAATCTCTTTTTCGAGTGATAAACGAGGTCATCGTGTTGAGTATGACTTTTTCGCTTAGGCAATAGAAATTTTGCCAAGCATAATATTCCTTCGAATACTAGTTGGGTGTAATATGAATTATTTGCGATGGTATACAATCTTAGTATACAACTGATGTTTAATTTATGTATAATTTAAAGATATTTTACCATAATGCATAAAAATATCTTTTCTTTAAAATTATGTTCACTCATTGAATACGATTTCGTGCAGAGTGCAATTTTAGTATATGAGGTTGAGACCATTTTACGTATGCTACATAAACATTTTGATCATGTCAAGTATATATTTAATTATATGCGTGTGATGAGACATAAAATCTCAATGTATGTTAATGATAGAGGTTTGAGACTAGTTTTTTTATCCATGAATTTCATTATATGATATTTATATTAAATGTCAAGATAATATGTATAAGTATTTAACAAAATTTGTTCCAGACTCTTAGAAGGAATCGGGGTGGATCCTGTCGATATTGTAAGAACCTCAAACTAGCTTTTGCAATGATCTCGTCTTTCATTAACTTGTAGCTTTTGATTAAAGTCAGTGGCAAACAAAACCTTAGCAGAAAGAGTTTTTGTATTTTTGTATAAGGTATTTTAAAATACAAGTACTCTACATTAGCTAGTTATAAAACTCTTAAACTGTTTATATATATAAATAATTATAAAGTGAGTTAACAAGCAAATATATGGGCTTCCCTTGCATACAAAATAAGGTGGCTCAAACCCAATTATAGGGACTCGGTCCGAAAAGCGTTTAATTTAGTTCCAATTTATGCAGTATAGGATTTTTTTTCTCTTCATTTTCCATTATTGACTTCAAACTTGAAATTCAAGATCAAGAATCGGACGAATTGTTTTTTAATAATTGATGAGGGAGATTATCATATTTTCCCGATTTCAATAAAATGTGAAATCTATAAATATCCTTTTCGTAGGTGTAGAATTTTTTTGTTGTAACCCCCTCCTTTTTTCAAAGAATTGGCTAGTCATCTAGAAACAAATAAGAGTTGGGAGATAGGATTCGATAAAAGAAATCACCAGTCTGTCTATAAATACTTACCTTAACTAAGCATTTGATATATCTTTCATCATTCTCTAAGAGATACTCTGTCAAATCTTGTCACCGCCATTGCAATTTTTTTCCTTTCTCAAATTCTTCTACACTCGTTGTATTTAGTTTGCAGCCTTACTAACAAGTTTTATTATTGTATCTTGGGGCTATACTGCTGTTTAACCTTCCTACAATATGATACATTTTTAAAAGGGCAAAAATAGTTTTCAAAACAGTATCCTTTTATACGCTTTGACGTTTATAATTTTGTAACAGAAGTCTTCTTGGACACCCAGAAGAAACATCCTCTAGGGATTTCCTTCACATCATCAGCAACCATACCAGCTTTAGTACTCTGATCAGCAGCCTGTAGTTTCTTCTGTTTCTTCATTTTATTCTTTATCCTGCGCTCTCATGGCATAAGCTTCAACTAGAGTAGGTCCTGCTGTACCCAATTCAGCCATCGCCATGATTGCCCGACAATCAACAAGCTTGGAACAAAATATCTTCTATGATTTGATTTGATCCAACATTGTGGATAAATATCTTCCATGATTTGATTTGATCTTACAACATCGTGGATAAATATCTTCCATAAGTGGAAGTAACACCATCCATTTATAATACATATAATCCTTGATTCACAGATTTTTCAATAAGATAATTGATGGCTCACAAGCCATTTTAAGACGTAGAAAGTGGATAGAGACAATGAATTAATCCATACCCATTTGTGCTTTGCTTATGTATTACTTGCATGCCCACCCCCAATGAATTATTTGGGTTAAATTGGTATCATTTATTTATTGTATTGTATATGTATTCAAGATTAATTCTCCACTTGCAAACTATTAATTGACATGAATAACTATCTGTTTCGTGTTAAAGAAAAATTAGTTGTATCATATTCCTATTTTTTAAACCCATTTATGACACAAATTTGTTTATAGTCCATTGAGAAATTATATATTTGTCAAATTTTAATCTATGACTTTATTCCATTATATAAAGAATACATGAGTTATAATTACTATTATTAATATTATTATTCTAGAGAGCATACATTATAGTAAATTAATTTTCTTTAAACATGTTAAAAGTGTATTTTAATTATTTTACATTTAAGAAACAACTCATATTCATATTTCAACATTTTATGCCGTTAGTTAAAATGAATTAAAATAGGGTCATAATTCATGTTATTGTGTTGTACTCATATGATGAGGAAGATAAAGTACACATCACAATAACATGAATTATGACCCTATTTTAATTTTGACACATACATAATTACTGACGTGAATATATATACAATTACATCTTCTCCACCGAAAGAATAAATTAATTCAAGAAATATATAAACAGAAGCCTAGCAATTAATTAATTAATTCCACAGTGTCTTTGTTCCCCGGCCCATTTGAATGAAGATATCTTTCATTGCACTATTGGAGGCCTATAAATTCAAGCTCTCATTTCATAGACAAATGACTTTCTAACTTCATATAATTAATCTTCGAAGCGTCCAAATTTCATCAATGGCTGGAGTTGCTTCATCAGTATTTACTCTTGCAGAAGTTTATGCCATGAGAGCACGGTACAAGGACAAAATGATGAACAAACAACAAGCTGCTGATGATGATGATCAGACTGGCCGAATTGTTGCTGCTGATGATGAAGAAAATAATGAAGCCCCAGCTGGTGGATGTTTCTTCTTGTTCTACAAAGAAGAAACATTCTGCTAAGGTTTCGTCCCCTCCTGAGTGATCAGAAGAAGCTGCTAAGTTGATGAAAAATGGGGTTTGCAGAAAGATAGCTACGGTGCCAATTGTATTATTTTCAGTTCGTATCTGGATTTATTCTGTTTGTATTTTCTTAACTTAATATTAATAGAAGTTAGCTTGATTTTTTTTCTTCTATTTTTCTTAATAATATGTTGAATTAGGATTATTTTTTTTTTTTTTTGGACAGAAAATGAAGAAACATGATTAATAATCCTCGTTCAACGATTTAGGAAAGGGTAAAAGCCATTTTTAAGTACCAAAATTTCGCTTAATACGTTATTAAGTCCTAATAATTTTTTAAAAAAAATTAAAAATTTAATTTAATATAA